>JARQOD010000004.1:91665949-91775802 GCA_033576555.1 Oophaga sylvatica | reverse complement strand
CAAAGTGGCTACCAAGTGGCCAAAGTGGCTACAGAGGTGCCGAGTGTGCCAAAGTGGCTACCAAGTGGCCAAAGTGGCTACTGAGGTGCCGAATTTGCCAAAGCGGCTACCAAGTGGCCAAAGTGGCTACCGAGGTGCCAAATGTGCCAAAGTGGCTACCAAGTGGCCAAAGTGGCTACCAAGTACCAAATTGCTGTAAAGCTGGCAGCACTGTTCAAGCACCATGTATTTCCTTCAGGAAATGCCCATCTAATTCTTCTCTGCGTTTTCTGCAATTAATGCGGCCCGGACCGCTCGGCGCAGAGACCCCGTTCAGGCGGCGTTTCGAAGCCCTCGGTGGGGACAGGTGTGCTATGTATTTTTGGAGTCTATCCAATTTGTAGTTTTTTAAAAAAATTGCATTTTAACCCCTTAACCCCCAAGGATGGTTAGCACGTTAATGACCGGGCCAATTTTTACAATTCTGACCACTGTCTCTTTATGAGGTTATAACTCTGGAACGCTTCAACAGATCTTCGCGATTCTGAGACTGTTTTCTCGTGACATATTGTACTTCATGATAGTGGTAAAATTTCTTCGATATACCTTGCATTTATTTTTGTAAAAAACGCAAATATGGCGAAAATTTTGAAAATTTTGCAATTTTCAAACTTTGAATTTTTTTTCCCTTAAAACAGAGAAATATGTCACACAAAATAGCTAAGAAATAACATTTCCCACATGTCTACTTTACAACAGCACAATTTTGGAACCAAAATTTTTTTTGTTAGGAAATTATAAGGGTTAAAAGTTGACCAGTGATTTCTCATTTTTACAACAAAATTTACAAAGCCATTTTTTTAGGGACCACCTCACATTTGAAGTCACTTTGACGGGTCTATATAGCAGAAAATACCCAAAGTGACACTATTCTAAAAACTGCACCCCTCAAGGTACTCAAAACCATATTCAAGAAGTTTAATAACCCTTCAGGTGCTTCACAGGAGCTGAAGCAACGTGGAAGGAAAAAATTAATATTTAACTTTTTAGCCACAAAAATTATCTTTTACAAACTTTTTTTATTTTCACAAGGGTAAAGGGAGAAAATGAGCAGATAAAGTTGTTGTGCAATTTCCTGAGTACACCAATACCCTATATGTGGGGGAAAACCACTGTTTAGGCACACGGCAGAGCTCGTAAGGGAAGGAGCGCCGTTTGACTTTTTCAAACTAAAATTGGCTGGAGTTGAGATTGGACGCCATGTCGTGTTTGGAGAGCCCCTGATGCGCCTAAACAGTGGAAACCCCCCACAAGTGACACCATTTTGGAAACTAGACCACCTAAGGAACTTATCTAGATCTGTTGTGAGCACTTTGAACCCCAAAATGTTTCACAAAAGTTTATAATGCCTGGGTGTGAAAAAAAAAAACAATTTTCCACAAAAATGATTTTTTAGTCCCAAATTTTTGATTTTTCCCAAGGAAATTGGACCCCAAAAGTTGTTGTCCAATTTGTCCTGAGTACGCTGATAACCCATATGTGGGGGGGGGGAAACTGTTTGGGCGCACGGCAGGGCTTGGAAAGGAAGCAGTAACGTTTTGGAATGCAAACATTGATGGGGGTCATGTTCCGTTTGTAGTGCCCCAGATAAGCCTAAACAGTGGAAACCCCCCACAAGTGACCCCATTTTGGAAGCTAGACCCCCTAAGGAACTTATCTAAATCTTTGGTGAGCACTTTGAACCCCCAAGTGCTTCACACAAGTTTATAATGCCCGGGCATGAAAATAAAAAATCCTATTTTTATCCCACAAAAATTATCTCTTAGTCACTAATTTTTTATTTTCCCATAGGTAACAGGAGAAATTGGACCTCAAAAGTTGTTGTCCAATTTGTCCTGAGTACGCTGATACCCCATATGTGGGGGGGAACCACTGTTTGGGCGCATTGCAGAGCTTGGAATGGAAGGAGCACCATTTGACTTTTTCCAACCAAAATTGGCTGGAATTGAGATTGGACGCCATGTTGCATTTAGAGAGTCCCTGATGTGCCTAAACAGTGGAAACCCCCCACAAGTGACCCCATTTGGGAAACTAGACCCCCTAAGGAACTTATCTAGATCTTTGGTGAGCAATTTAAACCCCCAAGTGCTTCACACAAGTTTATAACGTAGAGCCATAAAATTAAAAAATCATATTTTTTCCACAAAATTGATCTTTTCACCCCAATTTTTATTTTCCCAAGGGTAACAAGACTCCAAAATTTATTGTGCAATTTGTCCTGAGTATGCCGATACTCCATATGTGGGGTAAACCACTATTTTGACGCATGGCAGAGTTTGAAAGGGAAGGAGCGTCGTTTGACTTTTTCAACGCAGAATTGGCTGGATGCCATGTCATGTTTGGAGAGCTCCTGATCTGCCTAAACAGTGGAAACCCCCCACAAATGACACCATTTTGGAAACTAGACCCCTCAAGGAACTTATCTAGATGTGTGGTGAGCACTTTGAACCCCAAAGTGCTTCACAGAAGTTTATAACTTACAGCTGTAAAATACATTTTTTTTTTTTTTTTTACAAAAATGATTTTTTTGCCCCCAATATTTATTTTCACAAGGGTAACAGAAGAAATTGGACCCCAAAAGTTGTTGTCCAATTTGTCCTGAGTACGCTGATACCCAATATGTGGGAGTAAACTACTGTATGGGCGCACGTCGGGGCTCGGAAGGGAAGTAGTGACGTTTTGGATTGCAGACTTTGATGGAATGGTCTGGGGGCGTCATGTCGCATTTGGAGAGCCCCTGATGCGTCTAAACAATGGAAACCCCCCACAAGTGACCCCATTTTGGAAAATAGACCCCACAAGGAACTTATCTAGATGTGTGGTGAGCACTTTGAACCCCGAATTGCTTCACAGAAGTTTATAACGTACAGCCGTAAAAATAAAAAATCCTTTTTTTTTATCAAAAATGATTTTTTCGCCCCCAATATTTTATTTTCACAAGGTTAACAGGAGAAATTGGACCCCAAAATTTGTTGTCCAATTTGTCCTGAGTACGCTGATACCCAATATGTGGGAGAAAACTACTGTATGGGTGCACGTCTGGGCTCAGAAGGGAAGTAGTGATGTTTTGGATTGCAGACTTTGATGGAATGGTCTGGGGCGTCATGTCGCATTTGGAGAGCCCCTGATGCGCCTAAACAGTGGAAACCCCCCACAAGTGACCCCATTTTGGAAAATAGACCCCACAAGGAACTTATCTAGAAGTGTGTTGAGCACTTTGAACCCCGAAGTGCTTCACAGAAGTTTATAACATACAGCTGTAAAAATAAAAAATCTTTTTTTTTTTTACAAAAATTATTTTTTTGCCCCCAATATTTTATTTTCACAAGGGTAACAGGAGAAATTGGACCCCAAAAGTTGTTGTCCAATTTGTCCTGAGTATGCTGATACCCAACTTGTGTGAGAAAACGACTGTATGGGTGCACGTCTGGGCTCGGAAGGGAAGTAGTGACGTTTTGGATTGCAGACTTTGATGGAATGGTCTGGGGGCGTCATGTCGCATTTGGAGAGCCCCTGATGCGCATAAACAGTGGAAACCCCCTACAAGTGACCCCATTTTGGAATATAGACCCCACAAGGAACTTGTCTAGAAGTTAACATACAGCCGTAAAAACAAAAAAAAATCATTTTTTTTTTTTTTTTTTACAAAAATGATTTTGTCGCCCCCAGTTTTTTATTTTCCCAAGGGTAACAGAAGAAATAGGACAAATTGCACAATAACTCTTGAGGTTCAGAGTACTCTGATACCCCATATGCGGGGGTAAACTACTGTTTGGGCGCATGGCAGAGCTCAGAAGTGAAGGAGCACCGTTTGACTTTTTCAACGCAGAATTGGCTGGAATTGAGATCAGACGCCATGTCACATTTGGAGAGCCCCTGATGTGCCTAAACAGTGGAAACCACCTAATTCTAACTCCAACCCTAACCCCAACACACCCCTAACCCTAGTCCCAACCCTAACCACAAACCTAACCCTAACACACCCCTAACCCTAATCCCAAACCTAACCCTAATCCTAACTTTAGCGCCATCCTTAACCCTAACTTTAGCCGCAACCCTAACCTTAACCATAACCCTAATGGGAAAATGGAAATAAATACATTTTTTTAATTTTATTATTTTTCCCTAACTAAGGGGGTGATAAAGGGGGATTTGATTTACTATTTATAGCGGGTTTTTGTGATTGGCAGCTGTCACGCTAAAGACGCTTTTTATTGCAAAAAGTAGTTTTTTGCATCACCACATCTTGAGAGCTATAATTTTTGCATATTTTGGCCCACAGAGTCATGTGAGGTCTTATTTTTTGCGGAACGAGGTGTCGTTTTTATTGGTACCATTTATGAACACGTGACATTTTTTGATCGCTTTTTATTTCGATTTTTGGGAGGTTAGAATGAACAAAAATCAGCAATTCATGAATTTCTTTTGGGGGAGGCGTTTATACCGTTCCGCGTGTGGTAAAATTGATAAAGCAGTTTTATTCTTCGGGTCAGTACGATTACGGCGATACCTCATTTATATCATTTTTTTATGTTTTCGTGCTTTTATAGAATAAACACAATTTTATATAAAAAATCATTATTTTTGCATCGCTTTATTCTGCGAGCTATAACTTTTTTATTTTTTTGCTGCTGATGCTGTATGATGGCTCGTTTTTTGCGGGACAAGATGACGTTTTCAGCGGTACCATGATTATTTATATCGGTCTTTTTGATCGCGTGTTATTCCACTTTTTGTTTGGCGGTATGATGATAAAGCATTGATTTTTTGCTTAGTTTTTTTTTTTTAAGGGGTTCAGTAAAGGGGTTAACTAGTGGGACAGTTTTATAGGGGGGGTCGTTTCGGACGCGGCGATACCAAATATGTGTACTTTTATTGTTTTGCTTTTTTTATTTACAGGAAGAAATGAATTTATTGGGGAATATTTATTTTTTTTTATGATTTTTTTTACCACTTTTTATTTTTATTTTTTTTACTTTTTTACTTTGTCCCAGGGTGGGGCATCACTGTATTTTAGCAGATCGCTGGTGTGACAGTGTGCACAGCACTCTGTCACACCAGCGATCGCTCTGGCATCGCTGCAGGCTTCTCAGTGCCTGCTCTCAGCAGGCACTGAGGAAGCCGCCTCCCTGCAGGACCCCGGCGCCATCTTGGATCCGGGGACCTGGAGGGAGGACGGACCCTCGGAACAGCGCGACACATCGTGCTGCTCTGAGGGTCTCAGGGGAGCGCGCAGGGAGCCCCCTCCCTGCGCGATCCTTCCCTGTGCCCCCAGTACACCGCGATCATGTTTGATCGCGGTGTGCCAGGGGTTAATGTGACGGGAGCGGTCCGTGACCGCTCCTGACACATAGTGCCGGGTGTCAGCTGTGATAATCAGCTGACACCCGGCGGCGATCAGCTGCGCTCCCCTCGGGAGCGCAGCTGATCGCCCTGGACGTAATATTCCATCCATGGGAATTAAGTACCAGGTCACATGAATGGAATATTACGTCCAATGGGATTAAGGGGTTAAGCAAAAATTTTCCCATAGGAATTAATGGCGACCTTTCCATGACCCCCAACTGACATGGGTTGAAGCCACAGCGCAGGTGCAGTGACCTTACAAAGATGGCAGCTATGAAAATGCAGCTTCCACACATGACCCGTATCAGCTAATAGAAGTACAGATTGCTGATTCAAGGTCTTAAAGGCGCAGCGCAGGGCCCCAGGCAGCACACAGGGGCCCCAGGCAGCACACGGGGCCACAGGCAGCACACGGGGCCACAGGCAGCGCGCCAATGGCTTCTGAAAAGCCCCACGGACGCCAAAGTGGCTTTAGAAGCCCAGTGTGCAAAAGTGGCCCCTGAGGGGCCTGGAGCGCCAAAGTGACCCCCAAGGCAAAGTGGCAGCATGTGTGAACATGGCTAAAGTGGCTACCGAGGTGCTAAATGTGCCAAAGTGGCTACCAAGTGGCCAAAATGGCTACCAAGTGGCCAAAGTGGCTACCGAGGTGCCGAATGTGCCAAAGTGGCTACCAAGTGGCCAAAGTGGCTACCGAGGGGCCGAATGTGCCAAAGTGGCAACCAAGTGGCCAAAGTGGCTACCAAGTGGCCAAAGTGGCTACCAAGGTGCCGAATGTGCCAAAGTGGCTACCAAGTGGCCAAAGTGGCTACCGAGGGGCCGAATGTGCCAAACTGACTATCAAGTGGCCAAAGCGGCTACCAAGTGGCCAAAGCGGCTACCAAGTGGCCAAAGTGGCTACCGAGATGCCGAATGTGCTAAAGTGGCTACCAAGTGGCCAAAGTGGCTACCAAGTGGCCAAAGTGGCTACTGAGGTACTGAATGTGCCAAAGTGGCTACCAAGTGGCCAAAGTGGCTACAGAGGTGACGAATGTGCCAAAGTGACTACAAAGTGGCTAACAAGGTGCCGAATGTGCCAAAGTGGCTACCAAGTGGCCAATGTGGCTACCGAGGTGCCAAATGTGCCAAAGAGGCTACCAAGTGGCCGAAGTGGCTACCGAGGTGCCGAATGTGCCAAAGTGGCTACCAAGTGGCCAAAGTGGCTACCGAGGTGCCAAATGTGCTAAAGTGGCTACCAAGTGGCCAAAGTGGCTACTGAGGTGCCTAATGTGCCAAAGTGGCTACCAAGTAGTCAAAGTGGCTACCGAGGTGCCGAATGTGCCAAAGTGGCTACTGAGGTGACGAATGTGCCAAAGTGGCTATCAAGTGGCCAAAGTGGCTACTGAGGTGCCTAATGTGCCAAAGTGGCTACCAAGTAGTCAAAGTGGCTACCGAGATGCCGAATGTGCCAAAGCGGCTACCATATGGCCAAAGTGGCTACCAAGTGGCCAAAGTGGCTACTAAGGTGCCGAATGTGCCAAAGTGGCTACCAAGTAGCCAAATTGACTACTGAGGTGCCAAATGTGCTAAAGTGGCTACCAAGTGGCCAAAGTGGCTACCAAGTGGCCGAAGTGGCTAAAGAGGTGCCAAATGTGCTAAAGTGGCTACCAAGTGGCCAAAGTGGCTACCGAGGTGCCGAAAGTGCCAAAGTGGCTACCAAGTGGCCAAAGTGGCTACCGAGGTGCCGAATGTGCCAAAGCGGCTACCATGTTGCCAAAGTGGCTACCAAGTGGCTAAAGTGGCTACTGAGGTGCCGAATATGCCAAAGTGGCTACCAAGTGGCCAAAGTGGCTACCAAGGTGCCAAATGTCCCAAAGTGGCTACCAAGTGGCCAAAGAGGCTACCGAGGTGCCGAATGTGCCAAAGTGGCTACTAAGTGGCCAAAATGGCTACCGAGGTGCCAAATGTGCTAAACTGGCTACCAAGTGTCCAAAGTGGCTACCGAGGTGCCAAAATGGCTACCAAGTGGCTACACAGGTGCCGAATGTGCCAAAGTGGCTACCAAGTGGCCAAAGTGGCTGCTGAGGTGCCAAATGTGCTAAAGTAGCTACCAAGTGGACAAAGTGGCTACCAAGGTGCCGAATGTGCCAAAGTGGCTACCAAGTGGCCAAAGTGGCTACCGAAGTGCCAAATGTGTTAAAGTGGCTATCAAGTGGCCAAAGTGGCTACTGAGGTGCCGAATGTGCCAAAGCAGCTACCAAGTAGCCAAAGTGGCTACCAAGTGGCCAAAGTGACTGCCAAGGTGTCGAATGTGCCAAAGTGGCTACCAAGTGGCCAATGTGGCTACCGAGGTGCCGAATGTGCCAAAGTGGCTATCAAGTGGCCAAAGTGGCTACTGAGGTGCCGAATGTGCCAAAGCGGCTACCAAGTAGCCAAAGTGGCTACCAAGTGGCCAAAGTGACTACCAAGGTGTCGAATGTGCCAAAGTGGCTACCAAGTGGCCAAAGTGGCTACCAAGTAGCCAAAGTGGCTACCAAGTGGCCAAAGTGGCTACAGAGGTGCCCAATGTAATGTGCCAAAGTGGCTACCAAGTGGCCAAAGTGGCTACCGAGGTGCCGAATGTGCCAAAGTGGCTACCAAGTGGCTACCGAGGTGCCGAATGTGCCAAAGTGGCTAACAAGTGGCCAAAGTGGCTACCGATGTGCCGAATGTACCAAAGTGGCTACCAAGTGGCTACCAAGGTGCCGAATGTGCCAAAGTGGCTACCAAGTGGCCAAAGTGGCTATCGAGGTGCCGAATGTGCCAAAGTGGCTACCAAGTGGCCAAAGAGGCTACTGAGGTGCCGAATTTGCCAATGTGGCTACCAAGGGACCGAATGTGCCAAAGTGGCTACCAAGTCTCCAAAGTGGCTACCAAGTGGCTACCGAGGTGCCAAATGTACCAAAGTGGCTACCAAGTGGCCAAAGTAGCTACTGAGGTGACGAATGTGCCAAAGTGGCTACCAAGTGGCCAAAGTGGCTACCAAGTGGCCAAAGTGGCTACAGAGGTGCCCAATGTGCCAAAGTGGCTACCAAGTGGCCAAAGTGGCTACCGAGGTGCCGAATGTGCCAAAGTGGCTACCAAGTGGCTACCGAGGTGCCCAAGTGGCTACATTGTGGCCAAAGTGGCTACCGAGGTGCCGAATGTGCCAAAGTGGCTACCGAGTGGCCAAAGAGGCTACTGAGGTGCCGAATTTGCCAATGTGGCTACCGAGGGACCGAATGTGCCAAAGTGGCTACCAAGTGTCCAAAGTGGCTACCAAGTGGCTACCGAGGTGCCAAATGTACCAAAGTGGCTACCAAGTGGCCAAAGTGGCTACCAAGGTGTCGAATGTGCCAAAGTGGCTACCCAGTGGCCAAAGTGGCTACCAAGTGGCCAAAGTGGCTACAGAGGTGCCCAATGTGCCAAAGTGGCTACCAAATGGCCAAAGTGGCTACCGAGGTGCCGAATGTGCTAAAGTGGCTACCAAGTGGCTACCAAGGTGCCGAATGTGCCAAAGTGGCTACCAAGTCTCCAAAGTGGCTACCGAGGTGCCGAATGTGCCAAAGTGGCTACCAAGTGACCAAAGAGGCTACTGAGGTGCCAAATTTGCCAAAGTGGCTACCGAAGGGCCGAATGTGCCAAAGTGGCTACCAAGTGGCCAAAGTGGCTACCGATGTGCCAAATGTACCAAAGTGGCTACCAAGGTGTTGAATGTGCCAAAGTGGCTACCAAGTGGCCAAAGTGGCTACAGAGGTGCCCAATGTGCCAAAGTGGCTACTAAGTGGCCAAAGTGGCTACCGAGGTGCAGAATGTGCCAAAGTGGCTACCAAGTTGCTACCAAGGTGCCGAATGTGCCAAAGTGGCTACCAAGTGGCCAAAGTTGCTACAGAGGTGCCCAATGTAATGTGCCAAAGTGGCTACCAAGTGGCCAAAGTGGCTACCGAGGTGCCGAATGTGCCAAAGTGGCTACCAAGTGGCTACCGATGTGCCAAATGTACCAAAGTGGCTACCAAGGTGTTGAATGTGCCAAAGTGGCTACCAAGTGGCCAAAGTGGCTACCGATGTGCCGAATGTACCAAAGTGGCTACCAAGTGGCTACCGAGGTGCCGAATGTGCCAAAGTGGCTACCAAGTGGCCAAAGTGGCTATCGAGTTGCCGAATGTGCCAAAGTGGCTACCAAGTGGCCAAAGAGGCTACTGAGGTGCCGAATTTGCCAATGTGGCTACCGAGGGACCGAATGTGCCAAAGTGGCTACCAAGTGTCCACAGTGGCTATCAAGTGGCTACCGAGGTGCCAAATGTACCAAAGTGGCTACCAAGTGGCCAAAGTGGCTACTGAGGTGACGAATGTGCCAAAGTGGCTACCAAGTGGCCAAAGTGGCTACCAAGGTGTTTAATGTGCCAAAGTGGCTACCAAGTGGCCAAAGTGGCTACCAAGTGGCCAAAGTGGCTACAGAGGTGCCCAATGTGCCAAAGTGGCTACCAAGTGGCCAAAGTGGCTACCGAGGTGCCGAATGTGCCAAAGTGGCTACCAAGTGGCTACCGAGGTGCCCAAGTGGCTACCATGTGGCCAAAGTGGCTACCGAGGTGCCGAATGTGCCAAAGTGGCTACCGAGTGGCCAAAGAGGCTACTGAGGTGCCGAATTTGCCAATGTGGCTACCGAGGGACCGAATGTGCGAAAGTGGCTACCAAGTGTCCAAAGTGGCTACCAAGTGTCCAAAGTGGCTACCAAGTGGCTACCGAGGTGCCAAATGTACCAAAGTGGCTACCAAGTGGCCAAAGTGGCTACCAAGGTGTCGAATGTGCCAAAGTGGCTACCCAGTGGCCAAAGTGGCTACCAAGTGGCCAAAGTGGCTACAGAGGTGCCCAATGTGCCAAAGTGGCTACCAAGTGGCCAAAGTGGCTACCGAGGTGCCGAATGTGCCAAAGTGGCTACCAAGTGGCTACCAAGGTGCCGAATGTGCCAAAGTGGCTACCAAGTCTCCAAAGTGGCTACCGAGGTGCCGAATGTGCCAAAGTGGCTACCAAGTGACCAAAGAGGCTACTGAGGTGCCAAATTTGCCAAAGTGGCTACCGAAGGTCCGAATGTGCCAAAGTGGCTACCAAGTGGCCAAAGTGGCTACCGATGTGCCAAATGTACCAAAGTGGCTACCAAGGTGTTGAATGTGCCAAAGTGGCTACCAAGTGGCCAAAGTGGCTACAGAGGTGCCCAATGTGCCAAAGTGGCTACCAAGTGGCCAAAGTGGCTACCGAGGTGCCGAATGTGCCAAAGTGGCTACCAAGTTGCTACCGAGGTGCTGAATGTGCCAAAGTGGCTACCAAGTGGCCAAAGTGGCTACAGAGGTGCCCAATGTGCCAAAGTGGCTACCAAGTGGCCAAAGTGGCTACCGAGGTGCCGAATGTGCCAAAGTGGCTACCAAGTGGCTACCGATGTGCCAAATGTACCAAAGTGGCTACCAAGGTGTTGAATGTGCCAAAGTGGCTACCAAGTGGCCAAAGTGGCTACCGATGTGCCGAATGTACCAAAGTGGCTACCAAGTGGCTACCGAGGTGCCGAATGTGCCAAAGTGGCTACCAAGTGGCCAAAGTGGCTATCGAGTTGCCGAATGTTCCAAAGTGGCTACCAAGTGGCCAAAGAGGCTACTGAGGTGCCGAATTTGCCAATGTGGCTACCGAGGGACCGAATGTGCCAAAGTGGCTACCAAGTGTCCACAGTGGCTATCAAGTTTCTACCGAGGTGCCAAATGTACCAAAGTGGCTACCAAGTGGCCAAAGTGGCTACTGAGGTGACGAATGTGCCAAAGTGGCTACCAAGTGGCCAAAGTGGCTACCAAGGTGTTCAATGTGACAAAGTGGCTACCAAGTGGCCAAAGTGGCTACCAAGTGGCCAAAGTGGCTACAGAGGTGCCCAATGTGCCAAAGTGGCTACCAAGTGGCCAAAGTGGCTACCGAGGTGCCGAATGTGCCAAAGTGGCTACCAAGTGGCTACAGAGGTGCCGAATGTGCCCAAGTGGCTACTGAGTGGCCAAAGAGGCTACTGAGGTGCCGAATTTGCCAATGTGGCTACCAAGTGTCCAAAGTGGCTACCAAGTGGCTACCGATGTGCCAAATGTACCAAAGTGGCTACCAAGTGGCCAAAGTGGCTACTGAGGTGACAAATGTGCCAAAGTGGCTACCAAGTGGCCAAAGTGGCTACCAAGTGGCCAAAGTGGCTACAGAGGTGCCCAATGTGCCAAAGTGGCTACCAAGTGGCCAAAGTGGCTACCGAGGTGCCGAATGTGCCAAACTGGCTACCAAGTTGCTACCGAGGTGCTGAATGTGCCAAAGTGGCTACCAAGTGGCCAAAGTGGCTACAGAGGTGCCCAATGTGCCAAAGTGGCTACCAAGTGGCCAAAGTGGCTACCGAGGTGCCGAATGTGCCAAAGTGGCTACCAAGTGGCTACCGATGTGCCAAATGTACCAAAGTGGCTACCAAGGTGTTGAATGTGCCAAAGTGGCTACCAAGTGGCCAAAGTGGCTACCGATGTGCCGAATGTACCAAAGTGGCTACCAAGTGGCTACCGAGGTGCCGAATGTGCCAAAGTGGCTACCAAGTGGCCAAAGTGGCTATCGAGTTGCCGAATGTTCCAAAGTGGCTACCAAGTGGCCAAAGAGGCTACTGAGGTGCCGAATTTGCCAATGTGGCTACCGAGGGACCGAATGTGCCAAAGTGGCTACCAAGTGTCCACAGTGGCTATCAAGTGGCTACCGAGGTGCCAAATGTACCAAAGTGGCTACCAAGTGGCCAAAGTGGCTACTGAGGTGACGAATGTGCCAAAGTGGCTACCAAGTGGCCAAGTGGCTACCAAGGTGTTCAATGTGACAAGTGGCTACCAATGGCCAAAGTGGCTACCAAGTGGCCAAAGTGGCTACAGAGGTGCCCAATGTGCCAAAGTGGCTACCAAGTGGCCAAAGTGGCTACCGAGGTGCCGAATGTGCCAAAGTGGCTACCAAGTGGCTACAGAGGTGCCGAATGTGCCCAAGTGGCTACCGAGTGGCCAAAGAGGCTACTGAGGTGCCGAATTTGCCAATGTGGCTACCAAGTGTCCAAAGTGGCTACCAAGTGGCTACCGATGTGCCAAATGTACCAAAGTGGCTACCAAGTGGCCAAAGTGGCTACTGAGGTGACAAATGTGCCAAAGTGGCTACCAAGTGGCCAAAGTGGCTACCAAGGTGTCGAATGTGCCAAAGTGGCTACCAAGTGGACAAAATGGCTACCAAGTGGCCAAAGTGGCTACAGAGGTGCCCAATGTGCCAAAGTGGCTACCGATGTGCCGAATGTACCAAAGTGGCTACAAGTGGCTACGAGGTGCCGAAGTGCAAAGTGGCTACCAAGTGGCCAAAGTGGCTACTGAGGTGACGAATGTGCCAAAGTGGCTACCAAGTGGCCAAAGTGGCTACCAAGGTGTCGAATGTGCCAAAGTGGCTACCAAGTGGACAAAATGGCTACCAAGTGGCCAAAGTGGCTACAGAGGTGCCCAATGTGCCGAAGTGGCTACCAAGTGGCCAAAGTGGCTACCGATGTGCCGAATGTACCAAAGTGGCTACCAAGTGGCTACCGAGGTGCCGAATGTGCCAAAGTGGCTACCAAGTGGCCAAAGTGGCTATCGAGTTGCCGAATGTGCCAAAGTGGCTACCAAGTGGCCAAAGAGGCTACTGAGGTGCCGAATTTGCCAATGTGGCTACCGAGGGACCGAATGTGCCAAAGTGGCTACCAAGTGTCCACAGTGGCTACCAAGTGGCTACCGAGGTGCCAAATGTACCAAAGTGGCTACTGAGGTGACGAATGTGCCAAAGTGGCTACCAAGTGGCCAAAGTGGCTACCAAGGTGTTCAATGTGACAAAGTGGCTACCAAGTGGCCAAAGTGGCTACCAAGTGGCCAAAGTGGCTACAGAGGTGCCCAATGTGCCAAAGTGGCTACCAAGTGGCTACAGAGGTGCCGAATGTGCCCAAGTGGCTACTATGTGGCCAAAATGGCTACCGAGGTGCCGAATGTGCCAAAGTGGCTACCGAGTGGCCAAAGAGGCTACTGAGGTGCCGAATTTGCCAATGTGGCTACCAAGTGTCCAAAGTGGCTACCAAGTGGCCAAAGTGGCTACCAAGGTGTTCAATGTGACAAAGTGGCTACCAAGTGGCCAAAGTGGCTACCAAGTGGCCAAAGTGGCTACAGAGGTGCCCAATGTGCCAAAGTGGCTACCAAGTGGCTACAGAGGTGCCCAATGTGCCCAAGTGGCTACTATGTGGCCAAAATGGCTACCGAGGTGCCGAATGTGCCAAAGTGGCTACCGAGTGGCCAAAGAGGCTACTGAGGTGCCGAATTTGCCAATGTGGCTACCAAGTGTCCAAAGTGGCTACCAAGTGGCTACCGATGTGCCAAATGTACCAAAGTGGCTACCAAGTGGCCAAAGTGGCTACTGAGGTGACGAATGTGCCAAAGTGGCTACCAAGTGGCCAAAGTGGCTACCAAGGTGTCGAATGTGCCAAAGTGGCTACCAAGTGGACAAAATGGCTACCAAGTGGCCAAAGTGGCTACAGAGGTGCCCAATGTGCCAAAGTGGCTACCAAGTGCCCAAAGTGGCTACTGAGGTGCTGAATGTGCCAAAGTGGCTACCAAGTGGCTACCAAGGTGCCAAATGTGCCAAAGTGGCTACCGAGTGGCCAAAGTGGCTACCAAGGTGCCAATGTGCCAAAGTGGCTACCAAGTGGCCAAAGAGGCTACTGAGGTGCCGAATTTGCCAAAGTGGCTACCGAAGGGCCGAATGTGCCAAAGTGGCTACCAAGTGGCCAAAGTGGCTACCAAGTGGCCAAAGAGGCTACTGAGGTGCCGAATTTGCCAAAGTGGCTACCGAAGGGCCGAATGTGCCAAAGTGGCTACCAAGTGGCCAAAGTGGCTACCGAGGTGCCAAATGTACCAAAGTGGCTACCAAGGTGTTGAATGTGCCAAAGTGGCTACCAAGTGGCCAAAGTGGCTACCAAGTGGCCAAAGTGGCTACAGAGGTGCCCAATGTGCCAAAGTGGCTATCAAGTGGCCAAAGAGGCTACTGAGGTGCCGAATTTGCCAATGTGGCTACCGAGGGACCGAATGCGCCAAAGTGGCTACCAAGTGTCCAAAGTGGCTACCAAGTGGCTACCGAGGTGCCAAATGTACCAAAGTGGCTACCAAGTGGCCAAAGTGGCTACTGAGGTGACGAATGTGCCAAAGTGGCTACCAAGTGGCCAAAGTGGCTACCAAGGTGTCGAATGTGCCAAAGTGGCTACCAAGTGGCTACCAAGGTGCCGAATGTGCCAAAGTGGCTACCAAGTGGCCAAAGTGGCTACCGAGGTGCCGAATGTGCCAAAGTGGCTACCAAGTGGCTAAGGAGGCTACTGAGGTGCCGAATTTGCCAAAGTGGCTACCGAAGGGTTGAATGTGCCAAAGTGGCTACCAAGTGGCCAAAGTGGCTACCGAGGTGCCAAATGTACCAAAGTGGCTACCAAGTGGCCAAAGTGGCTACTGAGGTGACGAATGTGCCAAAGTGGCTACCAAGTGGCCAAAGTGGCTACCAAGGTGTCGAATGTGCCAAAGTGGCTACCAAGTGTCCAAAGTGGCTACCGAGGTGCCAAATGTACCAAAGTGGCTACCAAGTGGCCAAAGTGGCTACTGAGGTGACGAATGTGCCAAAGTGGCTACCAAGTGGCCAAAGTGGCTACCAAGGTGTCGAATGTGCCAAAGTGGCTACCAAGTGGCCAAAGTGGCTACTGAGGTGCCCAATGTGCCAAAGTGGCTACCAAATGGCCAAAGTGGCTACCAAGGTGCTAAATGTGCCAAAGTGGCTACCAAGTGGCCAAAGTGGCTACAGAGGTGCTGAATGTGCCAAAGTGGCTACCGAGGTGCCAAATGTGCTAAAGTGGCTACCAAGTGTCCAAAGTGGCTAGAAAGGCGCCGAATGTGCCAAAGTGGCTACCAAGATGCCGAAGTAGCTACCAAGGTGCTGAATGTGCCACAGTGGCTACCAAGTGGCCAAAGTAGCTACCGAGGGGCTATGGGCACCAAAGTGGCTACCAAGGATTCTTGCATGCCAAAATGGCTACCAAGGGGCCAAAGTGGCTAACAAGGGGCCCCGCACATCAAAGTGGCTACCAAGAGGCCATATACAACCCATTCCAGGTTGGGCCATCGCTATACACAACATTCATTTTCTAACTTTACTTTCTGACAGTCGACACCTGATACACTGCTGTAAAGCTGGCAGCGCTGTTCAAGCACCATGTATTTCCTTCAGGAAATGCCCATCTAGTTATTATTCTTGTCTGTCAATCATGTTTGCCTTTTTAGGCAAATGCAATTATGCATTGTGCAGCTATACTTGTCTATTGTGTTACATTTTTGATTGATCATTACGCTGTGGTGTGCATACTTTATAGTGGTCTTTTTCTTCTTTCAACAACAGGCATTTCAAGCGCTGACTCCCCGGCGAATGACAATGACATCATATGCCAGCGACATGTGCTGATGTCAGCTGCCAGTCTCCTGTTGGCTGGTGGCTTTTAACTATTGCCGTGTGGGCCCGAACGGCAATAGAGTTTAACTGTACCTGCGTCTCAGACACAGGTTCAGTTACTGCACCGACAGAATCCTGCCGCTGGGGCACTGTGAGCAGAAGAGACGGGGCCCAATGCCATTTTCGGGCAAATGAGATATTTTGACATTGTTTTCTATTCCAATTTTTGGGAGGCAAAATGAACAAAAGCCAGCAATTTAGGAATAATGCTAGCACCAATTGTGCGTGTTGCTGCAAGGTGTCAGCTCCCATGTAGAGCTGACACCTGCACTTGATCACTGTGGTGATCAGCGCGAGACCGCACAATCATCATGCCTTTTTGTGATTTGCCACAATGCAGATCCCGCAGCGCCGTACACGGCTAATGATGGGTATGGGTTAAGGAAGCCATCCATTTAAAGAAAACCTGTTATCAGGATTTAACGTTAAAATAAAAGTATGGCCTTAGGGTTAGCCCTGTTCCTGATTTAATATATACCTGTACTGAAAAAATCCGTAGCCTGGTTCTTGTTTAATTCACCTTAGAAGTTTTGGTGCAGTAGCCTGTTTGTGCGTTGGTGCAGGACTGTGGGTAGGATCTTTGGCTCTGTCATAGCCACATCACATTTGTATGAGCCTCATTTTTTAAATTACGTGTGGGAAGCTCTTGCGCAGAATCATGTCCCGCCATCCTCCAGTTAAATGATGACGGAGCCGGCGCATGCTAAGATTAACCTCTGGTGGTCTCCAGCTAAATGGCACTGGTTGCTGCGCATGAGCAGATTGGTATCTCTGCTCAATGATGAGCCAAGATCTTGATGTCTTCATAAGATTGTGGTGAGAACAAGGCCAAAGTAAAATATTTAAAGAAAGCAACCAGTATATAGATTCTTTACAAATCAATAAATTCACCCTGACTGGACAACGATTCGTCACTGGGGTTTTGTGTGCTTCCACCTTCAGGGTTGGAGTTGTGGCCATTTGGCCTGTATGCATTTGTGGTTGGAGTGTGGGTGTTTGAGCATGTATTGTGGACAAACTTGGATGGGTACCAGATGGGGGATAAGGTTGTGGTTCAAAACAGGCAGAAAAAAAGGTTTGTAATGTTGGTGATATTGACTACTTTGGGAGTCTGTAATCTGCCTGAGAGTCCTCAGTGGTTGATACCTTTTAATGGCTAACTGAAAAGATGGTAACAAATTGCAAGCTTTCGAGACTATTCAGGTCTCTTCATCAGGCAAAGACTAAAACAAAAACTGAAGAATCACATATTTATATACACAACAGGACACAGGAATAGTGCAATAGGTAAGACAAGTGACGTGAAGCAGAACTGTCATTATGGCAGAGGGATGAACATAAATATTGGAACAGTTCATAGATAAGGAGTGAAAGTTTTATTGCCCTCTGATTGGGGTCTGGTGTTGTGTTTTGATGCCCTAGAAGGTCAGAGACGCAGATTCCTTAATTGATATAGAATGACATGAATCCGTGTGATATATTCATTCCAGCACTAGTTTTGATGCCCCTAGAAGGTCATAGACGCAGATTCCTTAATTGATATAGAATGACATGAATCCGTGTGATATATTCATTCCAGCACTAAGAGTGTCAAAGGTGACCTTTGACACTCTTAGTGCTGGAATGAATATATCACACGGATTCATGTCATTCTATATCAATTAAGGAATCTGCGTCTCTGACCTTCTAGGGGCATCAAAACACAACACCAGACCCCAATCAGAGGGCAATAAAACTTTCTCTCCTTATCTATGAACTGTTCCAATATTTATGTTCATCCCTCTGCCATAATGACAGTTCTGCTTCACGTCACTTGTCTTACCTATTGCACTATTCCTGTGTCCTGTTGTGTATATAAATATGTGATTCTTCAGTTTTTGTTTTAGTCTTTGCCTGATGAAGAGACCTGAGTAGTCTCGAAAGCTTGCAATTTATTACCATCTTTTCAGTTAGCCATTAAAATGTATCAACCACTGAGGACTCTCAAGTCTAAATATTTTTCTATCTACTGGCTAACACGGTACGAAGATACACATCTTTCCTACATGTAATCTGCCTAACATTTTTGTGAAGTAGTATTTTTTTGGAGTTCTTGGCAGATGGATGAGCTTCCCAAATTTTGTCACCATAGGTGTCTGCTGCCTTTCTGGCAGAGTATATAACCTATATAAGGCTAGCACCTAATCAGTAGAGATAAAACTATCAGTACTAAGGTGCCTATGTATAAGAATTCACTTCCCCTGGAAGAAGGTACATCGCCAAAATGCGCGTTGGGGAGAGTGGCCCCACTGGGTCCCAGGTATCTGTTTGACCATTTGCTAAACTGTGACTGCACATTTAGTCTTTAGATTGGCGTACAGCTTTCTTTTGACTACTCTTAAAAACCGCTCTGTCCTTGTGTGAATGACTCAATGTAGTCCTCTGATATGGATTAGTGGCAAATTTTTACTAAGCTTGCTTTTGCTTCATGTGTATTAATTGTATTGGCACCATATTGTTACTTTACCTGGGTACCCCTGTGGTTCCACTCCTATTGGGTTACCACTGTTAGGCTAAGTGCACACGTTCAGGAATGTTTGCAGAATATTCCTGAGCAAAACCGGACTTTTTTCGCGGCAATAACGCGCATTTTTTGCGCGGATTTTGCGCGTTTTTGGTGCGTTTTTGCACGGATTTGGCGCGTTTTTACCACGATTTTTCCCTGAACTTTCTAGGTCAATAATATAGCGGGAAAAACGCTAGAATTCCGCAAAATTAATGGACATGTTGCTAGATTTTCCGCGGAAAAGTTTTTTTCGCGGAAAAAAAACGCACCATGTGCACAAAAATTGCAGAATTCATTCTAAATGATAGGATGCTTAATTCATGCGTTTTTGATGCGGTTTTTCCCACGAAAAAAACGCGGAAAAAACGCAAATAATCCTGAACGTCTGCACTTAGCCTTACTCTTTCTCACATGTTTTTTTAATGTTGTTCAATAAAATGTTTGTATATTTTTATACTGAATTTCTTGTGTGCATTTTGCTTGCTGGCAGAGTGTAGGGCTCTGGATGACAATGTAACACCATCACTATCCCCAACAGACACGAAGGTAGACATGTGTTGATGTTGGCTGGACCCATAGGCTAGAGGGACAGAAGAGGGTGCAGGCTTGTGATGTTATTGGTGGGTTGCTGTTAGAGATTTGGCCCCTGAAGCGAGTGGAGCTACACTGGCTAGAACACGACCATCAATGAGCTCAGGCAAAATACGTAGGTCTTCCTGTCGCCTAAAATGTCTTCCTTCCAAGGTAGATGAAATGTTTATGATGATACCTGTGGTGCTTGGGCATTTTCTGCTTGGACTATTTTTTTGTGAGGTTTCTTGCCTGCTTCCATGACCAGCATCAGTGGAGGGTTCACCAGCATCAGATATCTCTTCAGGCTGTGTTGGTGGAGTTGGGTCCGCTTGGGGGTCTGCCTTGGATGTGGAGGTACATGGCACTGATGCAGGCACTGGTCTTTCCGCTTTTGGAGAATCATCCAGGTTGTCATCAGTCCTATGAACAAATACATTAGCACATGATTAAATGCTTTGACTAAACATTACACCACCTAAATAGTTAAATGTTTATAATTTACATAAAATATGAAGCTAGGCAAGGTCTTGCCCATGTGGATGTTTACAAGTTTATCATGTAAGTATGCATTGTACAATACAAAATAATAGGTGACGCCATTTTCAAAATGACTTTTTTTTCCTAGCTCAACCATGCAATTATGCTGCAGTGCAGGAGCCACTGACGGCACCTGCCTGCAGAAACATTTTTTTTATTCAGTATGTTAGGTATTCATTATGAGGGATTAGTGACCTGTCAGCAGTCTGTATTATGAATACCTAATGAGAGCACCACATACATGAACCCCGCCCTAGGACACGAGCATATGATTAACACAAAACTGAAAATAAAGATTAAGAAACAGCCACAAGATGGATTTCATCAACCAAGGTATCATTTTATTCAGTGTAACAGTGACGACCTGACACTGTGTGTAGGTTACCATGCATAATCCTGCTGACAGGTTCTCTGTAAGACTAAGTAGTGTGGGGCCACTTTGATCCATGGTTAGATTTTACGTCTTGCCAACATCATCATTTTTAAATCAGTAGTATATTTGTTTGTAGCAATATTGCCTGCATGACTCAGGGAGTAGACCAATAAAAAGATTCCCAGAATTAACAATAACTCTAAAGCCATATTAAATTCTTTTGGCTAAAAATTACACCACCTAAGTAGTTAAATGTTTATACCAGTAGTTCCACCAGTAGGTGGAAAAAATTTTCAGCGGTTTTACTAATAAAGTTTAAACATTGGAATTCTCAGAGTCTTTAAAGAAACAGTGGTGTGGCCACCACAAAATGTGAATCTGATACACTCCATGGGGGTACTATGTTTGACTATTTTGCAGGGTTAACAATAGCAGGCAAGACATGCTGGTCGTTACATGTTAAGTAATCTAAGTTTGCCATATTTTAAGGTTACAAATTGAATATACACTGTGGAGGAACGGGGTCAGTGGGTGCTTTTGTCCGCCGGCCGGGCTGCCTTTAGAAAGACTGCATAGACCAGGGCTCATGCCACTGAATGTCCGCTCTATCTCCCCGTGGGCAAAATACTACACAGACAATGCAGGGTTAGGTGTTATGTTTTGGTAGCTGAGGAGGCAGGAGCAAAAAACCGCATAGGCAGCCTAACACCAGAGATGTTGGAAACTAATAGGTTGCAGACCCCTAAACTAACCGCACAACTAGAAGCAGCCGTGGAGCGCACCTTTGGTGGTCCTAGACGCCTCGGTACAGCCGAAGAGATAGCTAGCCTGAAGATAGAAAGAGGAAAGCTAACTGCCCGGAGTAGACCCCAAAAGAGTAGGAAGCCCCCAAACATATAATGGCGGTTAGACAAGATGAAAATATGAACACAGACAGAAAATTGATTGAGCAAACGCTGGGGCCCAAAACTGTCTAGATAGGACAGCACAGGAGAGAATACTGTCTGCAACCCAGAAAAACCCTAGGAAAAACTCCAACACTTCTGAATCCAAAATACTGAGACCACACGGTCTCGACCACCTATATCAGATCTCTGGTGTGGACACGCAGCTACCCAGCAGCAAAACATCACAAGAACTGAGCAAATGAACAAATACAAAAACAAAAACCAAAAGGGGACCCGGCAGAAGACAAAAGCAATGCAGCAAAAAGCAAGGAATTCAAACCACAGTAAAAAAAAAACGAAAGAGACTTATCTGAATGCAAGCAGGAGACAGCAGAAAAGCAAGCTGAATTCCAACCTAGACCAGGAAGAACAATTGATCACCGGTGAGGATCATGGGAGGTCAGCTCACTTATATCAAGCCAGTCAGTATCACCTGACAACCACTCGTCAGCTGCAGGTGTAGGACTCTTGGTGTTCCACATAGGTTCAATACCCTAAGCAACCACCAGAGGGAGCCTCAGCTCCGAAGTCATCTCCAATACATTCACAACAGTTAGGGTAAAATAGTGTGGCAATGCTTTATTGAACCACAACCCCCAATAGCAAACAGAACAATCCCAGCAAATTGCCACCAACATGGTGCACATTACAGGGCCCAACACTTCTACTGACTCACCTGGATAATGGTAGATGTTCCCAGGGTCGCTATTCCACCTGTGATATACACACAGAGAAGAGATAACGACAAGTGTAGGGAGGTGACAGTAAGGTCCAAAGCCAGTTGACACAAGATTCACCACCTGGCTTATCCGACCACCTCCATGGAACCAGGTGACCAGCAGGTCCCAAAACCTGGCTTTCTCCACACATATCCATGGTTCAGAGATGGTCATTGGATCAGATCTGTGTCCTTCCAACCGAAGCCGAAAACTCCTAGGTTGATTCCCATAGAATCATAGATCCGTGTCCCTCGTGATGGTGCCATGAAGAATTAGCTGCAGTCCTGTCTATGGTCCGTTGAGTCTTGTGCAGAATGGCCGACTGGTAGCTCTGTGTGATGAGATGAGGTCTGAACTGAACAGCTCTCTCTGCCTCTGGAGTCTTTTTATACCCAAGGCAGGTGATCTATATAGATTTACCCAGTGTCCTTCAGTTCAGCCTCATAGCTCAAACTAGTTTAGAAGTCAACAAACTAGTTTTATAATAGAATGCACAATTAGCATATCAGCTCCCAATAAACACAGATAAACACCCACTATGTACAAGTCACTATTACAGACTTACACAGTATGTTAAATAGCATATCAGCTTGCAAGATTGTCTTCTTGACCCACCAGACAAATATTTAAATCCACAAGCCAATTTAAAGATAAAAAGTCAATTCTTGTGGGTTTACAAAATCATAGTTGTCTGGGAAATTAAGATTAAATCTGGTTTCTTCACATACACTTTGATAAACATTTTTGCTAATTTAATCATTAAGTTAACACATTGAAAAATCTACAAGCATAGTTAGGCATAAGGCCCTAAAATCTGTGGCATCAGTAGACATATGGTAGAATACACTACAAACTGTAAAATTTGATGCCATTAATTTGCAATGCCATGGAAGTGTAAGCAAAACAATATTGTAACTTCTATTGTGCAAAATATTGTAAGGCTTGGGTGCATACACATACACAAAGCCTACATGTGCACATGGCAGACAAGTATTCATTTACTTAGTATTGTTAATGCACTATCACTTAAAAAAGTTGTGTTTTAAGGTTGAAAATACCTCCAGTAACATATCAGCAATGAAACTCTGCCACAGACACACATTTATTTTTTTTTATAAACATGATACAGCAGGCTAAATCTAAGTTTGAAATTGTTTTCAGCATCTAGTCCGTTTATACAGGCCTCATACACAGACCCCCAAAAATTCTTCGGTTACTAACGTCATACAGTAGGGTAGATCTCACTTTGAAATGTTTTGGAGCATCTAGTCTATTTTAGACAGTCCTCATCCACACACAAAAAAAATTTCTTCTTTACTAACATCACACAGTAGAGGAGATCCCCTTTTGAAATGGTTTGGAGCATATCTTCTTTGTCATACAGTCCTCATCCACACACACAAAAAAAATCTTCTGTTACTAACATCATACAGTAGAGGAGATCTCATTTTGAAATGGTTTGGAGCATATTTTCTTTGTCATACAGACCTCATCCACACTCACACAATTCTTGTTGTGTGACTAGCGCGATTTAGCACACCATATTTCACCATGTCTTTTAGTGCTGCTGAAATTCATCTGTTTTCAGAGCTGATGTACAGCAAAAAATCTAATTTGTGGTTGCTAATCCTGTGCTCCTATCACACTATCTAAGCAACAAGACTGGGAAAAAGAGAGGTAGTGGTGGAAGGGGGATTAGGTTTAGTGTTCAAGGTGTACGTGGGGTAGTGGTAATGTTTGTGAAAGCACTAGTGAACCAACAAATGTCATGTCCTGTACAAAGACAACAGACAACTTTTTGCACGGGCAACTCCACTTCCTTTCGTTGGCAACGCACAGCTGTACACCTTGTTTATGAGGCTCAGAAAGAGCATGTGCTCGAGTGGATATCAAATGCAGCTTCAAGTGGCCTCTCCTCCTTTTCCTCCATCTCAACATCACACCTACTACAGTCCACAGAGGTGGCACTACAATTACCCTTGCTTCCCCCTGCATCACAGATCTCCAACCACCTGACTGTAGAGAACCATAGATGGGTAAGCCTGAAGAGCTGTTCACACATTCTATGCCATGGGCATCAGAAAGCTTCACAGAGTCAAGAGGAGGAAATTATCTGCACTGACAAAGTAGGGCACGAGCAGCATCCTGGCCCTCGGTAACAGATGAGACTCAGATATCTGAGGCTCACGCAGACTGTTCTGTGTTGTCAGGGCAGGAAGAGGAGGAGGGTGACTCCAAGGGCGAGGAATGTGATAACACAGAGGATGATGATGAGTTGGCGTGAGCACAGAGGCACGCAGTGGAGTAGGTCATCTGAGGAGGTGAAGGAAAACAAGGTTACATTGCGCTGTACAGCGCAGACAAGTAGTGATGCAGCCACAACGAGCATTAAATCCTCAGCCACAACTGTGGCTGTGGCCAGCTGCTTTCACGTGTTTGCAGCTCGCAGTGGCGGCAAGGGTTGTCTAGACTGGGCCTTTTTTGACACTACAAAGGATGAGCCAACTCACTTAATCTGCCATTGCTGCAAAAAAAAAAACTGATGAGAACAGAGGAGAAAAATGAATTCAAAAGCCCAAATTGTATGAAAGAAATTTAATTTTATTCATATTATGAACAAAAGCAAGTGAGGTAGGGGTAGGAAGAAAGGGGCACACCAAAAGGGACAAGGCAAAAAAAAATTGTAAAACTATAAATAGGAGCAGCAAGGCATAAATTCAGTTTCCTCCTCTGTTCTCATTGTTCATCTTGCCAATATGTCCCATATCTTGTCCAATGTACACATGTGGTGGTGATGGTATTTTTTTTCCTAGTAAAACCTTTTATTTCATATGTACTCTGCTTTTGAGGCATTCCATTAAAAAAAGAGTCGAGGGGAAAAGTGCAATAATTTGACTACTACATGTATGAACCTTCATATATGCCATAAACTTGTGTTATTCTGGGAATCCCACTGCACTAAAATGCGGACCTCAACAACCATCAATTGCATCTGCTCCTTCTTTCTCCTTCTGTGTTACCATGCCAAGTATTGTGATGCAGGTCTCAGAACCTTGGATTCTTTACTTGCTCCACTCAGGCTGAGTGTGAGCCCTTCAGCTGTAAAGGAAGCGGACAAGCCTGCTGTTTTTGACTGATCTGAGAGAACAAGCACACCACAACTTTCTCAATCTATCATAACATCTCCGCCTGCACCTTCCTCACGGACCAGCAGTTTGTCCGGTTGACGGTACTCCACTCTCAGCACTGCGGCCAGCCCACGGTCCCGCAGTTGTGATTACGTAAAAGATTGTGTGTAGCCCAGCTGCGCTTGGAGCCACATGTTCCCAGGAGGATGCACCGAAGGTAAACCCACACACACACCTGATAAACCCACACACACACCAAGGGAGCCCTTGAAGAGTATGTATATATATAAGGGTAGTGGAGGACAGCAGTCAGTCTACCTCAGGGTAAGATGAGAGTTAGATTTTAGATCACCTCAGAGAGACGAGCTGAGAGGGAGAGTTACCTCAGAACGTTGAAAGACTGTCTGTTACCCTAGAAAGTGGAAAGTTAGCTCTTGAAGTGTGCACAGATCAGTTAGACGGAAGGTCCTGATAGCTGCTTCAGACTGAGCGTTAGAAGGAAAAGAAGGAAAGGGAACAGCAGTTACTGAAAGACTGAAGACTACAGCTTGAACTTAGTTTACTGTGTGGAGGCCAGTAATAGTGGAGGAAGATAGCCACTTCAGCCTGGTCAGAACTGAGTCAACTGAGTGTAGTTTCAGCAAGCAAGCATGCCGACGCTTTGAGAGCGGTGAAGAGAAGGAAGAATCAGCTATCTACTGCTAGTGTGCTTATGTTAAGGGTCGGAGTAGGATGAAAGGCGAGTGGAAGGGAAAAGAGAGTGACAGAGGTTGAAACAGCATTGATCGCTTACCTCTACTCTGAACAACCGGACACCGGGTCCGAGCTTGCTAGCATCTACACGACTAGTAGGAGATACCGGAGACCCTGTGGGACTTCAATTCGCAGGGGCCCACAAGTGCTGATACGTAACCGGGGTCAGGAAGAACAGGAGTCTGGTCAGCGCAACCATTAGAGACTAAGTTCTATCCAAGAGAAGGCTCCACCACAAAGTCAGCCGGGCGTATAACTGAAGACAGAGTTAGACTTCGTTTCATACAGGTCAGAAACTCACACATACAGGAGTACGGAGGCCCTACACCTACTCAGTGGGATTACTGGACATGCATCCTCCACCCTGCCAGCTTCCCAGGACGTGCCTGCAACTATACCATCAGTAAAGGTACAAAAAGAGACTTTTGTGTGTGTGTCTGCCTTATTGCTCCGCTATATACCCTGAGGGATCCAGTCTTGCCTGTGGAAGACTTAACACCTTGCTGCCCAGTAACAACCCTCAGAAGATCTACCTTGCAGCGCTGGTCACCCTGACCAGGTACCACAGGTGGCGTCACGAACAAACTGTAAATACCGTATATACTCGTGTATAAGCCGAGCTTTTCAGCACCTTTTTTCGTGCTGAAAATGCCCCCTTGGCTTATACACGAGTCATAGGGCAGAAACCAGCGGGGGAGGGGATGCCGCGGCAGGAGCCGGTGGCTGGGACATCATACTCACCCCTCCCCGTGCCGTCGCTGAACGTCCCTGCAATCCTGCATTCTCCCCGGCTTCCTGCAGCTCTCCAGCACTGAGCGGTGATGTAATACCCGCTCATTAAGGTCATGTAATATGGACGCGACGCCACTCCCATAGGCGTGGCGTCCATATTCATGGCCTTAATGAGCGGTATTACCTCACCGCTCAGCGCTGGAGAGCTGCAGGAAGCCGGGGAGAACGCAGGATTGCAGGGACGTTCAGCGATGGCACGGGAGGGGTGAGTATGATGGAGGTGAGGACAAGGAGCACGGAGCAGGACGGAGGGAGAACGGTGGACAGGGGAAGCATGGAGGAGGTCGGGGGGAGAACGGAGGACGGGGGAAGCATGGAGCAGGACGGGGAGAACGGAGGACGGGGGAAGCATGGAGGAGGACGGGGGGAGAACAGAGGACGGGGGAAGCATGGAGCAGGACGGGGGGGAGAACGGTGGACGGAGGAAAGCATGGAGGAGGACGGGGGGAGAACGGAGGACGGGGGAAGCATGGAGGAGGACAATGAGCACGGAGCAGGACGGGGGGAGGATGGAGGGCACAGAGGAGCACGGAGCAGGACGGGGGAGAGGATGGAGGGCACAGAGGAGCACGGAGCAGGACGGGGGGGCACAGGAGGACGGAGAAGGAATGGGGGAGCACAGCGGAGGATGGAGCAGGAGGGGGGAGTACAGAGGAGAATGGGGGAGCACAGAGCTGGATGGGGGAGCAAGGAGCAGGAAGGGGGCAGCACAGAGCAGGAGGGCAGTTTATACACCCGGCTTATACACGAGTCAATAAGTTTTCCCAGTTTTTTGTGGCAAAATTAGGGGGGTCGGCTTATACATGGGTCGGCTTATACACGAGTATATATGGTACTTTATTCCCCTGTAAATATTCCCCTTTTAGTGAGCGACCAGGGCCACGGACCGAGCTGTGCTACCCGTGACATCCCCCATTGAAGTGAACGGGCTCGGTGCCGAGTACCCCACAGGCCCTGGCTGAGCGACTCAATTGCTTCCTCCTACACATGACAAAGCTAGCCATGGAAATGCTGCCTGCCTGGTAGATACAGATGGTTTCCGAAAGCTAATGGCCGTCGCAGTCCCCCAGCACCAGTTTCCCAGTCACCATTACTTTTCTAAGAAAGCTGAGCCTATGCTACACCAGCAAGTCACAGACAACATCACCCTTTGCTTGAACTACACAAACTTAGACGGGTAAGCATGGCCATGAGCGTTACATCTCGCTGACTGGGCACGGGGTGACTTTGGTGTCTGTGAGGGCAGGTGGGGAAAGTGCTGCTCCACAAGTCTTAGAATCCCTTTTATATTTCACACTTCCACTACTGCTTCTGCCTCTTCCTCTACCTCCTCTAGGGCCTCCACCTGCACCCTCAACCTCTGCCTTAATGAGACATGCATTCCAACAGTGCAGAGCGAATTCCCACCTCCGTGCTGCGCAGCCAGGGTTTACCGCAATTAGGCAGTGTTAAAATTGATATGCCTTGGAGATCGCAGTCACATAGCTTTATGGACAGCTCTCCAGGCCATAAACATTCCTTGCATAGCTCACGTCCTGAACCTGGTGGTACAACATTTTCTCCGCCAATATCCTGACCTTGGTGATCTGCTGCAGAAAGCTCGGAAGCTGTGTGCTCACTTCTGCTGTTTGAACCCTATACAGAGGTCTTTGTCCATGCCAGTTAACAGGCTAATATGCAATGTGCCAACACAGTGGAATTCCACTCTGCACATGTTGCAGTGACTGTGGCAGCAGCAACGAGCCCTGATGCAGTCTGTCACGTTGTATAGTCAGGGTCAATGCAGTAAGAACAAGGCACATGTCATATTTACAGAGTGGGCACAGATTAAATACCTCTGCATCCTTCTACACAGTTTCAATATGGCTACTAAGATGGTTAGCGCTGACTATGCCATCATCAGCATCACTACTACAGTCGTCTACATGCTGGAAGAGACTTTGAATAGACTGCAGGAGGAGGAGGAAGTGGTGCAAGAGGAAGAGGAGGAAGCAGAAAATGATGTGGAAGGGATAACATTGTCTCAAAGTTCCAGACTGTCACCAAGGGAGGGTGGATTACTGCGATCGAGGGCGCTGGTGATAACAGAAAAACTGTTCGTGAAATTGCAGGATCTGAGGAATAAATGCAGGTGATGGGCGAGCAACTGTCAGGAGATGAAGAAGATAATCATCCCCTCTCTATTGATCGTGGTTGGTGGTAGGGGACAAAGGAAACAAGCATCAGTGTTACCCAGTCATTAACACAACATGGGTTTGGACCTCATGGAAGAGCCCGACATATGAGTGCCTTCTTGCTGCACTATCTGCAACATGATCCCCATGTAGTTATGATTCAAAATAGCGCTGACTAATGGATTACCACTCTTGGAAAGGGACCCGCGATCGCTTTTACACAACCTTAAGAGATGTTATCCCATAGACAGTAGTGAGGCACACAGTGTTTATTGCAACACTACACTTCCAACCTCTGGCACATCAATTCATCAACGCCAAAACATTAGCAGCAGCAGCAGTAGTAGTGTAAGTGGCAGAAGCAATATCTGAGAGTCCTTTGAAAATTTTTTTAGACCAGCTTGTGCACCAGTATAACAGAGTCGAAGTTTGACTCATGGTGAACGAACGGAGAGGTTGGTGCAGGAGTATCCAGAACTAAATATCAATACCATGGACCCTTTCACATTTTTGTCTTCAAAAATGGATGAGTGGCTTCTCACACCTTGGCGGTTTTATCATGCCTGACAGCCAGCGTTCTCTCAGAACGTGTCTTCAGCACTGCTGGTGGTATCCTGACTAATTAGTGCAACCGGCTGTTCTCTGAGAGTGTAGACTGCCTAATTTTCATCAAGATGAACGAGTCATGGAACTCCAAGGACTTTTGTGCCCCAATCACAGACTGTACAGATTAGTTGATGTTGACCTTTTTAGAGTGCCGCAATGATCTTGCGTAATTGCACTCTGAGATATATTTAGTGTGGCTTCTGTGCCTGCTGCTGATGCAGATGTTAACACAAATTTGTGGAATTGTGAACAGTCATGGTTGGTCTCGATCTGCTGGGTTAGCTGTAGTGAAAAATTTGTTGATCTCTATTATACTATTTATACACACGTGAAATTGAAGCCACTTTGTTGGTGTCTGCCTTTAATTTTCGTAAATGTGGAGAGCCCTGATTGGATCTGTCCATCTGCCGGGTTGGCTGTAGTGAAAGAAATATCATTCTCCATTATACTATTTCTACTCTGGTGAAATTGATGCCTCTTCGGTGGTGTCAGCCAATAATTTTTGGAAATGTGAACCCTCCAGTTTGGGAGTCCATCTGCTGGGATGGCTGTAGTGGAATATATGTTGGTCCCTATTATACTATTTCTACTAGGAAACACCAGAAAAAAGTGAAATACAAAAAAACACCAAAAAATAATAATAAAATCCAAACTTTTTATTAGACAAAATTACATGCATACTGCAAGAGCCATCTACAGTATATTGGCACAAAAGAGGGGAATAGGTGTGGAAACATACTGGTACAGCAGAGAAGAAAACAAGGGCAAAATAGTAGCCAGAGGTAAGTCAGGTCACAACTCATATGAAGTGATTATGCAGACATAAAAAGTAAAGTAATCCAAAGAGCACTAGAAGCGTATTGCCATAAAATACATACTTTATTAGAAAACAGATCACACAAATAACAAAAAACATTTAAAAATGCAATGTAAATCCAATATGCTCCCATAAGTGCGTATATGTAAGTGATAACTTATCTCCAATAAATCATACAATTGTCTACAGCTGTATTACCTTATTACAAAGCGCAAATTTTCATGAACAGAATTATTGGTAAACATCAGAATGTCAGGAATGCGCATAATCAGATGCAGAAATTAATCCAGATAATAGTATAAATCCAATTGACAAAAATATCCTAATGATAAACATCGCACTATGTACATAGGGATAGATAACCATATGTATATAATATACTAATGGTGTCCAGAACAGTTACTTGGATATCTAATTTCCTAAATGCAAAGTGCGCTATATTCCCTCATTGCACAGCACACATACTTCTATTAACAAAATTAATGGTATAAGTCCAAATGTTAGAAATGCGCACGATCAAATGCAAAAATTGACAAAGACAGTGGTATAAGTTCAATTGAAAAAATAGCTTAATGATGGATATCGCATTATGCTCAGAGGGACAGATAACCATGTATATATGATGTATTAAGGGTGTCCAACATGGTTGCTTGGATATCTTTTTCCCCCAGTACATAGTGCAAATGCATCTGTATGAAACAATATTAGATAGTGAATATTGCACTGTGTGTATAACATGTCAATAATGTCCAGCAAAGTGGCTGACAGCAGTGTATAAGTCAAGAAATAGTATAGTAAGGAGGTTAGGAACTTAGTTAAATAAGATGCTTTAGTGCAAAGACCTAAAAAGCCTCCAAATACTTCGGCATAGTGGAAATTAGTATAGGCATGGTAATTAGAACATATAAGACCTTATAGATAGAGCCTGGATTCCCCGACGCACGTTTCGCGTTAGCTTCGTCTCAGGGGGTATGTAGATGTGGTTAGGTGGTTAATGTGCCCTTTTATATGTTTCCCAATCAAGGAATTACCTGTTTAATTCCCCACATGTAAGTGAAACAATACAGCTCCTGGCGTGTGACGCACCTGGAGGACGCCTCCACCGGACGCGCGGTCACTTCCCCCTCCAACACGTCAGGAAGGAGAAGAAGCCACAGCTAACCCGGCTTGACGCGTCTCCCAGGTAATGCACCACATCACAAGACTGCGTCCCCGGCCGTCTAGCCGCACCTCCGTCCGACGTGTCAGGGCAGAGGGGCGGTACCAACCAGCCAGAGGATCTATTTGCACGTAAACTAATTCTAAAAAAACTTCATGAAAAAAACAAATATGGTGATTATTGGAGCACTAAGGAACTTGAAGCTATTTCTACTTTGGAGGAATTAACCCCTTCATGACCCAGCCTATTTTGACCTTAAAGACCTTGCCATTTTTTGCAATTCTGACCAGTGTCCCTTTAGAGGTAATAACTCAGGAACGCTTCAACGGATCCTAGCGATTCTGAGATTGTTTTTTCGTGACATAATGGGCTTCATGTTAGTGGTAAATTAAGGTCGATAATTTTTGCGTTTATTTGTGAAAAAAATGGAAATTTGGCGAAAATTCTGAAAATTTTGTAATTTTCAAATTTTTAATTTTTATTCTGTTAAACCAGAGAGTTATGTGGCACAAAATAGTTAATAAATAACATTTCCCACATGTCTACTTTACATCAGCACAATTTTGGGAAAAACATTTTTTTTTGTTAGGAAGTTATAAGGGTTAAAAGTTGACCAGCGATTTCTCCTTTTTACATCAAAATTTACAAAACCATTTTTTTAGGGACCACCTCACATTTGAAGTCACTTTGAGGGGTCTATATGGCAGAAAATACCCAAAAGTGACACCTTTATAAAAACTTCACCCCTCAAGCTACTCAAAACTACATTCAAGAAGATTATTAACCCTTCAGGAACTAAAGCAATGTGGAAGGAAAAAATGGACATTTTAATTTTTCCAACAAAAATTTTCTTTTAGCATCAATTTTTTCATTTTTACATGGGCATCAGGATAAAATGGATCCTAAAATTTGTTGGGCAATTTCTCCTGAGTACACAGATACCTCATATGTGGTCATAAACCACTGTATGGGCGCACAGCAGGGCTCAGAAGGGAAGGAGCGCCATTTGACTTTTTGAATAGAAAATATGCTGGAATATTTAGCGGTTGCCATGTCACATTTGGAGAGTCCCTGTGTGCCTAAACATTGGAGCTCCCCCACAAGTGACCCCATTTTGGAAACTAGACCTCCTAAGCAACTTATCTAGATGCATAGTGATCACTTTGAACCCCAAGGTGCTTCACAAATTGATCTGTAAAAAAAAGAAAGTACTTTTTTTTCACAAAAATTTTCTTTTAGCCTCAGTTTTTTTCATTTTCACATGGGCAACAGTATAAATTGGATCCTAAAATTTGTTGGGCAATTTCTCCTGAGTACACAGATACCTCATATGTGGTCATAAACCACTGTTTGGGTGCACGGCAGGGCTCAGAAGGGAAGGAGCGCCATTTGACTTTTTGAATGGAAAATATGCTGGAATATTTAGCGGTTGCCATGTCGCATTTGGAGAGTCCCTGTGTGCCTAAACATTGGAGCTCCCCCACAAGTGACCCCATTTTGGAAACTAGACCCCCTAAGGAACTTATCTAGATGCATAGTGAGCACTTTGAACCCCCAGGTGCTTCACAAATTGATCCGTAAAAAAAAGAAAGTACTTTTTTTTCACAAAAATTTTCTTTTAGCCTCAGTTTTTTTCATTTTCACATGGGCAACAGTATAAATTGGATCCTAAAATTTGTTGGGCAATTTCTCCTGAGTACACAGATACCTCATATGTGGTCATAAACCACTGTTTGGGCGCACGGCAGGGCTCAGAAGGGAAGGAGCGCCATTTGACTTTTTGAATGGAAAATATGCTGGAATATTTAGCGGTTGCCATGTCGCATTTGGAGAGTCCCTGTGTGCCTAAACATTGGAGCTCCCCCACAAGTGACCCCATTTTGGAAACTAGACCCCCTAAGGAACTTATCTAGATGCATAGTGAGCACTTTGAACCCCCAGGTGCTTCACAAATTGATCCGTAAAAAAAAGAAAGTACTTTTTTTTCACAAAAATTTTCTTTTAGCCTCAGTTTTTTTCATTTTCACATGGGTAACAGTATAAATTGGATCCTAAAATTTGTTGGGCAATTTCTCCTGAGTACACAGATACCTCACATGTGGTCATAAACCACTGTTTGGGCGCACGGCAGGGCTCAGAAGGGAAGGAGCGCCATTTGACTTTTTGAATGGAAAATATGCTGGAATATTTAGCGGTTGCCATGTCACATTTGGAGAGTCCCTGTGTGCCTAAACATTGGAGCTCCCCCACAAGTGACCCCATTTTGGAAACTAGACCCCCTAAGGAACTTATCTAGATGCATAGTGAGCACTTTGAACCTCCAGGTGCTTCACAAATTGATCCGTAAAAAAAGAAAGTACTTTTTTTTCACAAAAATTTTCTTTTAGCCTCAGTTTTTTTCATTTTCACATGGGCAACAGTATAAATTGGATCCTAAAATTTGTTGGGCAATTTCTCCTGAGTACATAGATACCTCATATGTGGTCATAAACCACTGTTTGGGCGCACGGCAGGGCTCAGAAGGGAAGGAGCGCCATTTGATTTTTGAATGGAAAATATGCTGGAATATTTAGCGATTGCCATGTCGCATTTGGAGAGTCCCTGTGTGCCTAAACATTGGAGCTCCCCCACAAGTGACCCCATTTTGGAAACTAGACGCCCTAAGGAACTTATCTAGATGCATAGTGAGAACTTTGAACCCCCAGGTGCTTCACAGAAGTTTATAACGCAGAGCCGTGAAAATAAAAAATCATTTTTTTTCTCAAAAAATGATTTTTTAGCCCACTATTTTTTATTTTCACAATGGTTACAGGAGAAATTGGACCCCAAAAGTTGTTGTCCAGTTTGTCCTGAGTACGCTAGTACCCCATATGTGGGGGGAACCACTGTTTGGGCACACGTCAGGGCTCGGAAGGGATGTGGTGACGCTTTGAAATGCCGACTTGATGGAATGGTCTGCGGGCATCTTGTTACGTTTGCAGAGCCCCTGATGTGCCTAAACAGTAGAAACTCCCCACAAGTGACCCCATTTAGGAAACTAGACCCCGCAAAGAACTTATCTAGATGTGTGGTGAGCACTTTGAACCCCCAAGGGCTACGCAGAAGTTTATAACGCCCGGGCATGAAAATAAAAAAATCATATTTTTTCCACAATCAGGATCTTTTAGTCCCCAATTTTTTTATTTTCCCAAGGGTAACATGAGAAATTAGACCCCAAAAGTTGTTGTCCAATTTGTCCTGAGTATGCTGATATCCCATATGTGGGATATAACTACTGTATGGGCACACGTCGGGGCTCGGATGGGAAGTAGTGACGTTTTGAAATGCCCACTTGATGGAATGGTCTTCGGGCGTCATGTTACGTTTGCAGAGTCCCTGATGTGCCTAAACAGTAGAAACTCCCCACAAGTGACCCGATTTTGGAAACTAGATCCCCCAAGGAACTCCTATAGATGTGTGATAAGCACTTTGAATCTCCAAGTCCTTCACAGAAGTTTATAACGCAGAGCCGTGAAAATATAAAAATCATTTTTTTTCCACAAAAATAATTTTTAGTCCCCAATTTTTTTTCACAATGTTAACAGGAGAAATTAGAACCCCCAAAGTTGTTGTGCAATTTTTCCCGAGTACGCTGATAACTCATATGTGGGGATAAACCACTGTTTGGGCATACGTCGGGGCTTGGAATAAAGGGAGCACTGTTTGACTTTTTGAACGCAAAATTTGCAGGAATCAATGGTGGCGCCATGTCGCGTATGGAGACCCCCTGATGTGCCTAAATAGTGGAAACCTCTCAATTCTAACTCCAACACTAACCCCAACACACCCTAACCCCAACCCTAACCCCTACACACACCTAACCCTAATACAAACCCTAATCATAACCCTAACCCCAACACACCCCTAACCCTAATCCCAACTCTAACCATAAACCTAACTACAAGCCTAACCCTAATTACAACCCTAACCCTAATTCCAACCCTAACTCAAATTCCAACCCCAACCGTAATTCTAACCTTAACCCTAATGCTAACCCTAACCCTAGTTCTAACCCTAAGGCTGGGTTCATATTGCGTTTTACCAGCCCGTTCAACACGTAGCGTTGACCGGCTGGTAACGGTATAGCATAACGCGATCGCGTTATGCTATACCCGCTAGCGCAGATGAATCAGCAGATAATCAGCCGCGGATCCGCAGCAAAATCAGTCGCGGATCAGCAACAAAATCCGCCGCGGATCAGCAACAAAATCCGCCGTGGATCAGCAGCAAAATCCGCCGCGGATCAGCAGCGAAATCAGCTGCAGATCAGCAGCGAAATCCGCCGCGGATCAGCAGCGAAATCCGCCGCGGATCAGCAGCAAAATCAGCCGCGGATCAGCAGCGAAATCCGCCGCGGATCAGCAGCGAAATCCGCCGCGGATCAGCAGCGAAATCCGCCGCGGATCAGCAGCGAAATCCGCCGCGGATCCACAGCGAATCAGCAGCAAAATCAGTCGCAGATCAGCAGCAAAATCCGCCGCGGATCCGCAGCGAAATCCGCCGCTAATCCGCAGCGAAATCAGTCGCGGATCCGCAGCGAAATCAGTAGCGGATCCGCAGCGAAATCAGTAGCGGATCCGCAGCGAAATCCGCCGCGGATCAGCAGCGAAATCTGCCGTGGATCAGTGGCGAAATCCGCCGCGGATCAGCGGCGAAATCTGCCGCGGATCAGCGGCGAATCCGCAGGGGATCAGCAGCGAAATCCGCCGCGGATCAGCAGCGAAATCAGCCGCGGATCAGCAGCGAAATCAGTCGCGGATCAGCAGCAAAATCCGCCGCGGATCAGCAGCGAAATCCGCCGCGGATCCGCAGCGAAATCCGCCGCGGATCAGCAGCGAAATCCGCCGCGGATCAGCAGCTAAATCCGCCGCGAATCAGCAGCGAAATCCGCCGCGAATCAGCAGCGAAATCCGCCGCGGATCCGCAGCGAATCAGCAGCAAAATCAGTCGCGGATCAGCAGCAAAATCCGCCGCGGATCAGCAGCGAAATCCGCCGCGGATCCGCAGCGAAATCCGCCGCGGATCCACAGCGAAATCAGTCGCGGATCCGCAGCGAAATCAGTAGCGGATCCGCAGCGAAATCCGCCGCGGATCCACAGCGAAATCAGTCACGGATCCGCAGCGAAATCCGCCGCGGATCAGCAGAGATATCCGCCGCGGATCCTCAGCGAAATCCGCCGCGGATCCACAGCGAAATCCGCCGCGGATCAGCAGCGAAATCAGCCGCGGATCCGCCGCGAAATCCGCCACGGATCCGCAGCAAAATCCGCTAGGAAAAAAAAAAATTCTTTTTTTTATTATTTGTCCCTACCTATGACGGGGGGGGTTCATTTACTTTTTTTTTATTTTGATCACTGTGACAGTTTATCACAGTGATCAAAATAAATTTTTTTACAATGGAGGGCGCATTTTCCAAGATGGCGGCGCCCATGAAGAATCCCGGGCAGCCGCCGGGACGGATCCAGGGACATCGGTGGACCGGGAGAGGTGAGTAGGGGACGTCGGAAGGTGAGGGGGGGGATCGGAAGGTGAGGGGTGGTGATCGCAGGAGCAGGGGAGCAGACAGCGACGGCGGTGACCGATCGCTGCCATCTTTCGATGGCGGCGGCCGATCACCGCCGTGACATGGTGTGGGGGGGGTCTGATCGCAGTCTCCAGCCATGGCAGATGCTATTGCAGCATCGGCCATGGCTGGATTGTAATATTTCACCAGTTTCATTGGTGAAATATTACAAATCGCTCTGATTGGCAGTTTCACTTTTAACAGCCAATCAGAGCGATCGTGGCCACGTGGGGGTTAAGCCAACCCCCCTGTGGTGATGCAGTAAGGGTCCTGTTACTGCGGGTCGGGTGACCTTTCAGTGACCCCGGACCCCCGACCCGCAGTAACATGATTTATAGCATGACGCCGACGGTGGCGTCATGGGTCGGGATGGCACAGGTTTTCATGACGCCAACGTCGGCGTCATGGGTCGGGAAGGGGTTAAATGAGGAGGGTGTAATATCTGATTATAAGGGTAAGTTTATGCCACCAGTCCCTAAGAAATTTCCGCCTCTGAATATTTTCCCTAATATAGAATTATTTGTAAAATTAGTTTCTAATGAACTTGAGAAAATTTCACCACGTTACCCGAGGCAATCTATCCTTTGTCCAAAGAAAAGCACTTGGGGAATTACGTAATCTCAAGGAAGTAATTATAAAACCCGCGGACAAAGGGGGTAACGTGGTGATATGGCCTATAAAATCATATGAAAAGGAAGCCCTAAGGTAACTACGAGATAATGCATGCTATCAAAGAATGACCTATAATCCAACTACAGCGTATCTAAATGAGATTAGTGAAATCTTGGAGGGAGCATTTAGAGAGGGTATAATTACAAAGGAGTTAAGGGATAATCTAATTCCCAAGTATCCCAAGGTGGCATGCATTTACTTTATACCAAAAGTACACAAAGACAGAACAAATCCCCCTGGGCGTCCCATTGTGTCAGGTAATGGGAGCTTATGTGAGGTCATCTCCAAATATTTAGATTTCTATTTAAAACCTATGGTTATGGATCTTCCATCATATGTGAGGGACACGGGGGATGTCCTTAAGAAAATTGAGGGGATTCCTATGGATGCAGACATGTGGTTGGTGAGCTTCGATGTTGAATCTTTATATACATCTATACATCACAAAGATGGTTTGCAGGCTACAAAAATGTACTTAATGATGTCCGAACTTGATGCTGGTCTGGCTGAGCTGCTGTTGACATTGCTCAAATTTGCTCTAGAGCACAACTACTTTTTGTTTAGGGAGACTATTTATTTACAAAAACAGGGCACGGCTATGGGGGCGGCATTTGCCCCTCATATGCCAACCTCTTTTTGGGAATGTGGGAACGGAAAATCTTTTTCACCAACCCTGTCGCATTCATCGAGGAGGTCCTGTTCTGGGTCCGGTATATAGATGATATACTGATGATATTGCAGGGAACAGAGCAAGACCTTCTCGACTTTCTATCTATTTTGAATGATAACTCCCTGAACATAAAGTTGACATGCAAATACAGCCAGACCAGCATCGAGTTCCTTGACATCTTAATAACCAAAGGAAGTAATGGTTACTTACAAACCAATGTACATCGAAAAGAGACGGCGGTAAATTCTATTTTACACGCAACTTCCTCTCATCCCAAACTATTAGTACAGGGCATTCCAACAGGCCAATTTTTGAGGGCAAGACAAATTTGTTCAAGTGAGGAGGCCTTTGAAGAACAAGCCAAGGATCTATCTTCTAGATTTTTGGCGAGAGGATACTCAAAACGTAGCATAAAGAGAGTCCTAAAAAAGGCAAAACAGGCTGTACGTACTGATCTATTAATTCCCAAAAATAAGAAGGCAGACCAACAAAAAGTGAGATTCATATCCACTTATAATGATAAGTGGTGGGAGGTCAAAAAAGCCCTGGAGAAATATTGGCAATTATTGCTAACAGATAGAACCTTGGAGAAATTTGTCCCAAGAGTATCCTCCATTACATATAGAAAGTCCAGCAATCTGAGAGATACCTTAATGCACAGCTATCATGGAGGCCAGAAGCCAGAGAAAACATTTGGGTCTGTGGGTCCAAAATGGGGTTTCTTCCCATGCAATGGGTGCATTTCATGCCCCAATATGACACGTGCCTCGTCTTTTGTATCTAGTGATGGTAACACAATGTTTGACATTACCCAACATATTACTTGCAACTCTTTTGGAGTTGTGTATTATGCTACTTGCCCCTGTACTAAGATATATGTGGGCATGACCTCTAGACCCTTGAGAGTTCGGGTCAGAGAACACTATAGGGACATAAAAAATGCCCGGGAAATTGAGGATCCCACAATTTTGAAACCCATACCAAAACATTTTAAAATGTATCACGACTGTAATCCCAAATTGTTGCAAGTAATAGGGATAGATAAAGTTTTTGTGGATTTAAGAGGAGGTGATTGGAAGAAAAAATTAGCTCAGGTAGAGACCCAATGGATTTACAAAATAGGTTCTTTACAACCTGAGGGACTTAATGAGGTTCTGAGCTTTGCCCCCTTTCTTTAATTTATTTTAGTGGTTTTAGGTTTATTTTTATTCTAATTTGCGTTGTTATTTTTCAGCATATATACATCCTACTAATGTGAATTTTTGATGAGGATACAGCAGAAGCCACATATGTACAAGAAGTCTCTTAATGGGAGCAGCAAGATTGCGATATGTCTCTTTGGATCATGTCCTAATATGGAATGAGTGGACCTCCATCAACCTTGACTCCTGTGCCATGCTGTATAGATCCTGAGAGAAATATGAATAACATTACAACATATTCTTATGGGACTTCTTGATTTCCATGCATTACCTGCACCTATTATTGTATATGATTAATTGTATACACTGTGTTCCAAATTATTATGCAAATAATATTTTCTCAGATTTTCCCAAATTACCTATATGAATTTCAGTCATTGTAATTTTCCAGTCAAATAACTATTAGAGTACAATTAAAAGTTTTTTGTACAAACTGCCTATGATAACAGTATATTTTTTAAAAAATAAAACACTCAAACTGCACTCAAAATGCATGTTCCAAATTATTATGCACAGCAGAGTTTTCAACATTTTCATTTTAATAAAGAACAAAAAAATGGTCATTTTTGAAATTATAAGCATTAGCAGGTTATTACAAACTGAAATCAAACAGTTTTCAACTCATAACTTTAGTCTAGGTGATGTTACATTTCCACATAGGACCCCTTGTTCGAAAGGAGCTTCTGAACTCTCTCGTCCATTGAATTTGTCAGGTTTTGGATGGTTTCTGCTTCAATTGTTTTGCATGAGGACAGAATACCCTCCCAGAGCTGTTGCTTAGATGTGAACTGCCTCCCGCCATCATAGACACTCCTTTTGTTGATGCTCCAGAGGTTCTCAATGGGGTTGAGGTCAGGGGAGCATGGGGGGCACACCATAAGTTTGTCCCCTTTTATGCCCATAGATGTGTTATGTGCAGCAAGAGACGGTGCATTAGCATGCATGAGATCTTGCTGCGGAATGCACTGTTCTTCTTGAACCAATTCAGGAAGTGCCGTTTGAGAAACTCAACATACACTATGGAGTTCATCTTTACCCCTTCAGGGATCCTAAAGGGGCCGACAATCTCTCTCCCCATGATTCCAGCCCAAAACATTACTCCACCTCCTCCTTGTTGGCGCCGTAGCCGTGTTTGCATGGGATGTCCATCGTCCACTCCCTCCATCTGGACCATCGAGCGTTGCACGGCACTCATCAGTGAACAAAACAGTTTTGAAGTCAGTTTTCATGTATTGTTTGGCCCACTGGAGCCGTTTCTGCTTGTGTGCAGTGGATAGAGGAGGTCGACAGGATGGCTTACGCACAGCTGTAAACCTCTGAAGGACCCTGCATCTTGTTGTTCGGGGACGTTGGAGGCACCAGCAGCTTCAAAAACTTGTCTGCTGCTATGACAAGGCTTTTTTGCCGCTGCTCTTTGAACCTGATGTAATTGCCTGTAGGAAAGAGTCCTCAATTTTCCCTTATCAGCACTCACACGTGTCTACTGTGAATCAGCTACATACTTCTTGATTGTGCGATGATCACGGCAATGTTGATTGTAGTCATGCCTTGACCTAAACACTCCACAATTTGTTGCTTCTCAGCAGCAGACACATCCTTTTTCTTTCCCATTTTGGCAGAAAATGTAGGCTGCTTAATAATGTGGGACAGCCTTCTTAAGTAGTCTTGCCTTTCATTGGACACCCCTGCCAAACTAATTAGCACAGGTGTCTGCAATTGCTTACAGTGATATAAAGAGCCCTGACACATATCACCATCAATGAGTTTAACTGACAAACAAAAAAATTCTTACCTTATCACTCCTAAACAATTTTTGCATAATAATTTGGAACACAGTGTATATATACTTATTTTTCGTAGTGTATTAGTATAAACATTGAGTGTGTGTTAATGTGCTGACACATATAGTAGTCGTCATTAACCCCTTCCCGACCCATGACGCCGACGTCGGCATCATCAAAACCAGTGCCATCCCGACCCATGACGCCGGCGTCATGCTATAAATCATGTTCCTGCGGGTCGGGTGACCGGGGTCACTGAAAGGTCACCAGACCCGCAGGTACTTAGTGCATCACCACAGGGGAGTTGGCTTAACCCCCACGTGGCCACGATCGCTCTGATTGGCTGTTAAAAGTGAAACAGCCAATCAGAGCGATTTGTAATATTTCACCAATGAAACTGGTGAAATATTACAATCCAGCCATGGCCGATGCTGCAATGGCATCTGCCATGGCTGGACACCAAGATCTGACCCCCCCACACCAAGTCACGGCGGTGATCGGCCGCCGTCACCGCCGTCACTGTCTGCTCCCCTGCTCCTGCGATCCGCTGCCCCCACCTACCGATCCCCCCCTTACCTTCCGACCCCCCCTACTCACCTCTCCCGGTCCACCGATGTCCCTGGATCCGTCCCGGCGGCTGCCCGGGATAATTCATGGGCGCCGCCATCTTGGAAAATGGCGGGCGCATGCGCAGTGCTCCCGCCGGCCGGCGCATGCGCAGTGCGCACTCCATTGTACAAAAATTTATTTTGATCACTGTGATAAACTGTCACAGTGATCAAAATAAAAAAAAAGTAAATGAACCCCCCTGTCATAGGTAGTGACAAATAATAAAATAAAGATTATTCTTTTTTCCTAGCGGATTTTGCTGCTGATCCGCGGCGGATTTTGCTGCTGATCCGAGGCGGATTTTGCTGCTGATCCGCGGCAGATTTTGCTGCTGATCCGCGGCAGATTTTGCTGCTGATCGCGGCTGATTTTGCTGCGGATCTGAGGCTGATTTTGCTGCGGATCCGCGGCGCATATTGCTGCTGATCCGCGGCGGATATTGCTGCTGATCCGCGGCGGATTTTGCTGCTTATCCGCGGCGGATTTTGCTGCGGATCCGCGGTGGATTTTGCTGCGGATCCGCGGCGGATTTTGGTGGGGATCCTCAGCGGATTTTGCTGGGGATCCGCAGCGGATTTTGCTGGGGATCCACCCAGATCCAGAAACCATGTACAGTACAATGCAAATAAATGGTTAAAAAAAATGCTGTGCACATGCGGATTTGCTGCGGTTTTAAATCCGCAGCATGTCAACTCTTTGTGCGGATTCCGCAGAGGTTTTACACCTATTCCAAAACCGCAGCAAATCCGCGCTAAATTCGCAGGGAAAACGCAGGTCATTTTACCTGCGTAAATTTAAGAAAAATCCGCAAGTGAATCCGCAACGTGTGCACGGGGCCACAGGGTTAGGGTTAGGCTGGGTTCATATTGCATTATGGCAGTCCGTTAGATGGACTGTGTTTCACCGCGGTATAACGCGGTGTAACGCAGTCCGTTAACGCTGCCATTCACCCCATTTGTGTGCGCATCACAACGCATGCCGTAAAGCGGCATGCGTTCGCGACGTGCCGTCATTCAGTGACGGAGCCTCGGACACGGACTGTAGCGTCTGGGCTCCGTAACCGCTAGCACAGATGAATCATCTGCTGATTCATCTGCGCTAGCGGGCATAGCATAACACGATTGCGTTATGCTATACCGTTACCAGCTGGTCAACGCTACTTGTTGAACGGGTTGGTAAAACGCAATATGAACCCAGCCTTAGGGTTAGAACTAGGGTTAGGGTTAGCATTAGGGTTAAGGTTAGAATAAGGGTTAGGGTTGGAATTTGGGTTAGGGTTGGAATTAGGGTTAGGGTTGAAATTAGGGTTAGGCTTGTGGTTAGGTTTATGGTTAGAGTTGGGATTAGGGTTAGGGGTGTGTTGGGGTTAGGGTTATGGTTAGGGTTTGTATTAGGGTTAGGTGTGTGTAGGGGTTAGGGTTGAGGTTAGGGGTGTGTTGGGGTTAGGGTTGGAGTTAGAATTGAGGGGTTTACACTACTATTTAGGCACATCAGGGGGTCTCCATACGCGACATGGCGCCACCATTGATTCCTGCAAATTTTGCGTCAAAAAGTCAAACAGTGCTCCCTTTATTCCAAGCCCTGACGTATTCCCAAACAGTGGTTTATCCCCACATATAGGGTATCAGCGTACTCGGGAAAAATTGCACAACAACTTTGGGGTTCTAATTTCTCCTGTTAACATTGGGAAAAAAATTGGGGACTAAAAAATTATTTTTGTGGAAAAAAAATGATTTTATATTTTCACGGCTCTGCGTTATAAACTTCTGTGAAGGACTTGGAGATTCAAAGTGCTTACACACATCTATAGGAGTTCCTTGGGGATCTAGTTTCCAAAATGGGGTCACTTGTGGGGAGTTTCTACTGTTTAGGCACATCAGGGACTCTGCAAACGTAACATGACACCCGAAGACCATTCCATCAAGTGGGCATTTCAAAACGTCACTACTTCCCATCCGAGCCCCGACGTGTGCCCATACAGTAGTTTTCTCCCACATATGGGATATCAGCATACTCAGGACAAATTGGACAACTTTTGGGGTCTAATTTCTCATGTTACCCTTGGGAAAATAAAAAATTGGGGACTAAAAGATCCTGATTGTGGAAAAAATAATGATTTTTTTATTTTCATGCCCGGACGTTATAAACTTCTGTGTAGCCCTTGGGGGTTCAAAGTGATCACCACACATCTAGATAACTTCTTTGTGGGGTCTAGTTTCCAAAATGGGGTCACTTATGGGGAGTTTCTACTGTTTAGGCACATCAGGGGCTCTGCAAACGTAACAAGATGCCCGCAGACCATTCCATCAAGTCAGCATTTCAAAGCGTCACTACATCCCTTCTGAGCCCTGACGTGTGACCAAACAGTGGTTCCCCCCCACATATGGGGTACTAGCGTACTCAGGACAAACTGGACAACAACTTTTGGGGTCCAATTTCTCCTATAACCATTGTGAAAATAAAAAATAGGGGGCTAAAAAATCATTTTTTGAGAAAAAAAATGATTTTTTATTTTCACGGCACTGCGTTATAAACTTCTGTGAAGCACCTGGGGGTTCAAAGTGCTCACTATGCATCTAGATAAGTTCCTTAGGGCGTCTAGTTTCCAAAATGGGGTCACTTGTGGGGGAGCTCCAATGTTTAGGCACACAGGAACTCTCCAAATACGACATGGCAACCGCTAAATATTCCAGCATATTTTCTATTCAAAAAGTCAAATGGCGCTCCTTCCCTTCTGAGCCCTGCCGTGCGCCCATACAGTGGTTTATGACCACATATGAGGCATCTGTGCACTCAGGAGAAATTGCCCAACAAATTTTAGGATCCAATTTATACTGTTGCCCATGTGAAAATGAAAAAAACTGAGGCTAAAAGAAAATTTTTGTGAAAAAAAATTACTTTCTTTCTTTTGAGGATCAATTTGTGAAGCACCTGGAGGTTCAAAGTGCTCACTATGCATCTAGATAAGTTCCTTAGGGGGTCTAGTTTCCAAAATGGGGTCACTTGTGGGGAGCTCTAATGTTTAGGCACACAGGGACTCTCCAAATGCAACATGGCAACCGCTAAATATTCCAGCATATTTTCCATTCAAAAAGTCAAATGGCGCTCCTTCCCTTCTGAGCCTTGCCGTGCGCCCATACAGTGGTTTATTACCACATATGAGGTATCTATGTACTCAGGAGAAATTGCCCAACAAATTTTAGGATCCATTTTATCCTGTTGCCCATGTAAAAATGAAAAAATTGATGCTAAAAGAAAATTTTTGTTGGAAAAATTAAAATATCCATTTTTTCCTTCCACGCTGCTTTAGTTCCTGTGAAGCACCTGAAGGGTTAAAAATCTTCTTGAATGTAGTTTTGAGTATCTTGAGGGGCGCAGTTTTTATAAAGGTGTCACTTTTGGGTATTTTCTGCCATATAGACCCCTCAAAGTGACTTCAAATGTGAGGTGGTCCCTAAAAAAAATGGTTTTGTAAATTTTGCTGTAAAAATGAGAAATCGCTGGTCAACTTTTAACCCTTATAACTTCCTAACAAAAAAAATGTTGTTCCCAAAATTGTGCTGATGTAAAGTAGACATGTGGGAAATGTTATTTATTAACTATTTTGTGCCACATAACTCTCTGGTTTAACAGAATAAAAATTAAAAATTTGAAAATTACAAAATTTTCAAAATTTTTGCCGAATTTCCATTTTTTTCACAAATAAACGCAAAAATTATCGACCTAAATTTACCACTAACATGAAGCCCAATATGTCACGAAACAACAGTCTCAGAATCGCTAGGATCCGTTGAAGCGTTCCTGAGTTATTACCTCATAAAGGGACACTGGTCAGAATTGCAAAAAATGGCAAGGTCTTTAAGGTCATAATAGGCTGGGTCATGAAGGGGTTAATGGACATCTCACTCCTTTTAGGGTAGGATTTATTCTATAATATAATGTATTTGGTGATATAGTGTGATGTATTTAACATCTTGTCTCGAATATGGCTTTGAGGTATTCCAATAATATCGTAAGAATCCATCCCATGCCTATACATATGCGTTTTGTGTGTCCAATATAATAATATTCCCCTTTGGTAGTATGCCTGTCAGTTCAACCACCGTGTATATATATATATGTGGGCAAGTTTCAATTATCTTTTTTATAAACAGAGACTCCCACATATTTTGGAATGTTATACATGAGCTGCAGCCCCTGGCTAACCATCGCTTGTTCACGTTCCTCGGGCTGGTTGGTACCGCCCCTCTGTTATGACACGTCGGACGGAGGTGCGGCTAGACGGCCGGGGACGCAGTCATGTGATGTGGTGCGTTACCTGGGAGATGCGTCAAGCCGGGTTCGCTGTGGCTTCTTCCCCTTCCTGACGTGTCGGAGGGGGAGTGACCGCGCGTCCGGTGGAGGTGTCCTCCAGGTGCGTCACACGCCAGGAGCTGTATTGTTTCACTTACATGTGGGGAATTAAACAGGTAATTCCTTGATTGGGAAACATATAAAAGTGCACATTAACCACCTAACCACATCTACATACCCCCTGAGACGAAGCTAACGCGAAACGCGCGTAGGGGAATCCAGGCTCCATCTATAAGGTTGTATATGTTCTAATTACCATGCCTATACTAATTTCCACTATGCCGAAGTATTTGGAGGCTTTTTAGGTCTTTGCACTAAAGCATCTTATTTAACTAAGTTCCTAACCTCCTTACTATACTATTTCTTGACTTATACACTGCTGTCAGCCACTTTGCTGGACACCATTGGCATGTTATACACACAGTGCAATATTCACTATCTAATATTGTTTCATACAGATGCATTTGCACTATGTGCTGGGGAAAAAGATATCCAAGCAACCATGTTGGACACCCTTAATACATCATATATACATGGTTATCTGTCCCTCTGAGCATAATGCGATATCCATCATTAAGCTATTTTTTCAATTGAACTTATACCACTGTCTTTGTCAATTTTTGCATTTGATCGTGCGCATTTCTAACATTTGGACTTATACCATTAATTTTGTTAATAGAAGTATGTGTGCTGTGCAATGAGGGAATATAGCGCACTTTGCATTTAGGAAATCAGATATCAAAGTAACTGTTCTGGACACCATTAGTATATTATATACATATGGTTATCTATCCCTATGTACATAGTGCGATGTTTATCATTAGGATATTTTTGTCAATTGGATTTATACTATTATCTGAATTAATTTCTGCATCTGATTATGCGCATTCCTGACATTCTGATGTTTACCAATAATTCTGTTCATGAAAATTTGCGCTTTGTAATAAGGTAATACAGCTGTAGACAATGGTATGATTTATTGGAGATAAGTTATCACTTACATATACGCACTTATGGGAGCATATTGGATTTACATCGCATTTTTAAATGTTTTTTGTTATTTGTGTGATCTGTTTTCTAATAAAGTATGTATTTTATGGCAATACTCTTCTAGTGCTCTTTGGATTACATTATATGATGGGAAGTGCCATCTATCTAGGCTTATAATTATAGGATATATAAATAGTAAAGTGTACATAGCGACTGGTGAGTAGTCAAAAATAAAAAATTAAAAAATTACATGAAGCACCAGGCTCATAACCCACAGTTAGTCCTGCTTACCATACAACTAAAATGGTAGCTAGTAATGTCCGTGTGTCTCCCTGCTGGCCCCTTGACGCGCGTTTCGAGTGGATAATTTTTCAAAAAGGGGAAAATGATGGTGAAATTGATGCCACTTTGGTGGTGTCTGCCAAAAATTTTTGCAAATGAGGAGAGTCCTGATGGGGTTTCTCCATCTGCTGGGTTGGCTGTAGTGAAAAAGATATTGTTCTCCATTATACTATTTCTACTCTGGTGAAATTGATGCCACTTTGGTGGTGTCTGCTAATAATTATTTTAAATGTGAAGCCTCCTGATTGGGTTTCCATCTTCTGGGTTGCTGGAGTGGAAGACATGTCGGTCCCTATTATACTATTTCTACTCTTGTGAAATTGATACCACTTCAGTGATGTCAGACCCTAATTTTTGGAAATGTGAACACTCCTGGTTGGGTGTCCATCTGATGGATTGGCAGTAGTGGAAGAGATGTTGCTCCCTATTATACTATTTCTACTGTGGTGAAATTCATGCCACTTTGGTGGTGTCTGTCCCTAATTATTTTAAATTTGAAGACTCCTGATTGGGTCTCCATCTTCTGGGATGCTGTAGTCTAAGATATGTCAGTCCCTATCATATTATTTATACTCTGGTGAAACTGTCACTTTGGTGGTGTCAGGCCCTAATTTTTTGAAATTTTAAGACTCCTGGTTGGGTGTTAGCTATTACCATTCTAGGCAGCCATATGACCATTCAGAATTAAAGTGCTATGTGCAGCCAGAGGAGCGGGTACCCCACGCATATCGATAGTGTCTTCCTCAGGGATGAACCAGTGTCGATACGCGTGGAGTACCCGCTCCCCTGGCTGCACATAGCACTTTACCTCTGAATGGTCATATGGTTGCCTAGAATCCTTTGAGCTTAAACCGTCTGGTAATAGCTTTGCTATTTTTAACACGGCACTTCTTTCTAGCTGTTCACTCTATCTATTTGCATTCGGCCTATCAATTTTTATAGACCTATCTATAGCTCATTTGATAGGGCTGGCAACACACCATCTTGCTGTTTGAGTTTGTCAAATGACTGTAACTTCAGTCTTTTTTTATGCTTGTCTAAAAATATTTACTATTGTGCTTGATGCTGTACCTTTAGTCATGTCCTGGGGAGGGCCTTATTTGGTCAGGTCTTTTTGTTAGCCATCTATTTGGCATTTTAAATGTTTTTAATACTATAGTTGTATACTTTTGCTTCTTTATTGTAGAGAAATAAAATTATTCTGTTAAGGTGATCCCTAGTTGTATGCATACTCGTTTTTTTCTTTGTCTTTCATACATAGTTTAGTACAGTCATGGCCAAAAGTTTTGAGAATGACACAAATATAAATTTTTACAAAGTCTACTGCTTCACTTTTTCTAATGGCAATTTGCATATACTCCAGAATGTTATAAAGAGTGATCAGCTTAACAGCAATTACTTGCAAAGTCAATATTTGGCTAGAAAATGAACTTTATCCCCCAAAACACATTTCAACATCATTGCAGCCCTGTCTTAAAAGGACCAGTTAACCTCTTTTCAGTGATTGCTCCATTAACACAGGTGTGGGTGTTGATGATGACATGGCTGGAGATCAATCTGTCATGATTAAGTAAGAATGACACCACTGGACACTTTAAAAGGAGGCTGGTGCTTGGCATCATTGTTTCTCTTCTGTTAACCATGGTTATCTCTAAAGAAACACGTGCAGTCATCAGTGCAATGCACAAAAATGGCCTAACAGGGAAGAGTATCGCAGCTAGAAAGATTGCACCTCAGTCATCAATCTATCGCATCATCAAGAACTTCAAGGAGAGAGGTTCCATTGTTGCCAAAAAGGCTCCAGGGCGCCCAAGAAAGACCAGCAAGCGCCAGGACAGTCTCTTAGAAGTGTTTCAGCTGCGGGATCGGGCTACCAGCAGTGCAGAGCTTTCTCAGGAATGGCAGCAGGCAGGTGTGAGTGCATCTGCACGCACTGTGAGGCGGAGACTCTTGGAGCAAGGCCTGGTCTCAAGGAGGGCAGCAAAGAAGCCACTTCTCTCCAGAAAAAACATCATGGACAGACTGATATTCTGCAAAAGGTACAGGCAGTGGACTGCTGAGGACTGGGGTAAAGTTATTTTCTCTGATGGATCCCCTTTTCGATTGTTTGGGACATCAGGAAAATGCCTCATTCGGAGAAGACAAGGTGAGCGCTACCACCAGTCTTGTCTCATGCCAACTGTTAAGCATCCTGAAACCATTCATGTGTGGGGTTGCTTCTCAGCCAAGGGAATCGGCTCTCTCAAAGTCTTGCCTAAAAACACAGCCATGAATAAAGAATGGTACCAGAATGTCCTCCAAGAGCAACTTCTCCCAACCCTCCAAGAGCAGTTTGGCGATCAACAATGCCTTTTCCAGCATGATGGAGCACCTTGCCATAAAGTAAAGGTGATAACTAAATGGCTCAGGGTGGATTTTTGGCATATTGTCACAGTTCAAGTTGTGGTTCAAGTGAAGGTCTGGGGTGCTGGGTTTCTTTTTATACACACCAACTAATTAACCGATTATTTACTGAGCACAGATGAGGATGTAAACTAGGATTGGGTGCATTATATGACCAGGCGACAAAACTTTTGTCTTGCCAAAATCTGACCATTCTGAGTCCATTAAATGATCAATATTTCTGCATTTATGCCAATTTATTTATTTTCTTAACCTAAACCACATTTCGGAGGGTTTCAGCTTTCAAAAGAATAATTTATACAACCAATGGATGAATTTAACGTCAGGTGATAAGCTTTTATTTACATAACATGGATAAGCGACATAACTTCTGTCAGGGAGTGTAGATAGAAGATAGATAATAGAAAGATATATAGATAGATACATAATAGAAAGATACATAGAAAGATAAATAGATAATAGATAGAAAGATAGATATAAAGCTAGATATATAGATAATACATACATTAATGGATATATATATATATATATATATATATAGCTAGATAATAGCTAAAAGATAGATAGATTATAGATAGATATACAATAGGAAAATTGGAGATTAATAATATATAATCAACATATATACAAAATATATTAAAAAATATAAAAAAATATTAAAAAATGTTATATTTAATTATACACCAAAATTCCTCAAAAAAAGGATGGCAAACCATCCGGTAAAATGAAAAGAAACCAAAGGATATGGTATGGTGAAGCACCCCCACAGTGATGACAAGGCAGTAAAGAATACCGACAACCAAAGAAATATGCACCAGCAAATATTTTATTAATGTACAAAACTTTACATAAAGCACAACAACATAGTATATATAATAAAATTTTTCAAATAATTTTAATGTTCATAAAATTAAAAAATAATTGCGAGAGACCCTAAGTGTATATATGCTGGAGAAAAATTAATATAGAGCTCAAGATATAACCAGGTAAAATAAACAAGTGGAATCAGCCTGACCAATCACCTAAATGGGGGCGATAACAAAAATGTATACATATGTGCAACACTGTTAAATCTATAAAAGTGACCAAATAATGTGCAGCATTGTGCAAACCTGAATCCAACTATAAAAAAATCATACAACTGCTGAGCAAATGTGACCCAAATAAAGTGTGCTCGGTAAACAGGGAATTAAATAGCCAGCCCAAATAGAATTATGGCGTTCGGCATAAAAATCAAAGATTACCTGGGAGCCTAAACCAGCAGTGGGGAATCTCAAACCACGCGCCCCGACGCGCATTTCGGAATTAGTCCTTCGTCAGGGGAGTCAACACCTGGATAGACAGAAGCCTCCGTCTGTCCTGAAGAAAATCGAGGGTGAAACCCAAAATTGCAGAAAAATGGAGACATCAAAGTGGCAGAGCTAGCCCTATTAAGAGCAAACTCAGCCAAAGGCAAAAAAGAGACTGAGTCATCCTGATCAGCAGACACAAAGCATCTTAGATAAGTCTCCAATGTCTGGTTTGTTCTCTCAGTTTGTCCATTGGTCTGAGGATGAAAAGCCGAGGAGAAAGACAATTGAACACCAAGTTTAGAACAAAAAGTCCTCCAAAATCTCGAAACAAACTGGACTCCTCTGTCAGACACAATGTTCTTAGGAATGCCGTGTAACCGAACCACGTGCTGAAGGAACAAAGGCACCAATTCAGAGGAGGAAGGCAACTTAGGTAATGGCACAAGATGTATCATTTTGGAAAACCTATCACAAATCACCCAGATAACGGTCATTCTCTGAGAAACAGGGAGGTCGGAAATGAAATCCATAGAGATATGGGTCCATGGTCTCTTGGGCACAGGCAATGGCATCAACAAACCACTAGAGCGAGAGCAAGGCTTGGAGCGAGAGCAAGTCCCGCAGGACTGCACAAATTCCCTGACGTCACGAGACAAAGTAGGCCACCAAAAGGACCGACTAACCAAGTCTCTGGTACCAAAAATTCCGGGATGACCGGCCAACTCGGAACAATGAATCTCAGACATCACAATCTTTTTCCACCGGTCTGGGACAAACAATTTCCCAATAGGGCAGCGCTCGGGTTTATCCTCCTGACACCCTTCCAGAGCCAGTCTCAAATTGGGCGAGATGGCGGAAAGAACTACACCCTCTTTCAAAATAACAGTAGGATCAGACAACTCAGGAGAGTCCGCAAGGAAACTCCTCGAGAGGGCATCCACCTTAACATTCTTAGTGCCAGGAAGAAAGGAAACCACAAAATTAAAACGTGTGAAAAACAAGGCCCACCTGGCCTGTCTAGGATTAAGTCGCTTGGCTGATTCCAGATAAACCAGATTCTTATGGTCCGTGAGGACCACCACCTGATGTTTGGCTCCTTCCAGCCAATGTCTCCACTCTTCAAAAGCCCACTTCATGGCCAATAACTCCCAATTACCCACGTCATAATTACGTTCAGTTGGAGAAAATTTTCGAGAGAAAAAGGCACAAGGGTTACTTTTAGAGGTCTCTGGATCTCTTTGGGACAAAACGCCACCTGCCCCAATTTCAGAGGCATCAACCTCCACCTGAAATGGCAGAGAAACATCAGGCTGCCGTAGAACAGGAGCAGAAGTGAATCTCTGCTTAAGTTCCTGAAACGCAGAGACTGCCTCAGAAGGCCAATTCACCACATCAGAACCCTTTTTGGTCAAATCAGTCAATGGTTTAACAATAACAGAGAAATTACCAATAAATTTACGATAAAAATTGGCAAAACCCAAGAATCTTTGAAGAGCCTTTAATGAAGTAGGTTGGACCCAATCACAGATGGCCTGAATCTTGACCGGGTCCATTTCAATAACAGATGGGGACAAAATGAATCCCAGAAATGAGATCCTCTGTACGCCAAAAAGACACTTTGATCCCTTCACATACAGAGCATTCTCTCTCAAAATCTGGAACACAGTCCGAAATTTATCCACAAAATCCCTGAAAATGTCATTCATGAAGGACTGGAAGACAGAAGGAGCATTAGTGAGCCCAAAGGGCATCACTAGGTACTCAAAATGCCCCTCTTGGGTATTAAATGCCGTCTTCCATTCATCCCCGTACTTAATGCAAATAAGGTTATATGCCCCCCTGAGGTCAAGCTTGGTAAACCAAGTAGCACTTTTCACCCTGGAAAACAGGTCAGAAATCAAGGGTAACGGATATTGATATTTCACAGTGATATTGTTCAAGAGACGATAATCAATACACGGCCTTAATGAACCATCCTTTTTGGCCACAAAGAAAAAACCGGCACCCAAGGGTGAAGAGGATGGTCTGATATGACCCTTCTCCAATGACTCCTTGATATAAGACCGCATAGCGTCATGTTCAGGTACAGACAAGTTAAAAAGGCGACCTTTAGGGAATTTACTACCAGGCACTAATTCAATAGCGCAGTCATAGCTCCTATGGGGGGGCAAGGATGCAGATTTACTTTCGCTAAACACATCAGAAAAATCAGTCAAAAAGTCAGGAACATCCTGAGCCTGGGGGGAGGCAGAAAAAACAGGAGTGTTGGTTAATACCAACATTGTTAATACACATTGGCAGCCTCAACTGGTTACAGACACAGATTTCCAATCCAAAAAGGATTATGAGACTGTAACCAAGGGAAACGCAGTACGATAATGTCATGCAGATTATACAGCACCAAAAATTTGCAACTCTCCTGATGATCAGGTTCAACCCTCATTATCACCTGAGTAGAGAACTGAGGTTTATTCTCAGCCAAAGGGGTAGAATCGATCCCCAGTAGGGGAATAGACTTCCGTAGGGGTATCAAGGGAAACCCACAACGTTTAGCAAAATCAAAATCCATCAGGTTAATAGCTGCTCCCGAATCAACGAAAGCCTGAGCTGAAAATGTGGACAGGGAGCAAATCAGGGTAACAGTCAACAAAAATTTAGTCTGAACACTACCCAAGACAACTGAGCGTGCAAAACGTCTTCCCCGCTTAGGGCAGACTGAAATAGCATGAGAGGCATCACCACAGTAGAAACATAACCCATTGCGTTTTCGAAACTCATGACGCTGTGCCCCAGAAGCCACTCCATCACACTGCATGGGTTCAGAAGCTGGTTCACAAGGCAACACTATTCCACGCATACCTCTACGCTCACGCAAACGTCTGTCAATTTGAATCGCTAATGACATAGAATCATTGATACCAGAGGGGACAGGGAATCCCACCATAACATCCTTTACATTCTCTGACAGACCCTTCCGAAAAAGGGCTGCCAAAGCATCGTCATTCCATTTGGTCAGGACTGCCCACCTACGGAATCTCTGACAGTACAACTCAGCGTCCTCAAACCCCTGATTTAATGCCAACAAGGCTTTTTCAGCTTGATCAGTGACATTAGGCTCATCGTACAATAACCCCAGAGCCTGAAAAAATGCATCAACATTACTCAAAACAGGATCCCCAGGTGTCAGGGAAAAAGCCCAATCCTGAGGATCGCCGCGCAGGAGAGAGATGACAATTTGAACCTTCTGTGCTGCGTTCCCTGAGGACTTAGATTTCAAGGCAAAAAACAACTTACAGTTATTTTTGAAATTCAGAAATTTAGCTCGATCCCCTAAAAACAAATCTGGCATGGGAATCCTAGGTTCCACAACAGGCAACCTCACAAGATAGGTAGCAATACTCCGAACCTCAGTGGCAAGCTGATCCACACGGCCAGACAACTGTGCAAACTCCATTGAGAGAAAAAAAAAATCATCCTCAGCACCCAGAGATACAGAGGGAAAAAAAAAATGCAACAAACAGAAAAAAAAAAAAAATCTCTGACAACTCTGACAACTTTTTTCTTTCCACAATATTTTTCCCTTCTGTGAGTACCATATAATTTTCAGTTTGGGCCGGTGATACTGTTATGATTTGGTAGCTGAGGAGAGCAGGCAAAAAGGAAATACACCAGAGAGGTTGGAATCTATGGGATTGCAGTACCCTGACTAACCACCACAACTAAAGGCAGCCGTGGAGCGTACCTACGTTGGTCTTAGATGCCTCGTCACAGCCTGAGAAGCTAACTACACCTAAAGACAGAAAGAGGAAAACTATCTGCCCCGGAGTAGATCCCAAAGAACATAGAAAGCCCCCAAGCATGTAATGGCAGTTAGACAAGAAGAAATACAGACACAGACAGAAAATAGTATGAGCAAACGTTGGGGCCCAAACTTCCTAAATAGAAAAGGATAGGAAGGACACTTACTGCAATCCCAAAAAACCCTGAAAAGTACCAACTCTACTAATTACAAAAACACCTGAGATCACACGACCTCTACCACCTAAATTAGTTCTCTGGTGTAACAAAAACTAAACAGCAGCCACTGAAAAAACTGGAAAAGTCAAATGAACAAACAACAGTGGCCGAACTAAACTGAGAGGAGCACAAGCCCCCGGAGGGGACCCGGCAGACCCCACGGAAGTGCAGGACAAAATGCAAAAAGCAAGCACAAAAAACTAAAAGAAGAAAATGTCTTATCTGTTAGCAGAAGATGCAGGCACGAAACAGCAAGCTACAAAGTGAACAGGAATCAAAGATGAGACCAGAACAATTGATCACTGGCAACCCTGATGGGAGGGAACCTCCCTTATATAAGACCAGTCAGTAACACCTGATCGCCAATCTTCACAATCTTCATTGGATAGTTCAGTACTGTTTGTAACCACCAGAGGGAGCTTCTGCTCAGAATTCATTTCTAGCACATTCACAACAGCCTCCCATCATCATCATCATTGCCTGCCCATCATCATTGCCTCCCCATCATCATCATCATTGCCTGCCCATCATCATTGGTCCCCATCATCATCACCTCCCCCATCATCATCATTATTGCCTGCCCATCATCATTGGCTCCCCATCATCATCATCATTGCCTGCCCATCATCATTGGCTCCCCATCATCATCATTTCCTCCCCATCATCATCATCATTGCTCCCCATCATCATCATCATTGCCTCCCCATCATAATCATTGACTCCCCATTATCATCATTGCCTCCCCATCATCATCATCATTGCCTCCCATCATCATTGTCTCCCCATCATCATCATCATTTCCTCCCCATCATCATCATCATTGCCTCCCCATCATCATCATAATTTCCTCCCCATCATCATAATCATTGACTCCCCATTATCATCATTGTCTCCCCATCATCATCATTGCCTCCCCATGATCATTAACTTCCCATTATCATCATCATTGCCTTCCCATCATCATCATCATCATCATCATCATTTCCTCCCCATCATATCATCATTGCCTTCCCATCATCATTTCCTCCCCATCATCATCATCATTGCCTCCCCATCATCATCATCATTGGCTCCCATCATCATTGCCTCCCCATCATCATCATCATTGCCTCCCTATCATCATTGCCTCCCCATCATCATCATCATCATTTCCTCCCCATCATCATTTCCTCCCCATCATCATCATCATTGTCTCCTCATCATCATCATCATTGCCTCCCTATCATCATTGCCTCCCCATCATCATCATCATCATCATTTCCTCCCCATCATCATTGCCTCCCCATCATCATCATCATTTCCTCCCCATCATCATCATCATTGCCTCCCCATCATCATCATCATTGTCTCCCCATCATCATCATTGACTCCCCATTATCATCATTGCTCCCCATCATCATCATTGCCTCCCCATGATCATTGACTCCCCAACATCAACAGCATTGCCTTCCCATCATCATCATCATCATCATCATTGCCTCCCCATCATCATCATCATTGCCTCCCTATCATCATCATCATTGCCTCCCCATCATCATTGTCTCCCCATCATCATCATCATTGCTTCCCCATTATCATCATCATTGCCTCCCTATCATCATTGCTTCCCCATCATCATCATTGCCTCCGGCTCCCCCCACCACCATCACACATGATACAGCACCACACACAGACAGGACTGCAGCACTCTCTCACATACACACACACTGATACACACACACACAGACACATACACCTCACATCTCACCTGTCCGGCGTCCGCGCTCTCTCTGCCACAGCCGGCCGCTGAATGATGACGTCATCCAGCGGCGCTGCTGTGAGAGGATGCGCCGGCGCCCCTGGAGCCCGGAGCTGCGGAGGCATGGGAAGAGGTAAGTATTCTGCCGGCTGCTATTCAGCTGGAACGCGCATCCATAACAGCGTGCGTTCTAGCTGAATAGCGCTGCTGCAGACGGTAGCGCGACTTCTCAGCTGCTAAAGCCATCGGAAATATGTATTTTCCGATGGCTTTAAGCGACCCCTGTGTTTTGGTCGTTTGATCCCCGCCGGGATCGCGACCCACAGGTTGAGAACCGCTGATCTATAGGTATACATCTACCTATAGGTATATCTATCTATAGATATAGTTAGATATATACAGATAGATGATAGAAACATAGATATAGATAGACAGATAATAAATAGAAAGATAGATTTATATAGATATAGAAGGATAATAGACAGATTATAGATAGACATAAATAGAGATAAAGAAACGCAACTGACATTAATGTGTGTGAAATGCTTTTATTTTTTGAAAAAGTTTTTTAAAAAATGGCGTGGGTTACCGCACAATTTTCTGCATCAGAAAGGGAAAGCCAGCGACTGGGGGCAGATATTAATAGCCTAGGAAGGGACCATGAATATTGCCCTCTGGATGCAAACAACAACCTGCAGCCGCCCCAAAAATGTGCCAATTCCGGCACTTAGCCTCTCTCTTCCTACTGCCGTGTAGCAGTGTCATATGGGGTAATAAGGGGTTAATGTCACCTTTGTATTGTAAGGTGGCATCAAGCACTGTTAGTAATGGAGAGGTGTCAATAAGACACCTCTCCATTACTAATCCTAAAAAAAAAAAATGGCATGGGCTCCAGCCCAATTTCCAGGTCCAGAAAGGGAAAGCCAGCAACTGTGGACAGATGGACGGGGGAGGAAATATCCTTGGTTCTTCCCAAGCTATTAATATCAGCTCGCAGCTGTCTGCATAGCCTTTACTAGCTATTAACCCCTTAACCCCCAAGGGTGCTTTGCACATTAATGACAGGGCCAATTTTTTCAATTCTGACCACTGTCTCTTTATGAGGATATAACTCTGGAACGCTTTGACGGATCTTCACGATTCTGAGAATGTTTTCTCGTGACATATTGTACTCCATGATAGTGGTAAAATTTATTCACTATAACTTGCGTTTATTTATGAAAAAATGGAAAGATGGCGAAAATTTTGAAAATTTAGCAATTTTCAAACTTTGAATTATTCCCTTAAAACAGAGAAATATGTCACACAAAATAGTTAATAAATAACATTTCTCACATGTCTACTTTACATCAGCACAATTTTGGAACCAAAATTATTTTTTGTTAGGAAGTTATAAGGGTTAAGAGTTGACCAGCGATTTCTCATTTTTACAACAAATTATACAAAACCATTTTTTTAGGGACCACCTCACATTTGAAGTCACTTTGAGGGGTCTGTATGGCAGAAAATACCCAAAAGTGACACCATTCTAAAAACTGCACCCCTCAAGGTACATTATTCACCAAATACTTTGTCAATCATGAGACAAAGTAAAAAAGAGCAAAAATAATATAGTAATCAAAAATACAAATTTTATTCAACAATTAAAGAATAATACACAACAATTTATTAAAAATGCAAGATAAAAGAGAGACGGAAATATATCTCCTAAATGTTAAATATAGCTTCAAAGCAAAAGAGACCAAGATCTCCCAATTTATTATGAATTGCAAAAAATATATATGTGAACCTCTTTATATACCTCACATATGTAAGTGAGAAAGTGCAATAAGACATCTAATGAATAAGAAAATATATGTGAACTACTAAACCACTCCTAGCAGTAAATGGTTAAATTTGACCAAAGAAATCACAATTAATGAGTGGAATATATTTTCACTAACAAAATCACTTAGAAGATAAAAGGTATAGCTTTTAATTAAAGAGGTCACACATATGCAAGCTAAGAGGAAGCATGGGCTCCTTATGCCTTTACAAAAATTGGAATTGACCTGCTGTCATATCTAATACAAAAGACTCAGTGGAACATGCACTTCACCTAGCGTCTACATAGAGATAGCAATATGGTACACAAATGCACAATATCTAGTGGGACCCTCGGGGTCATTTACCTGGATCCTAGCAGCATTAGAAAAATACGTGGAGATACCGCCCCTCTGACACCATTCTAAAAACTGCACCCCTCAAGGTACTCAAAACCACATTCAAGAAGTCTATTAACAATTCAGGTGCTTCACAGGAGCTGAAGCAACGTGGAAGGAAAAAATTAACATTTAACTTTTTAGTCACAAAAATTATCTTTTACAAACAATTTTTTTATTTTAACAAAGGTAAAAGGAGAAAATGGACAGATAAAGTTGTTGTACAATTTCTCCTGAGTATGTCGATACCCCATACGTGGGGGAAAACCACTGTCTGGGCGTACGGCAGGGCTCGGAAGGGAAGGAGCGCCATTTGACTTTTTCAAACCAAAATTGGCTGGAATTGAGATTGGATGCCATGTCGCGTTTGGAGAGCCTCTGATGCGCCGAAACAGTGGAAACCCCCCACAAGTGACCCCATTTGGAAACTAGATCTGTGGTGAGCACTTTGAACCCCAAGTGCTTCACACAAGTTTATAAGGCCTGAGCATGAAAATAAAAAATTCTATTTTTTTCCCAAACAAAAAATCTTTGTCACTTATTTTTTATTTTCCTAAGGGTAACAGGAGAAATTGGACCAAAAAAGTTGTTGTCCAATTTGCCCTGAGTACGCTGATATATGGGGGGACCACTGTTTGGGCGCACAGTAGAGCTCGGAAGGGAAGGAGCGCCATTTGACTTTTTCAAACTAAAATTGGCTGGAATCGAGATTAGATGCCATGTCGAGTTTGGATAGCCCCTGATGTGCCTAAACAGTGAAAACTCCCCACATGTGACCCCATTTTAGAAACTAGACCCCTAAGGAACTTATCTAGATCTGTGGTGAGCACTTTGAACCCCCAAGTGCTTCATACAAGTTTATAACGTAGAGCCTTAAGATTAAAAAATCATATTTTTTCCGCAAAAATGATCTTTTCACCCAATTTTTTATTTTCCCAAGGGTAACAAGACCCCAAAAGTTATTGTGCAATTTGTCCTGAGTACGCTGATACCCCATATGTGGGGGTAAACCACTGTTTGGGTGCATGGCAGAGCTCAGAAGGGAATGAGCGCCATTTGACTTTTTCAACGCAGAATTGGTTGGACGCTATGTCGCGTTTGGAGAGCCCCTGATGTGCCTAAACAGTGGAAACCCCCCACAAGTGACACCATTTTGGAAACTAGACCCCCTAAGGTACTTATCTAGATCTGTTGTGAGCACTTTCAACCCCCAAGTATTTCACTAAAGTTTATAATGCCTGGACATGAAAATTAAAAATCCTATTTTTTTCCCACAAAAATGATCTTTTAGTCACCAATTTTTTATTTTCCCAAGGGTAACAGGAGAAATTGGACCCCAAAAGTTGTTGTCCAATTTGTCCTGAGTACGCTCATACCCCATATGTGGGAGAAAACTACTGTGTGGGCACATGTCGGGGCTCGGAATAGAAGTAGTGATGTTTTGTAATGCAGACTTTGATGGAATGGTCTGCGGGTGTCATGTCGCGTTTGGAGAGCCCCTGATGTGCCTAAACAGTGAAAACCCCAAGTGACCCCATTTTGGAGACTAGACCCCCAAAGGAACTTATCTAGATGTGTGGTAAGCACTTTGAGCCCCCAAGTGCTTCACAGAAGTTTATAATGTAGAGCCATAAAAAAAGCATATTTTTTCCACAAAAATGATATTTTCACCCCCAATTTTTTATTTTCCTAAGGGTAACAGAAGAAATTGCACCCCAAGAGTTATTGTGCAATTTGTCCTGAGTACGCTGATACCCCATATGTGGGGGTAAACTACTGTTTGGGCACATGGCAGAGCTCAGAAAGGAAGGCACACCGTTTGACTTTTTCAATGCAGAGTTGGCTGGAATTGAGATCAGACGCCATGTCACGTTTGGAGAGCCCCTGATGTGCCTAAACAGTGGAAACCCCCCCAATTCTAACTCCAACCCTAACCCCAACACACCCCTAACCCTAGTCCCAACCCTAACCACAAATCTAACCCTAACACACCCCTAACACCAACCCTAAACCTAATCCTAACTTTAGCCCCAACCAGAACCCTAACTGGAAAATTGAAATAAATACATTTTCTAAATTTTATTTTTCCCTAACTAAGGGGGTGATAAAGGGGGGTTTGATTTACTATTTATAGCAGGTTTTTATGTTTGGCAGCTGTCACACGCTTAAAGATGCTTTTTATTGCAAAAAATAGTTTTTGCATCACCACATTTTGAGAGCTATACTTTTTCCATATTTTGACCTACAGAGTCATGTGAGGTCTTATTTTTTGCGGGACGAGGTGACGTTTTTAATGGTACCATTTTTGGGAACATGACATTTTTGTTCGCTTTTTATTACGATTTTTGGGAGGCAGAATGAACAAAAACCAGCAATTCATGAATTTCTTTTGGGGGGGCATTTACACCGTTCCGCGTGTGGTAAAATCGATAAAGCGGTTTTATTCTTTGGTTCAGTACGATTACGGCGACATCTCATTTATATCTTTTTTTATGTTTTGGCGCTTTTATACAATAAAAACAATTAGATAAAAAAATAATTTTTTTTGCATCGCGAGATATAACTTTTTTTAGTTTTTCGGTGTTGCAGCTCGTTTTTTACGGGACAAGATGTCGTTTTCAGCGGTACCATGTTTATTTATATCCGTCTTTTTGATCGTGTTATTCCACTTTTTATTCGTCGGTATGATGATAAAGCATTGTTTTTTGCCTTATTTTTTTAAGTGTTTCACTAAAGGGGTTAATTACTGGGGCAGTTTTATAGGGCGGGTCATTATGGAAGCGGCGATAATAAATATGTGTACTTTTATTGTTTTTTTTCATAAAGAATTGAATTTATTGGGGAATATTTTTTTTTATTTAGGAATTCTATTTTACACGTTGATTTTTATTTTTTTACTTTTTTATTTTGTCCCAGGGTGGGGTATCACTATATATTGTCAGATAGCTAATCTCACAGTTTGCTTAGCACTCTGTCAAATCAGTGATCTGACAGGCAGTGCATGAGGCTTTCTCAGCGCCTGCTCTCAGCAGGCACTGAGGAAGCCGCCTCCCTGCAGGACCCGAAAGGACACTGCGGCCATCTTGGATCCTGGGTCTAGCAGGGAGGAGGCCCTCGGAAAAGCGCAATCACATCATGCTGCTCTGAGGGTCTCAGGGAAGCACGTAGGGAGCCCCCTCCCTGTGCGATGCTTCCCTATGCCCCCAGTACACTGCAATCATGTTTGATCGCAGTGTGCCAGGGGTTAATGTGCCGGGAGCGGTCCGTGACCGCTCCTGGCTCATAGTGCCGAGTGTCAGCTGTGATAATCACAGCTGATCGCCTATGACATACTATCCCATCCTTGGGAATTAAGTCCCAGGGCACATGGACGGGAAAGTACGTCAGATGACAGAAAGGGGTTAAAATAGGGCGTCCCCCCAAAAAAACGATGTGGGGTCTCCCTATAATTAATAGCCGGAAAGGGCTATGCAGACAGCTGCAGGCTGATATTAATAGCCTAGGAAGGGGTCATGGATATTAGCCCCCCCCGGCTACAAACAACAGCCCGCAGCCACCCCAGAAATGGCGCATCTGTAAGATGCGCCAATTCCAGCGCTTAGCCTCTGTCTTCCCACTGCCGTGCAGCAGTGGCATATGGGGTAATAAGGGTTTAATGTCACCTTTGTATTTTAAGGTGACATTAAGCCCGGTTAGTAAAGGAGAGTCGTCAATAAGACGCCTATCCATTACTAATCTTATAGTTGTTAAGGGGTTAAAAAAACACTGCTAGAAAAAAGTCTTTAATGAAATAAAACACAGCACAGTTTTTCCATTTTTATTATAATTCCCCGAAGCCATCAATCTCCTGCAAAAAAAACAGAAAATAAAAAAAACAATAGTGTACTCCCTGGTCCGACATACAGGGGTTGCACAAAATAATGGAAACACCTGGAAACATCAACAAAAGTTAGTTTAATATGGTGTAGGTCCACATTTTGCGGCGATTACAGCCTCAATTCTCCGAGGTATGGATTCATTCAAGGTGGGAATTGTTTCCAAAGGAATTTTAGCCCATTCTTCAGTTAAAACACCCTCCAGTTCTTTGATGGACGATGGCGGCAGAAATCGACGTCTAACTTGAATCACTAAAATCGACCATAAATGCTCAATAATGTTGAGGTCTGGGGATTGTGGGGGCCAGATGAGATGCTCAACTTCATTAGAATGTTCCTCGTGCCATGCTTTAACGATTCTAGCTGTATGAATTGGTGCATTATCATCCTGAAAGATGGCGTTCCCCTTCGGGAACAGTGCTTGAACCATAGGATGCACTTGGTCGCCCAAAATGCCTAAATAATCGCGGCTGTTAATTCTTCCGTGAAGGGATATAATTGGCCCGGCAGATCTCCACGAAATAGCACCCCAGATCATCACAGAACCTCTGCCATGTTTTACGGTTGAGAGAAGGCAGTCTGGATGGAATGCTTCTTTCGGCTGTCTCCAAACGTACACGTGGCCGGAGGTCGGAAATAGGGTAAACGATGATTCGTCTGAGAATATCACATGTTTCCACGGCTCGAGGGACCAATTCTAGAGGGTTCTACACCACTCTAAACGCTTGGAAACATTTGTCATTGAGAGCAGTGGTTTTCGAATTGCAGCTCTTCTGTGGAATCCAGATTTGTTCAGCTCCGACGAACAGTTTTCGTGGAAACTGGGTTCTGTAGGTGTTCATTGAGCTTAGCAGTGATTTTCGGAGCCGTGGTCTTGCGATCCTCTCTCACAATTCGCTTTAGAGTCCGACGGTCTCTCTTAGTCAACTTCGACTTTTGGCCGGACCTGTGCTTTGCTGCGGATGTTTTTCCTTCGCTTTCAAACGCAGTCATTACTTTGGAGACAGTACCTCTTGACACGCTAAGCATTCGGGCACTTTCGGTTACACTAGCGCCTGCCATACCAGCACCAACAATTTGTCTTCTTTGAAAATCCGAGAGGTCTGCCATTGGTATCAGGTTCTCATCAATGTTCTTACAATTATGCAAAACAAACAGTTAATTTACATACACATCACATAACACAAATCAACTACAAAACATTACCATATCTCACGGTTTGCATGTTTATAACATGTTCGAAGATTATGATGCCAAAACGTTAGGTGTTTCCATTATTTTGTCCAACCCCTGTAGTCCGTGTAACGAATGTCTCATGGTGATCTCCCATGGAGAACAGTCCCATCGGGAGATGTCACTGCTCTTCACGGCTCCGGTAACACACTGACAGGAGCTAAAGCTCCTGCAGTGTATCACTGGGCTTGCCCGAGCATTTACCGGAGTTCATTCACTCCGGTACTCTCAGTTTACGGCACAGCTGTGTGGGAAAATTCTCACGCAGCTCAAGTGTCGTAAAGTGACAGCACGGAGTGCACGAACTACGGAAAACTCTGACGCTGTGATACACTGCAGAATGTGGAAAATCGGCGTGTGATAGTCGTTGTATTGGATTACTGCGGACCTGGGAGTATATTGTTTTTTTTATTATTTTGAATTTTTTTGCAGGGGAACGAGGGCTTCGGGGACTAGGTGTATTTGGTGAGTATGTACTCTATGTTGGATGTTGTATGTACTGTATGCTATATGTACTGTATGTGTACGGTATGTTATATGTACTCTATGTGTGTGTTTTTTACCCATTGTATTCAGTTGCCTGACGAAGGAACTACTCTCCCATCATCATAACCGGATGGCAGCAGTAGTCCCATCCGACGACTGACTACAATCAGTCACTATCGTCGCATGGGCACAGACAGACACACAACACACAATATTTACCAAATCTATCAGACAACTGACATCCATCCCCATGCAACGACAGGACTCCATTTTCAAGATGGTGACTCCTTCCTCACCAAAACACACATACACTCCACCCACACACTTTCTCCTGACATCACTTCCATCTGCAGCGTTTTTGACACCCAACTCTATACCAAATCCAAAACATCTCTCCCAAAAATATATGGCAGAAAATGAGGCATACAATATCAAATTAGTAAAATATACATTTTATTCATAATATACAAACATATAGAAACAAAACAAGGGACATACATAGCAACTTGGGATGGAGAAACTCCCCCAAACGGAATAAAGGATGTTTTTTCATGTAAATGTGCAAGATTTAAAGCAGCCAGCATATAAATCCGAGAGGAGTAATAAATAAACCTGAATTTGTTAAACAAGCAGATAATTAGCAAAGAGAGATTACATATCTATTAAGTACTTCATGCTACATATCAAACCTCATGGGATATACATGATCATAATCCATCAATATAAAGTGCTAATGTAAACAAAGTTAAATCCATATAGCCAAGATATTAGGGATGGAATACAATAGTTCTCCTTTTAATTGGTATGTGCATTGGTAGTTTATTGTGAGGCTGCATTAGTCACTAAATCCTCTATTATAGTAATTGTCTAGCCTTATGCTTTATCATTGGCATACATATGTCGCATTTCTTAGCAATGAGTGTGCATTTGCCCCATTTATTTTTTGGCTGGTATGAGACCGCAATCTGGAGGTTTTAGTGTGCATTTGCTCTTGACTAACATGTGATATATAGTTAAGCACATGAATTGACTATTTTTTGATTCAGCATAATACTTAGTATCATATGTATATAAACAGTATCTTTGGTAGGATTTAGTGCACATTTACCCTATTGATATTTGACTAGCATATAATATGCAGATAAGCACAATAAGGGTTAATTTGGTTTAGGACAATCTGCAGTATTTTGTATGATACAGCTGTGGTGTTCAAGGATACTTATATGCAGACATTTTTTAATAGCTGCAGCATAAATCAGGGAGAGTTATCATAATTGTATAGTTACATCACCTCATTAATTAAAAGGAGAACTATTGTATTCCATCCCTAATATCTTGGGTATATGGATTTAACTTTGTTTACATTTGCACTTAGCACTTTATATTGATGGATTATGATCATGTATATCCCACGAGGTTTGATATGTATGTCCCTTGTTTTGTTTCTATATGTTTGTATTGTAAGCTTTTCAGGGGATATAGCTCTGAGATCGCCGTCCGGGTAGACAGAGTGGCACAGAAACAGTTCATTCAGACAGCAGTTCTGGTGAAAACTGGCCGCAACCAGCTTTATTAAAGTCCACAGCAAACAGATAAAAACAAATCATAAACACAAGACCTGGGCTTGTCTAGCCACTTACTACACTTAGATAGATTTCCCTATCTATCCGGGTCCAGACTCTACCAGCCTGGGCCAAAACAACACATATGTTCAGCATTTACCAGCATGGAGTTTCACAGAGTCTCCCCCTTGTGTCTGAAGGCACCTTCAACGTCCAGACTTGAGAGAGCTCCCTTCCTATTCAGCAGCTATCCGCATGGATTCTCACTGAGACTACTCCTGTGTCCTGGGTACATCGAGCACCAGACTGAGACAGCTCATACTCCTGGAGACTGCTTCTTGTGCCTGGACTCCTTGTCCAGACTAAGCGAGCTCTCTGTCTGTGTTTGCAGACACCTACTTCTGGTCTCCTAATTAACACCTGAGTAGTTTCAGGCCTGAGCTGCAAGTGTGTAATGAATGTAAGGTGTAGTGACCTTTGTCTACCACTAGGTTTACAAAGCCACATATTTCCCCCATACCAGTCAGCAAAGTATCTAGGTGAAATGTACACCCCATTCAACACATATCCCTTCACTGTCTCACATATCCCCCCCTCTTCTCCAGACCGGAGGGCTGGTCATCCAGACCGAAGGGCTGGTCAACAGTCCTAAACAGACAGTGAACTCTGGACCAGTAATGGCCCTCATCAGCTTCATCTTCACTATTGTCATCTGTATCTTCACCTGAGCCATAGCCAACATCATCTTTCTCTTCATCTGAAGCATCCGCACTACCCTGTAGCCTCCCAAGCCTATGCTCTCTGCGGGCCTCGGGTATCCTGCACGGTTTCATCTTGACCTTAGGGCCGGGCTCAGTTTCGGTATAGTGCCTCCTCAGAGAAGTACGACCGGGCACGTCAGAACACCTCTGCTGATTCTTCCTCAAAAATCCTCGTACCTCCTGTTCTTGGTGCACTGACCATGTGTCACCAACTATCACAGGAGGTATAGGGGGTTTTTCACTTTTCTCTAGTTCCCCTTGAACCTTCTTTACTTCATTGAGCTTCTCCAGAAGATGCTCATGGCTCTCATCATGCTCCTTCATCACAGTTTGGAGTTTTTTCTGAGAAGTAATCAATTCATCTTGTACCTGTTGGACGTCCTTTATGTCTTCGGCCCCTTCTTCAGGCTCTTCTGGTAGGACATGCTCAGAAGCCCTACCGTCAGTCTTACATTCTACTTCTTCAGTCACATCATTATGGTCTCCAATATCTCCATTTATTCCAGCTTTCAAGTTCTCCTTGATAGCTGCCTCTGTATACTCAGAATTCGCCGGATTCTTCTCTTCCACCACGTTCTGCATCCCATCTGGGCTCCAGTGTGTCTGCAGCGGCAACGGAGTGACACATCGCTTTTCCCATTTGTTGGGACGTGGCTCCGATGTAGATTCCAGGAAAGTGCGCTTGAGCTCACCAATGCCAATCTGATGTCTCAAAATCTCATCTTGTGATTTATCCAGATCCTTGGTGTCACTCGGGAACACCGCTGGGGCTCCGGGCGCCGAACTTCCAGCCTGAGCTTCACGAGTTGCAGCTACTGATCCGAACCGTAACCCGTCCACACCGCTGTCTTCGGCAGAAACAGATTCCTGGACAGAGTCAGTCCCCATATCTTCAGTCTTGTTCCTCACAGCTTCACTTGAGACCTCAGCTTCTGATGAGGCATCTGGCTTGGTGACTACCACTTTTATGGCTCCTTCCACCTCTGCAGCATCTCCCTCAGAGTCCCTGGCATGATGCAGATCTACACCACACGTCGACAACTTCCCACTTCCAACAGCCTCCACTTGTGCTGTGTTCAGTCTCAGAGTCCTGCCTTCAAAGCTCAGCTCTCCTCCTTTCACCTTAGTCTTCGCCAGGGAACCGGCCAACTGTAAAACATCTTCAGATGCCATCTTCTGTCCGGCTGTAAGGTCAGCATCAGCTTTCTTCTCAGGACTCTCAACCTCCTCTGCTACCATGCCTTCCTCATTTGCACTGGTTGCTTTATTGTCATCAGATGATTCACTATCACTACCACTATCCCTGTCTGACCCCTTTTTCTCAGCCACATCCGGCTCACTTTCAGGGTTATACAATTCATTCTCATTCACATCCTGATCTGGAACCTTAGTTAACATGTCATCCACAACATTAACTTCACCATCTGGTCCCTCAAGTATGTGACTATGTGACAACCCCAGCACTATACTTCTATATAGCTCAGGTACTAGGAGCTGGCTCACGACCTCTCCCTGGACTTCAGTGTCCCTATACAACAGGTGAGTGTTTATGGCAACATGAGGAAACCTCTCCTCAGAGCCAGGCTCTTGGGAAACCTCATTTAGAACAATTATATTTTCCTGTGCCGTTTTAAGAGTGGGGTCTCGCCATTGTTCACTCTCAAAATTGTCACAGGACACAGGTAAGTCAGGGACACTCGGTTCCCGAGAACCACCATCCTCTGCAAAGGAATTTCATCTCTATCACAGTCATCATCACCATCAATATCATTATCATGATCATGATCAGTATCATCATCACTATCATGATCATCATCATTATCATTATCAGCATCAGCATCATTATCATGGTCATCATCATTATCATGATCATCATCATCATCATCATCATTATCATTATCATCATCATCATCATCATCATTATCACATAAGTTTAACGGCCCACTAGCATTGTGTTCCGCCCCTCGGGACTGCGCACCCTCAATAGGAGCTTCATCACACTGTCCATCAGAAACATTTTTCCCCCAGAGATCCTTAGATCGGGGAAAGTCATTACCCAATATAACGGGTTGCACCAGGTTCTTCACTACCCCCACTTCATATGAAACCTCCCCGAGTTTGGGGACCAAGTCCACGGCAGTCTCTGGGTAGACTTTGGTGTCTCCATGGATGCACACCATACTCAGGTGCTTATCAGGGATGAAGTCCCTATCAATCAGGCTGTCACATACGGAAGTCACTGGACTCTCTGAGTCCAAGAGGGCCTGTGCTGGGCAGTCATTTACAACCACCGTGCACACCTGTGGTCCAGTCTCTTCGGCTGAGGTGGACACACACACAGGTTCTGCGCAGAGAGAGAGGGATCTGCCAACACCACAATACATAGGCTCCCCCTCTATTGGACAGTTGGCTGCAATTTCACGACATCTCCAACACTGTCCATCACACTTTTCCACCCACATGTCCCCTCGGGCCTGAACCCGCTTATCAGCATACCCCATGTCCCCAACAGCTGGAACGCTCTTACCGCAAGAGTTCAGCGTCCGGGAACTCTGAAGTGACGACCTCTCAGACGGCTGGTCACGGAGACAGTCTTTGCTGGCGAAGGCCTTCTCCATCAGGCTGACCAGACGATTGGCGTCCTGGTGGTCTCCTTGTCCGACCTCTGGCTGTACCTCAGGAGGACATGCTCGGGTGTAGCGGTTCACTATCACCTTTTCAACTCCATAATCAGGTTTGCTGACTGCAGACTCCCAACTGCATCTCCAGTCATGAACTCCCCTGGCACGGGCTGTCACCGTAACACCCAGCCGGGTAAGAATCTCCGCTTTCAGCTTGGCATAGTCTTGGCTGTCCTGCTCGCTCAGGTCAGCATAGGCCCTTTGGGGTTCTCCAATCAGATAGGGTGCGACCATCATGGCCCATTCAGATAAGGGCAGATTCTCCTTCTCTGCCAATCTCTCAAACCTAGTGAGATATACCTCCACATCATCACGAGGTGTCATCTTTTTCAGGGACCGTCTTACCGCCTTCTTTACAGCGGACAATGCAGGTGACTTTGCAACATTACTTTGGGACGATGCGCTGCAAGTCTTTTGTAGTGCTGCAACCTGCTCAAAAAACAACCGATTATTCTCCTGCTGCTGCTGCAAGAATTGCTGCTGGGCCTGCTGCATGCGCTGCTGGTGCTGCAGGCGCTGCTGCTCCATGCTCTGCTGCATGCTTCGCTGGGCCTGGACCAGGTACTCAACGAGCTCCTCCATACTGCCGGACTTATCTGTCTCAACCACGGCAGTCTTATGTTGCACATTAACTTGCGCCATTTGTTCAAACAGCGCCTCCATGCTGTCATCCATGCTGTCAGACTTCTCTGTCTCAACAACGGCAGTCTTCACTCAAGACATACACACTCCACAGTCTTTTCCACAGAAAATTCAGCTCTGCTGTGCAGACACTTTTTTTTTTTTTCTCTGCAAACTCTATTAGGGCTACTGTCTCTTTAAGACTGCTCCAACAGACGTTTCTCCTTTATTGACACACTTTTTTTTTTTTTTTCTTTGCAAAGTCTATTAGGGCTACTGTCTCTTTAAGACTGCTCCAATCAGACGTTTTTGCTGACACACTTTTTTTTTTTCTCTGCTGCTGCTTCAACAGACTTCACCTTTTATTGCTGTCTCTCGCCACTGTGCTGCACGCACATTCCAGCACCAATTGTATCAGCCACTGTGCTGCCCCAGCATTCTCCGCCAATTGTAAGCTTTTCAGGGGATATAGCTCTGAGATCGCCGTCCGGGTAGACAGAGTGGCACAGAAACAGTTCATTCAGACAGCAGTTCTGGTGAAAACTGGCCGCAACCAGCTTTATTAAAGTCCACAGCAAACAGATAAAAACAAATCATAAACACAAGACCTGGGCTTGTCTAGCCACTTACTACACTTAGATAGATTTCCCTATCTATCCGGGTCCAGACTCTACCAGCCTGGGCCAAAACAACACATGTTCAGCATTTACCAGCATGGAGTTTCACAGAGTCTCCTCCTTGTGTCTGAAGGCACCTTCAACGTCCAGACTTGAGAGAGCTCCCCTCCTATTCAGCAGCTATCCGCATGGATTCTCACTGAGACTACTCCTGTGTCCGGGGTACATCGAGCACCCAGACTGAGACAGCTCATACTCCTGGAGACTGCTTCTTGTGCCTGGACTCCTTGTCCAGACTAAGCGAGCTCTCTGTCTGTGTTTGCAGACACCTACTTCTGGTCTCCTAATTAACACCTGAGTAGTTTCAGGCCTGAGCTGCAAGTGTGTAATGAATGTAAGGTGTAGTGACCTTTCTCTACCACTAGGTTTACAAAGCCACACATTTCCCCCATACCAGTCAGCAAAGTATCTAGGTGAAATGTACACCCCATTCAACACATATCCCTTCACTGTCTCACAGTATATTACGAATAAAATTTATATTTTACTAATTTGATATTGTATGCCTCATTTTCTGCCATATATTTATGGGAGAGATGTTTTTGATATCATGAATTGAGGTGATGTGTATGTGCAGGGCCGGCGTCAGCACCTGGCACACGCGGGCAAGTGCCGGGGCCCTGAGCGGGCGGGGGGGCCCACTCGCCGTCTGGCACCCCCGCGCCCGTTAGCGGAGGAGAGCGGTGTCAGCGCCGCCACTGGGCCCCCCCCCGCTTGCTCAGGGCCCCGGCAGCAGCTGGCACAATACTCACCTCTCCCGTTCCTCCGCTGCCGCAGCTCTGGGCTCCAGGGGCGCCGGCGCTTCCTCTCACAGCAGCGCCGCTGAATGACGTCATCATTCAGCGGCCGGCTGTGGCAGAGAGCGCGGACGCTGGACAGGTGAGACGTGTGTGTGTGTGTCTGTGTGTGTCTGTGTGTATGTAGAGCGGTGCTTTGTGTGTGTGTGTGTGTGTGTGTGTTTGTATGTATGTGAGAGAGTGCTTGTGTGCTGTCTGTGTGTGATGATGGACAGGCATTGCTGATAATGGGGAGGAGATGATGATAATGGGCAGGCATTGCTGATAATGGGGAGGCATTGATGATGATGGGGAGGCGATAATGATGATGGGGAGGCGATGATGATGATGGGCAGACATTGCTGATAATGGGGAGGCATTGATGATGATGGGGAGAAGATGATGATAATGGGCAGGCATTGTTGATGGGGAGAAGATGATGATGATGGGTAGTCATTGATGATGATGGGGAGGCGATAATGATGATGGGAAGGCGATGATGATGATGGGCAGGCATTGATGATAATGGGGAGGCATTGATGATGATGGGGAGGCGATAATGATGATGGGGAGGCGATGATGATGATGGGCAGGCATTGCTGATAATGGGGAGGCATTGATGATGATGGGGAGAAGATGATGATAATGGGCAGGCATTGTTGATGGGGAGAAGATGATGATGATGGGTAGGCATTGATGATGATGGGGAGGAGATGATGATGATGGGCAGGCATTGATGATAATGGGGAGGCCATGATGATGATGGGGATGCAATGATGATGATAAGGAGGCAATCATGATGATGAGGAGGAAATCATGATGATAATGGGGAGTCTTTCCACAGCGCCCTTTCCTGAGCCGTAACAGTGCAGAACGCAGTACAGCGCAGAGGAGAGCTCCATATTTTGTATGGAGCATTATATGGGGACCAGTATCCTGTATGGAGCATTATATGGGGACCAGTATCCTGTATGGAGCATTATATTGGGTCCAGTATTCTGTATGGAGCATTCTTTTGGGTCCAGTATTCTGTATGGAGCATTATATGGGGGGTGACATCCTGCATGGGGTATTATATGGGTGATGAGGGGAGACAGTGGTGCCCATAATATTGTATGGAGGATTGTACTGTCCAGTCTGTTCTGTGCGCTGTGAGGATTTGGCGGTTTTTGAGCTATTGTACAATTTACAATAGATATCAGTCATGTAATGGAAGAAGTGAAGTATTTGGCATTGTACTGTACCCATATTTCTCTGCTGTATCTGTGCATCATGAATCGTGGTCTGTGTTAAAGGGGCCCACTGAGGCTCTTTCGCCCGGGGCCCATAAAAACCTGGAGCCGGCCCTGTGTATGTGCACTTTTCAGGACAACTTTTGATATGTATAAGTCTATACCAAATCCGCAGATCTTTTTACATCTGCGGTTTTGCTGCGGATTTGACTGACTCAATGGAAGTCAATAGATGCAAAAACACTGCAGATCCGCAAAAAGAATTGACATGCTGCATTTCTGCTAGGATTTTTACACAGCATGTGCATTATTATTATTTACATTGGCTGTGCACTACACTGCGGATTTGATGCAATTCCGCTCGTTCAAAAACACTGCAGATCCACATCCAAATGTGCAACGCGTGCACATAGTCTAAATATTTCTGTAAACACAGCTTGTAAAAAAAGTGACAACGTTAACATAATTGTACACCCTACTAGAAATAAACTTCCAAAAAAACTATACATTTTATGGCATGCATTATCATTGACAAATATTTTTTCTAAACAAATGTCTTGAACTTTTTTTTACAGTGGATTGAGTCACCAGACAATGGAGGAGTTGCCAGGACCAATTACGCCATGAGGCAGCTGCAGTCCAACAGCGGGGGGTGGCTGTTGAAAAGAACCACCTCCAATTTTTGGCCCCAGTGTCAGATCTGTCAGAATGTCAATCTTTTTCATTTTTGTGATTGAAATTTTTTTTAGTATGCTGTATAGCTTCCAAAATATAAATTTTTCCTTACATTACAGATCTTGAAAGGAACTAACTCCAGTTCAGAGATGGTGGAGGCCAGTGATAAATCAGAATTGGAGGCTGGAGCTGGGGGACATGATGAACAGAAGGTACTGGACACCACAAGTACAAGCCAGATCATTGATACCTCCCCACAGCGCCCATCATCCAGCGATGCTGCAGAAAGAGACAGCAAAGTTGGTGTCATAGAAGAAGAAGGACTTCTGTCTTAATCTGGCCCGATATTTTAGACATGTCCCTTAGGGTTGAGGCTGAGGACCAGGGCAGCTATGCGTATTGTCTTGAGTTCATCCACTCCACCAAATAGTCCAATGGTGGTTTTGAATTACTGAAAACGTGGAAGCTTTATCAGAAAAACAAAAACCCGTCATTGGATCCCAAAGAATGGCAGTCAGCCCAGCCAGTTTGCCAACATCCTCCACCTCCATTGGCAGCTTCCCAATAAATTGAGGCTAAAATAAACTTTTTGTGGGAAATATGATTTGTTTTTATTTCATGAGGGTAACAGGAGAAGCACAAGGGCGTTCAAAGTGCTCATCACACATCCAGGTACACTCCTTGAGGGGTTTAGTTTCCAAAATGGGGTCACTTGTGGGGTTTTCCAGTGTTTAGGGAAGCAGTGCTCTCCAAACGCGACATAACACCTGCACACCATTTTATCAAAATCTGTATTCCAAAACATCACTCCTTCCTTTCTGAGCCCTGCTGTGAGCCCAAACAGTAGTTTTCCTCTGCATCGGCGCACTCAGGAGAAATTGCACAACATATTGTACCTTGCAATTTCTCCTGTTACCCTTGTGAAAATGCAAAATTTGGGGGCTAACTAAAAAACATTTTTGTTGGGAAAATGTGATTTTTTTTTTTTATTTTCATGGATCAAAGTTATAAAGTTCTGTAAAGCATCTGTAGGTCCAAGGTGCTCAACTAATCTAGATAAGTTCTCTGAGGGGTCTAGTTTCCAAAATGATGTCACTTGAGGGGGGTTACATTGTTTAGGAACATCAGGGTCTCCCCAAATGCAACATGGTGTCCGCTAATTATTCCAGAAAATTTTGTATTCAAACAGTCATATGGCGCTCCTTCCCTTCGGAGCCCTGCCATGTGCCTAAATAGTGTTTTTCCCCCACTCATAAGTAATTGCCATGCTCAGGAGAAATAGCACAACAAATTTTGGGTCCTTTTTTTCCTGTTACCATTGTGAACAAAAATAATTTTGCCAAATTTAATTTTTTTTCCCAAATAAACGCAAGTCATATCGAATAAATTTTACCACTACCATGAAGTACAATGTCATGAAAAAAAAACAATCTCAGACTCAGTGGGATCCGTTGAAGCGTTACAGAGTTATTACTGCGTAAAATTACACTGGTCATAATTTTAAAATTTGAAGTGGTCATTAAGGTGAAAACAGGCTTGGAGGGTGGAGGGTGAAAAGGTTAACGCACTAGAATCACATATACATATAAAACAAAAAAAAACTTCACACTTTGTTGTATTTCAGTTTATGTGTACCCATAGAATTTTATTTATTCAGCAGTATGCCTACATTTGGGCCACCTTGTTTAGTCATCCAGAATGCCGATCAGGCAAAAGGATAATGGAATATGTCAAGTGTTACTAGCACCAGTCATGAAGAATTAATTTTGCCCAAAATTGTGTATATATCCCTTGGCTCTGCATAACAGCTATAATCCATTTTGTCTTGGATACTTGAAGACCTCTAAAGGGGTCTCAGTTGCATAAATTTGTTTTTTTTTCAGCACATCCCACAAATACTCAGATTTAGATGTAATTGAGCGACTTGGTGGCTATGTTGGCACTTTGTATACTTAGTCGTATGAGTCACATCATTCATGAATAGCTTTTTCAGTGGGAAGGGTGCATGATCCTGATGAAATAGGACAGGGGTGTACAACTTTTTATGGTCCAAGGGCCGCAATGCCATACTGAACCAATCCAAAGGGCCTCAAAATATTTAAAAGTGTACTTACATGAATACATCAGCAGAACCAAGTTTTGAGTATTTGAGGAGGATTGAGAGATTCTTCTCAGTTTATACTCCAAAAATATAATGTTAACTTGCACTGATTTTTTGAAGCAGAAACTCGCCAAATTCACCTCAATCTCAAAACTAAGTTGTGAGGATTTTTTTTAACATAGCCATGAAGCACGTTTTGAATGGCTACATGCGCACAAGATCACAATCACCGTCAGCACATGAATGTACCAAGCTTAGTACAGCGATCAACTGCAATGCCAGGTCTGCCCCATGTACAATTGCATCGCATGAACCTACAACTCCCATTGTGTCTAACAATAGTAAGGAGATACTGGGAGTTGTTGTTAACAGTAATCATCAGACTGTGGACTGTACAGGAACTACTGGATTGACGTCCGGCACGGAAACCTCACGGTTTTCCGTCTTGCTACTCCATTTTTAGTCTGGAAGTTTTATTTTTTGTTTTAATATTTTTCTTCTTTTCTGTTTTTAGAGAATGTTCACAGTATATTTTATATATAAATATAAGTAGTTTTCAATGGAAAGTGTTTTTGGACTCGAGTAGGAGTCTTTTGGCTTTAACAATAAGAATATGTACTTTGGGCCTCATACTAAGTGGTGATCACAAATAAGCACATACCTCTAGGTACCATATATTCAACATCCCTGATTGAAGTTTTTGCCATCTCTTTTGTCTCCTATTAGTACAGACTTCATGATCAGAGCTAGTCCCTCCAGATTTCCCTCTTCTCTGGTCTTCTGCAGCACTTCCTAACACAGTGCCCTTAAAAATTAAAAGTATCATTATACCAACCCATAAATAAAAATATCTCACTTCCTGCTCCAATGAATAATTGCCCCTCACTCTGCTTCCTGCACAAAATATCCCCCTCACACTTACCTTCACCATACTCCCCCACAGCACCCTCTGCGAAATATACCTCACTAACCTCAAAAATATCCCTTGCACACTGTTTCTCTACAAAATAACCATGTCCTCCCTCCGCTGACCCTCTCCAAAATATTCCAACCCACACACACTGTACCTCTGATTAAAGTACCTGCCACCTCTCAAAAAACTGTGCCCCCATTCACAATTCTCCCCTCCTATGACGTCAGAACTGGGGCAGGGCTGGCGAGCGCTCTTCTGATGTGCATTGGTTACATTGTGATTTCCATGTTACTGTGAGGGTAGTTAATGAGGGGACCAGATAGCGCAGTTACCGGGGGGCAGAGGCGGCAGTCGCCCAGGGCCCCGCGCTCTGAGGTGGCCGACCTGGAGCTACACTACTGTAACTATATCGGCGTGCGCAGCAATATGGCCCCTTGAAGAAGACAACAAGAAACGCACGTTGGGGCTGTCCTCGTGGTGTCTCTTCTGGGGAATCATGGGTAAGAGCAATTCATGACTTATGGATATATGTAGCATAACGTGAGTTTTATAAAACTGGAACATTTCAGAGTCCTCATGCTGTGGGCAAAACATGGCCTTACTGGCTCTGCACAATTACACTTTTACTGTTTTTTCATATGTACAAAAAGCACTACCACCTTTGAAATGGCTTATGTATTTTTCATGACTTCTCCTCTCACCTCTCTATTAGATACAGAATGAGAGATCCACGTTTTTTCTATCCATCCCTTTCTATATGATTACCTTGTTTTGATACATGTTTTTACTTATGTTTATGTGCCTCTATATTTAATAAAGTAATACATGTTTGCACAAAAATATTTGGACTTTAACTCCATGTCCGTTTGGAATTAAAGGAGTGTCTGCGTGGGAATTTCCCACGTCCTAGGAATAGAGGCATAGGACCCTAATTGTCATGCTGTTAATTCATTATGCATTCTGTTTTGATCATTTTGTTTCCTACAATATAGAGTCTGCCTATGGGGGCTGCATTATTCAATATAGAGTCTGCCTATGGGGGGCTGCATTATACAATATAAAGTTAGCCTATGGGGGCTGCATTATACTACAGTCTGCCTATGGGGGCTGCATTATACTATATAGAGTATGTCTATGGGAGGCTGCAATATACAATATAGAGTCTGCCTTTGGGGGGCTGCATTATACTATAGAGTCTGCCTTTGGGGTGCATTATATTACATAGAGTCTGCCTATGGGAAGTGCATTATACTATATAGAGTCTGACTATAGGGGGGCTGCATTATACAATATAGTTTGCCTATGGGGCTGTATTATACTATACGGGGCTTCATTATACTATATATAGAGTATGTCTATAGGGGGCTGCATTATACAATATAGTCTGCCTTTGGGGGCTGCATTATACTATAGAGTCTGCCTATGGGGGTGCATTACATTAGAGTCTGCCTATGGGGAGTGCATTATATTATATAGAGTCTGGCTATGGGGGTGCATTATACTATATAGAGTCTGCCTATGGGGGGTGCATTATACTATGGAGTCTTCCTATGGGGGTGCATTATATTAGAGTCTGCATATGGGGGGTGCATTATATTATATAGTCTGCCTAAAGGGGTGCATTATACTACATAGAGTCTGCCTATGGGGGGCTGCATTATAATATAGAGTCTGCCTATGGGGTGCATTATATTAGAGTCTACCTATGGGTGTACATTATACTATAGAGTCTGCCTATGTGGGGTGCATTATATTAGAGTCTACCTATGGGTGTACATTATACTATAGAGTCTGCCTATGTGGGGTGCATTATGCTATAGAGTCTGCCTATGGGGGGTGCATTATACTATAGAATCTGCCTATGGTTGTGCATTATACTATAGAATCTGCCTATGAGGAGTGCATTATACTATATATAGTTTGCCTATGGGGAGTGCATTATACTATATAGTCTGCCTATTGGGGGTGCATTATACTATATAGAGTCTGCCTATGGGGGGCTGCATTATAATATAGAGTTTGCCTATGGAGAGTGTATTATACAATATGGAGGCTTATGGGGAGTATATTATACTATATTGAGGACTATCTGGTGCATTATACTATATGGAGGGTATCTAGAGGGCCATCATACAGTGTTGGAGTCATCAAACAGTTTGGGAGATACTAAGAGGTCAGTATATATACAGTGAGGGGCATTATACTGTGTATAAGAGCATCATACTGTGTATAGGGGAGCTGTACTGGGGAGACTCGGGACATTATTAAATGTAAAGTGGGCACTTATTTGTTATAGGGGAACTCAAGTTACTGTGACTGTCAAAGGGACACACAGAGGGCATTATTACTTTCTAGGGGACAAAATATGGGCACTGTTTTCTAGGTCACTAGCACCCAGCATTACTATATTCTTCAGCTCATCTGTATTGTTGAGTCTGGTGTCTCATCTTCCTCTTGACAATACCCCATAGATTCTCTGTGGGGTTAAGGTCAGGCAAGTTTGCTGGCCAATCAAGCACAATGTGTAACCGGCTGGGTGGTGAAACCCAGAGGGGCGTGACTAGGAGGCTCACCCAATCTGACTACGTACATGCAGCAGCTACCGACACCAAGGTCCGTGGAGAGACAAGGGTGGTAATCCAGGTGCTACTCCAGGACTGACCTTGGGTAGATGGCAGCTGACCCCTAGGAACGGGTAGCTGGGATGGCTCGGGGGAATGTCCAACAGATGCAGGCAGGCAGAGAAGATGACAGGAACCGCAGGTGCAAACAGGACAGTCTGAAGGAGAAATGAGCCCTGGCAGGTGTAGCTTGCTCAACTGCCATTGAGGAAAGCACTGTTGGGTGCAGCTGGCTCAGCTGCTGTTGAGGAAAGCACTGGTGGATGCAACTGGCTCAAGTGCCATTGAGGAAAGCACTTGCGGGTGCAGCAGACTTGGCTACCATTGAAGGAAGCACGGGCAGGTGCAGAAGACTCTGCTACCGTTGAATGAAGCACTGGCGGGTGAAGAAGACTCGGCTACCGTTGAAGGAAGTACTAGCGGGTGCAGCAGAGTCAGCTACCATTGAAGGAAGCACTGGTAGGTGCAGTAGGCTGAGATGCAAGTACTGGGACCTGAGAACTGACAAGAGTGTTAGGAAAAAACTAACAACATTGCTCAGGCACCTTCCTGTTCGAGGAAGCACTTTAAATAGTAAGAGACCTCCATGTTGTGAATGCTCTGGATTCTGAGTTGGGGCTGCCTCTGGTGGCTGTTGATATTAATGAAGCCGCCTTGACTGACAGAGGCCCTTCAGCTGAGGATCCAGCTGTGGACTATTGGCAATCTGGGAGTGATGACTGGGGAGATTCAAGGGAGTAACTTTCCCATGATCCTCGCTGGTGATTAGTTGTTACTTCCTTGTCCAGTTTGGAAGTTAGCTTGGTTTTCTGCTGTCTCCTGCAACTTTCAGATAAGTTATTTTCTGCTTGTTTCTGTGGTTTTGTTTTCCTTTGTTTTTCTGCCCTTCGGAGTGAGGTCACCCGGGTCCCCCTGCTGGGGCCTGCTCTGGTCTCTGTTTCTCATTTATCTCTGTTTATTTGTTCAGTCCCTGTTGTTTCAGTTGCTGCTGGGTAGCTACCTGTTCACATCAGAGTTCTGATATAGAGGGGAGAGATCATGTGGTCTCAGTATTTTTCGGAATCAGAAGTGTTGGAATTTTTCCTAGGGTTTTGCTGGATTGCAGAAAGTATTCTTTTCTGTCCTATCCTATCTAGACAGTTTTGGGCCCCAGCGTTTGCTTACTCTATTTTCTGCCTGCGTTTGTATTTCATCTTGTCTCACCGCCAATATATGTGTGGGGGCTACCTATTCCTTTGGGGCGCTATGCCCGGGGCAGTTAGCTTTCCACTTTCTATCTTTAGGCTTAGCTAATTCTCCGGCTGTGTCGAGGCGTCTAGGTCATCGTAGGTACGTCCCACGGCTGCTTCTAGTTGGGCGGTTAGTTTAGGGGTGTGCAATCCATTAGTTACCAATCTCTCTGGGTGACTGGCTGCCTTGGCTATTTTTGTTGCTGTCCTCCTTGGCTACCATATCATAAAACCTCCAGCTATTGGCTGGGGATACTTTAGAGAAACACGCATGGCCCCTTTAAGAAACAGGAAGTGTGCATGCGCTCTAAGCACAGTGCCTCCAGACCTGCTAGGAGTGCACACACCCCGGGCAGCAGCAGGACCGGAGCCTTGGCAGTGAGTACGCTGTTGTCTCTGCAGAGAGAGAGGAACTGCAGGTGATACAGTATTCCCCCCTTACGTCCCCACCTTTTCAAGCCTATCATAAATTTCTCCAGGAGAGAGGGGCATGGATGTTCTCCCTGGGCTCCCAGGACTTCTCCTCAGTACCAAACCCCTTCCAATCCACAAGAAATAAGGTCTTTCCTCTTACCTTCTTGGTGGTCAAAATGTCCTCTACCTCGAAAACATCCTCAGCGCTGATAGGATTCGGCATGGCACCAGGAGCCTTGAACCAACTGAGGACAACAAGTTTGAGAAGAGACACATGGAAGGAATTGCGGATTTGCAAGGAGGTCGGGATTTTGAGTTTGTAGGCTACTGGATTAATCGGTTTCAACACCTCGAAGGGACCAATGAAGCGAGGACCCAATTTATAGGATTGTATCTTGAGATGGATATACTTAGATGATAGACAGACCTTTTCTCCAGGATGAAACAGGTGAATATAGACGTCTCTTATCCATGTCTTTTCATCCGCTTGTAAAACGCTTTGGTGTTTTCATGGTTCCACCCCTCAGGGTGTCTGTATGCAGTTACTGACAGCTCGGCAGTACTTTGATTGACAGCATGGCCATCCAGTCTGGTTCAGGGGCGTGCTGAGCTGCCGGATGTACAGTTGGTCTCTCCCAAACCTGTCATATCCCTCACTGATAAATTTTCAGGAAAGACCAGTTTAGGGTATTCAGAGAGAGCTTTAAGTTATTTTTTACCCTTCGCCCCCGGTCGTCAGGGAAGGAGTTCCAGCGGGTGGCAATAATCATGTCCCTACTGCGAGAGGGTCCTCAGACCTAGGCATTTTCTTTGTTCCCACAAGCCCCAGAACAGATTTCCGTTGATGCCTTTTTTGACAGTTTGACAGAATCAAGGTCGCGGAGGCTAAGATCATGAACTTGGCACGGGGTGGGGAGGGGTCGCACAGCTGAGGACTACTGTACTGAGTTCCAGCAGTGGTCGACCAAAGTTCTATGGAACGATGCTGCTCTCAAATTCCACTTCCAAAGAAGTCTTTCCAAGACACTCAAGGATGCTCTGTCCTCCATGATGCCCCTTGTTCTCTGATGAAAGCCATGACTCAGGCCATATGAATGGACCACAGAATCCGTGAGAGACATGGTGAACAGCAGGCCGCATGTTATACTTCCTAGAGCAGGTCCATTTACCCGAGGTTAGATTTGCCAGTCTTCGTGTTGCGGAGAGAAGATGGAGACAAGACCTCGGACTCAGTCTATACTGTGGTCTCTCTGGACATTTTCTTAAGAATTGCCCAACTCGGTCATGGGAGGGCAAAAAGACAGGTCCAGCACGATGGGTTAATGATATACAGAACATCACAGTCGGGGAAATCTTAGATGCCACTTTGATGCAACGGAAGGTGATCCCCTCCAGTAGTTATGCAGACTGTCTTTATTACTCCTTCATAGAGCTTATATTACCCCACACATTAAGTCTAGGATGTCTCCAGGGGGCACATTCACATGTTCCAAATGCGGGACAGGAAACACAGACATATTTCATCACATGTGGGGATGCCCCAAAGTGCAAAAATTATGGCAGTCTATCCATGCCGAATTGCAGAATCTTGGTGGGATATTGTTTCCTTTGACACCGCAATGGGCAATATTTAATATTTTAGATAGCTCTCAACACAAATTCCCTAAACATCTTAAGGCCATGTTGATAATATGGGCCTCAGCTACCAGGAAAAGTATCTTGCAGCACTGGCTAAATCCACTACCACCACCCAAATCTCTCATATACTCCAAAATAATGTATATTTTTCGAATGGACTGGCTAGATACCCTGACAAATAAAGAGAAATTGACTGGGAAGTTTTTAAGCACATGGTCATTGTTCATCCTATCACTGTCTCAAGACACCAGGGACAAACTAAGGACACATTTTGAAAACACCCAGTGGTATCTTCTTCAGAAAATTAGTGGACATAATCCTATTCCTTGAGCTTGTTGATTGTTAATCAAATGCAGAGTCGTTTAAGGGGTTTATATGTTGGGGGGGATGGGAGGGTTAATACATTTATGAGTATTATGCCTGTCAAATAAGCGTCGAATAAGCTTGATACCTTCAAACCTGTATGACTTACTTTTTGGTAATGCTCTTTAAATCAATATTGTGAGTTTTAGGCCTGTCAAATAAGCTTGTTACTTCAAGACTTGTATGATTTTCTTTTATTGTAATACTCTTTAAATCAATAAAACATGTTGGAAAAAAAAAGAATTGCCCAACTCGTCCTCAAGCCACAAAACCATCTGGAGAACATCTGGGTTCTGGGTGACGATCAAGGAGGTCACCCAGACTCCCAGGTAGCTTTTTCTTCCACTGATAAATACGATGATTTCCTGGTGTTATCAACATTGGCATTCAATGATTGTGGGTCTGCTACTAACTTTAGTGATTCGGGACTGGTTCTGAAGTCAGGGTTAGGGACAGTTAGTTTAGAAAGTCCCATTCAAATCATCGCCCTGATAAGACACCGTTAGCTCACAATTTGGTCAAGAGAGCAATGGTGGATTTCACTCTTCAAGTGGAGGCACTCCACAATGAATCCATATCCTATTTTGTGTTAGATAATTTACCTGCTGGATTGGTAGTGAGGTGTTATGTTTAGGTAGCTGAGGAGAAAAAGCAAAAACGGCAATACACCAGAGAGGCTGGAACCTATTGGATTGCAGTAACCTGAACTAACCACACAACTAGAGGTAGCCGTGGAGCGTTACTACGTTGATCCTAGAAGCCTCGTCACAGCCTGAGATAAGTACACCTAAAGGCAGAAAGATTAAAGCTATCTGCCCCGGAGCAGATCCCCAAAGAAAATAGGAAGCCCCCAAACATGTAATGGCGGATAGACAAGAAGAAGCACGGACACAGACAAAAAATAGAATGAGCAAACGCTGGGGCCCAATCTGTCTAGAAAGAAAAGTACAGGAAAGAATTCTGACTACAATCCACCAAAAAAAAAACTAAAAAATACCAACTCTACTGATTGCAAAAACACCTGAGGTCACACGATCTCCACCACCTAAATCAAATGTCTGGTGTAACAAAACTAAGTCGCAGCCACTGAAAAAACAGGAAAAAGCAAATGAACAAATAACAGTGGCTACAGATAAACTGATAGGAGCACAGGCCCCAGGAGGGGACCCGGCTGACCTCCACAAAAGTGCAGAAAATTATGCAAAAAGCAAGCACAAAAAGAAAAGCAGAAAGTATCTTATCTGAAAGTAGCAGATGCATGCAAGACTCCAGCAAACTTCCAAATGAACCAGGAACCACAATTGAGACAAGAACAAGTGATCACCGGCGACCATCATGGGAGGGAACCTCCCTTATATCAGTCCAGTTCGTGTTCCCAGATTGCCATTCCTCGCTGTAAGGTTCAGTACTGTCTGCAACCACCAGAGGGAGCCTCTGCTCAGAAACCATATCCAGCACATTCATAACAGTACCCCCCCTTGAGGAGGGGTCACCGAACCCTCACTTGTGCAACCAGGACGATCAGGATGAGCTCGGTGATAGGCACGGATCAGTCTCCTAGCATGGATGTCCGAAGCAAACACCCAAGAATTGTCCTCCTGACCATAACCTCTCCACTTAACCAAATACTGGAGTTTCTGTCTAGAAAAATGAGAATCCAATATTTTCTCAACCACATACTCCAGATTGCCCTCAACCAAAACAGGGTCAGGAGGCGCAGCCATAGGAACCACTGGCTCGACAAACCTCTTCAATAAGGACTTGTGGAACATGTTATGGATCTTAAATGTCCCTGGAAGAAGCAAATGGAAGGAAACAGGATAAAGAATCTCCATGATCTTATAAGGTCCAATGAACCTAGGCTTAAATTTTGGAGATGCAACCCTCATAGGGATATTTCTTGAGGACAACCAAACCAAGTCCCCCATTTTAAACCGAGGTCCATCAGTCCTATGCCGGTTGGCAAACCGTTGGGCCTTCTCCTGAGAGAGAGACAACCTCTCCACTACCTGGTCCCAAATCTGCTGCATACGCTGCACGATAGAGTCAACCCCCGGACAGACAGAAGCCTCCGCCTGTCCTGAAGAAAATCGAGGGTGAAACCCGGAATTACAGAAAAATGGAGACATCAAGGTGGCAGAGCTAGCTCTATTATTAAGAGAAAAGTCAGCCAAAGGCAAAAAAGAGACCCAGTCATCTTGATCAGCAGACACAAAACATCTCAAATAAGTCTCCAAGATCTGGTTTGTTCTCTCGGTTTGTCCATTGGTCTGAGGGTGAAATGCAGAGGAGAAAGACAACTGAACACCAAGTTTAGAACAAAATGTCCTCCAAAATCTGGAAACAAACTGGACTCCTCTGTCAGACACAATGTTCTCCGGAATGCCATGTAACCAAACCACATGCTGAAAGAATAAAGGCACCAACTCAGAGGAGGAAGGCAACTTAGGTAATGGCGCAAGATGTATCATCTTAGAAAACCTATCACAGATTACCCAGATAACGGTCATTCTCTGAGAGACAGGAAGGTCAGAAATAAAATCCATAGAGATATGGGTCCATGGCCTCTTGGGTACAGGTAATGGCATTAACAAACCACTAGAACGATAGCAAGGCTTGGAACGAGAGCAAGTCCCACAGGAATGCACAAAGTCCCTGACGTCACGAGACAAAGTAGGCCACCAAAAGGACCGACTCACCAAGTCTTTGGTACCAAAAATCCCGGCATGACCAGCCAACGCGGAACAATGAATCTCAGACATCATACTCTTTTTCCACTGGTCTAGAACAAACAACTTCCCAACAGGGCAGCGCTCAGGTTTATCCTTCTGACACCCTTCCAGAGCCAGTCTCAAATTGGGCGAAATGGCGGAAAGAACCACACCCTCTTTCAAAATAACAGCAGGATCAGATAACTCAGGAGAATCTGCAAAGAAACTCTTCGAGAGGGCATCCGCCTTGACATTCTTAGTGCCAGGAAGAAAAGAAACCACAAAATTAAAACGTGTGAAAAACAAGGCCCACCTGGCCTGTCTAGGATTAAGTCGCTTGGCTGATTCGAGATAAACCAGGTTCTTATGGTCCGTGAGGACCACCACCTGATGTTTGGCTCCTTCCAGCCAATGTCTCCACTCTTCAAAGGCCCACTTCATGGCCAATAACTCCCGATTACCCACGTCATAATTACGTTCAGTTGGAGAAAATTTTCGAGAGAAAAAAGGCACAAGGATTACTCTTAGAGGTCTCTGGATCTCTTTGGGACAAAACGGCACCTGCCCCAAAATCAGAGGCATCAACCTCCACCTGAAACGGCAAAGAAACATCAGGCTGCCGTAGAACAGGAGCAGAAATTAATCTCTGCTTAAGTTCCTGAAATGCAGAGACTGCCTCAGGAGGCCAATTCACCACATCAGAACCCTTTTTAGTCAAATCAGTCAATGGTTTAACAATACCAGAGAAATTACCAATAAATTTCCGATAAAAATTGGCAAAATCCAAAAATCTCTGAAGAGCCTTCAATGAAGTAAGTTGAACCCAATCACAGATGGCCTGAACCTTGACCTGGTCCATTTCAATAACAGACGGAGACAAAATGAATCCCAGAAATGAGACCTTCTCTACGCCAAAAAAAACTTTGATCCCTTCACATACAGTGCATTCTCTCTCAAAATCTGGAACACAGTCCGAACATGTTTCACATGAGAGTCCCAGTCATTGGAAAAAATCAAGATATCTTCCAAATAAACAATCAGAAATTTATCCACAAAATCCCTGAATTTATCCACAAAATTATTAATGAAGGATTGGAAGACGGAAGCCCAAAAGGCATCACTAGGTATTCAAAATGCCCCTCTGGGGTATTAAATGCCGTCTTCCATTCATCCCCGTGCTTAATGCGAATAAGGTTACACGGCCTCAATGAACCATCCTTTTTGGCCACAAAGAAAAAAAACGGCGCCCAAGGGTGAAGAGGATTGATATGACCCTTCTCCAACGATTCCTTGATATAAGATCGCATAGCAACGTGTTCAGGTACAGATAAATTAAAAAGGCGACCTTTAGGAAATTTACCACCAGGCACTAATTCAATAGCGCAATCGTAGCTCCTGTGAGGGGGCAAGGATGCAGATTTACTTTCACTAAACACATCAGAAAAATCAGTCAAAAAGTCAGGGACATCCTGAGACTGGGGAGAGGCAGAAAAAACAGGAGTGTCAGTATTAACAGATTGGCAGCCCCAACTGTTCCCAGACACAGGTTTCCAATCCAAAACAGGATTATGAGACTGTAACCATGGGAAACCTTGTACAATAATGTCATGCAGATTATGCAGCACCAGAAATTTGCAACTCTCCTGATGATCTGGTTCAACCCTCATTATCACCTGAGTAGAAAACTGGGGTTTATTCTCTGCCAAAGGGGTAGAATCAATGCCCAGTAGGGGAATAGACTTCCGCAGGGGTATCATGGGAAACCCACAACGTTTGGCAAAGTCAAAATCCATCAGGTTAATAGCTGCTCCTGAATCAACAAAAGCCTGAGCAGAAAATGTGGACAGGGAGCAAATCAGGGTAACAGTCAACAGAAATTTAGTCTGAACACTACCCAAGATAACTGAGCATGCAAAACATCTTCCCCGCTTAGGGCAGACAGAAATAGCATGGGAAGCGTCACCACAGTAGAAACATAACCCATTGCGCTTACGAAACTCATGACGCTGAGTCCCAGAAGTCACTCCATCACACTGCATGGGCTCAGGAGCTGGCTCACAAGGCAACACTATCTCACGCATACCTCTGTGCTCACGCAAATGTCTGTCAATTTGAATAGCCAAAGACATAGAATCATTGAGACCAGAGGGAACAGGGAATCCCACCATAACGTCCTCTACTTTTTCTGACAGACCCTTTCGAAAAAGGGCTGCCAAAGCATGATCATTCCATTTGGTCAGGACTGCCCACTTTCGAAATTTCTGACAGTACAGCTCAGCGTCTTCAAGACCCTGATTTAATGCCAACAAGATCTTTTCAGCTTGATCAGTGACATTAGATTCATCGTACAATAACCCCAGAGCCTGAAAAAATACATCAATATCATTCAAAACAGGATCCCCCGGTGTCATGGAAAAAGCCCAATCCTGAGAGTCGCTGCGCAGCAGGGAGATGACAATTTGAACCTGCTGTGCTGCGTTCCCTGAGGACTTAGGCCTTAAGGCAAAAAAACAACTTACAGTTATTTTTGAAATTCAGAAATTTAGATCGATCCCCCAAAAACAAATCTGGCATGGCGATCCTAGGTTCCACAACCGGCAACCCAGCAAGATAGGTAGCAATACGCCGAACCTCAGTGGTAAGCTGATCCACACGACCAGACAACTGTGCAAACTCCATTGAGAGAGAAAAAAAATTCCTCCTCAGCACCCAGAGAAAAGAGGGAAAAAAATGCAACAAACAGGGAAAAAAAAAAAATCTCTGACAACTCTGACATTCTTTTTTCTTTCCACACTATTTTTTCCTTCTGTGAGTACCATATAATTTTCAGTTTTGGCCGGTGATACTGTTATATTTTGGTAGCTGAGGAGAGTAAGCAAAAACGGCAATACACCAGAGAGGCTGGAACCTATTGGATTGCAGTAACCTGAACTAACCATACAACTAGAGGTAGCCGTGGAGCGTTCCTACGTTGATCCTAGACGCTTCGTCACAGCCTGAGAGATAACTACACCTAAAGGCAGAAAGATGAAAGCTATCTGCTCCGGAGCAGATCCCCAAAGAAAATAGGAAGCCCCCAAACATGTAATGGCGGTTAGACAAGAAGAAACACGGACACAGACAGAAAATAGAATGAGCAAACGCTGGGGCCCAATCTGTTTAGACAGAAAAGTACAGGAAAGGATACTCACTGCAATCAAAAAAAAAGCCTAAAAAATATCAATTCTACTGATTGCAAAAACACCTGAGTTCACACGACCTCTACCACCTAAATCAGTTCTCTGGTGTATCAAAACTAAGCCGCAGCCACTGAAAAAACAGGAAAAAGCAAATGAACAAACAACAGTGGCTCCAGATAAACTGAGAGGAGCACAAGCCCCCCGGAGGGGACCTGGCTGAACTCCACAGAAGAGCAGGGAAAAATGCAAAAAGCAAGCACAAAAACAAAAGCAGAAAATATCTTATCTGATAGCAGAAGATGCAGGCAAGACTCAGCAAGCTTCCAAATGAACCAGGAACCACAATTGAGACAAGAACAATTGATCACCGGCAACCATCATGGGAGGGAACCTCCCTTATATCAGACCAGTCCGTGATCCCAGATTGCCACTCCTCGCTGAAAGGTTCAGTACTGTTAGTAACCACCAGAGGGAGCCTCCGCTCAGAAATCATTTTTAGCACATTCATAACACAGCAGGAAACATTGCCAGCTACACAGCAGGGGAACAGCTGACATTACTGAACCCCAATAACACAGGAGCAAGTTTTGACTGTGCAGACGGCACTTCCGAGCAGCAACTGGCGGTGTTGGAGCCCAGGGATGAGAGGAGAACAGGGTGGAGGCAGAGGACAAATTGGACCAAGTTGAAAAAATGAACTTGGGTGAGTGTGGACAGAGCAGGAAACATTGCCATCTACATAGCTGGGGATCAGCTGACATTACTGAAACCCAATAACACAAGAGCAAGTGTTGACTGTGCAGACGGCACTTCCGAGCAGCAACTGGCGGTGTTGGAGCCCAGGGATGAGAGGAGAACAGGGTGGAGGCAGAGGACAAATTGGACCAAGTTGAAAAAATGAACTTGGGTGAGTGTGGACAGAGCAGGAAACATTGCCATCTACATAGCTGGGGATTAGCTGACATTACTGAAGCCCAATAACACAGGAGCAAGTGTTGACTGTGAAGACGGCACTTCCGAGCAGCAACGGGCGGTGTTGGAGCCCAGGGTCAGTCAGGGTGTAGGCTGAGGCCTAGTAGGAGCAACTTTGTAACTTGAAATTGGAGGCAGAAGGAAACATTGCCAGCTAAACAGCAGGGGAACAGCTGACATTACTGAACCCCAATAACACAGGAGCAAGTGTTGACTGTGCAGATGGCACTTCCGAGCAGCAACTGGCGGTGTTGGAGCCCAGGGTCAGTCAGGGTGTAGGCTGAAGCCTAGTAGGAGCAACTTTGTAACTTGAAATTGGAGGCAGCAGGAAACATTGCCAGCTACACAGCAGGGGAACAGCTGACATTACTGAACCCCAATAACACAGGAGCAAGTGTTGACTGTGCAGATGGCACTTCCGAGCAGCAACTGGCGGTGTTGAAGCCCAGGGATGAGAGAAGAACAGGGTGGAGGCAGAGGACAAATTGGACCAAGTTGAACAAATGAACTTGGGTGAGAGTGGACAGAGCAGGAAACATTGCCATGTACATAGCTGGGGATCAGCTGACATTACTGAAACCCAATAACACAGGAGCAAGTGTTGACTGTGCAAATGGCACTTCCGAGCAGCAACTGGCGGTGTTGGAGCCCAGGGTCAGTCAGGGTGTAGGCTGAGGCCTAGTAGGAGCAACTTTATAACTTGAAATTGGAGGCAGCAGGACTTCTTGCCGGACACACAGCAGGGGAACAGCTGACATTACTGAACCCCAGTAACCCAGGAGCAAGTGTTGACTGTGCAGACGGCACTTCCGAGCAGCAACTGGCAGTGTTGAAGCCCAGGGTCAAGGAGGGTGTGTAAATACTATATAGAGTATTTGCCTTGTTACGTGGCACTTCAAAATGTATATACTCGAAACAAGATAAAGATAAGCTTTACTACTATAAAATGATGAATTGAATTCAAAATATAGAAATAAAGAATTTACAAATATAAACGCATATATGCACATTGCGAAAAGCAATGCAAACAAAAACAAAATAATTAAAGTTATAGGGGTTGAAATTAATGCTTAGGTTGAAATTAATGCATACAAGTACATTTCAGAATCCAGTAATGCTGCCTAAGTAACGGTATGTACACCTGTAATACAGTGTAGACAATGAATGCAGGACTTCTAAACATCATCAGCATTACAAGTTATATGTGACATAAAAAAAACAGTAATTGCGGAAAAATGTTACTTAACCGGCTCAGCACATATATAAAATGTCCATCATGTAATCCTGATAATATAGCGCAATAATCAATTAAGATAAGGTATATATCGATCAGACTGCATAGCCACTGATGCTGAATGGCGATATAATACTGTACCTCAATAAAGTCTGCGTCACAACTCATGCTCGTTTTTCTTATAGCTTGATAAAGAGGGGAAGTGCATGTATGTTTGCGCGTTAGTTTTGACGCACAGACTGGCTTCCTGCTGTGACGCGTTGGGTAGTGGAGCGTCTGTGCGTCATATGACGCTGACTTTCAGTCACGTTGCGCATCGTTCATCATCGCTAGCATACCGACAACACAAAGCCGTTGTCATGACAGCTTTACTCAGTAAACATGCACCTATGATCAAACATACACGCACGTCCCCTCTTAGAGAAGCTACAAGCAAAACGCGCGTGAGGTGTGCCGCAGCCTTTTTTGAGGTACAGTATTATATCGCCATTGTCCAGCTGTCGCTATGCACTTCTGATACCTAGATATCATTAACCTTTTCTATCACTTGTCGTTGTTTCACCTCCACTTGCAGATATAACTTGCTATTGTCAGTATGCACGATGCACTTTTTTGAGGTTATGCATGATTTTTGAGCCTTATTATCAGGATTACATGCTGGACCTTTCAGATATGGGGTGTGAAATAAGATTGGGGCTAAATCAGTGTATTTTTTAATGTCACAAATATAAGTAATGATGATGATGAGTAGTCCTACATCCATTGTTTGCACTATATTACAGGTGTAGATCCTGTTCCTTAAGCAACAATGGATTATTAAATGTACTTGTATGCATTCATTTCCAACCCGATACCACTGAAGGCTAACCTTCGCACTCCAGCTGTTGTAAAAGTACTACTCCCAGTATGCACTTCCAACCTTGCAGCATTTGAGGCATGCTATGAGTTGTAGTTCTCCAACTAGTGGAGTGCCAAGGTTCGCCTTCACTCCACTATACCATATGTAGGGATTTTGTTTTGCATTTGTATTCAACATGTGCATATATGCACTTATATTTACAAATTATTTTGTTACATATTTGGGACAACGATTAATCAGTTTATGTTTTTAAAGCTGCCGTTTTTCTCATTTTGAGCATATAAATCAGGGTGTAGCCTCATCCCTATGTGGAGCCAGTTAGACATGTGATGTTGTTTTCAGCATAAAAAAGGTAGCAGGAATTATTGCCGGACACACAGCAGGGGAACAGCTGGCGTTACTGAACCCCACAAACACAGGAGCGAGTGTTTTTATCTGTGCATCCAGCACTTCTGAGCAGCAACTGGCGGTGTTGAAGCCCAGGGTCAAGGAGGGTCTTGAAATCCAATATAGAGTTGTTGCCTTGTTCCGTGGCACTTGTAAATGTATATACTCCAAACAAGATAAACGTAAGCTTTACTAGGACCATAAAATGATGCACTGAAATCAAAAATATTTAAATAAAGACCTTTAAAATATAAACGCATATATGCACATGGCAACAAGAAATGTAACAGCACACCATCCAAAAACTTAAAAAAAACCTTTAGGGGTTGAAATGAATGCATACAAGTACATTTCTGAATAAATGAATGCTGCCTAAGGAACGCTATGTACAACCGTAATATAGTGCAGACAATGGATGTAGTACTAGTCATCATCATCATTACAATTTATATGTGACAGACAGTTAAAAATACAGTCATTGATGAAAATTGTTACTTGACACACCATATATTAAATGTCCAGCATGGACTCATCAATGTAATGGCGCAATAATCTATGATCAAGCATAACTGATAAAAAAAGCATCATGCATAGTCCAAATTGCTGTGGGTGCCTGCAAGTGCAGGTGAAACAAAGGCAACAGATAGCAAAGGTATATGCTATCTATGTATCAGACAGTGCATAGCCTGTGATGGCGAATGGCGATGTCATACTCTACGTCAATAAAGGCTGCGCCAGCACTCATGCGCTTTTTGCTTGTAGAAAGCTGAAGAGGGGAAGTGCATGTATGATTGCGCAACGGTTTTTCCGCCCACACTACCTTCCTGCTCTGACGCGTCGGGTAGGGGAGAGTCTGGCCATTATATGACGCTCACTTGCAGTGACGTTACGCAGCGTTCTTCAGCGCTAGGGCCGATACAAAGACGCCATCAGGAATGATTTACTGTCTAAACATCCACCTATGAGCAACCAAACAAGCACATCCCCTCTTGAACAAGCTACAAGCCAAACAAGCATGAGTGGTGCCGCGGCCTTTATTGAGTTACAGTATTAGATCGCCATTGGCCATCAGTAGCTATGCACTGTGATACCTAGATACCATTAACATTTTCTATCAGTTGGCGTTGTTTCACCTGCACTTGCAGGTATAACTTGCTATTGTCAGTATGCATGATGCACTTTTTAGATGTTATGCATGATTATTGCGCCTTATTATCAGGTTTAGATGCTGGACTTTTCATATATGGGGTGTGAACTTACAGTTGGCCTCAATCTGTGTTTTTTAATATGTCAGTCACAAATAGAACACATGATGATGATGATGATGAGTCGTACATCCATTGTCTGCAGTATCTTAGAGGTGGAGATATCGTTCCTTAAGCAGCTGTGAGACAGTGAAGGGGTGTGTGCTGGACGGCGTGTATATCTCGCCCAGGTTTCTTAGCTGGGGCGCATAAAATAGGTTGTCAGTGCGGTGTTCATTCCATTCCTATCTGGGACAGGTTTGCAGTGCAACCCGGAGTGAACACAGCTGCTTAATTAGGCAGCCATAAGTACCTGCTTGAGAAGTTCAGAGGGGGCTCTATCTCTCAGTCTGGATCTGACTTCAGACGCCATTGGAGCCTCATGTGAGCTGCACGCTGGTAACTACTGAACATATGTGTTGTTTTGGGCACAGGCTATTAGAGTCTGGACCCGGATAGAAAGGGTAATCTATCTAAGTGTAATTAGTGGCGGGACACGCCTAGGCTTTATGTTTATGATTTTGTTTTAATTTATGTTCTGTTTGCTGTGGACTTTAATAAAACTGGTTGCGGCCAGTTTTTAACAGAACCACTGTCTGTGAATGGTCTCTTTATGCCACTCCGTCTCCCCAAGACGGCGATCCCAGAGCTATATCCCCTGAAAAACTTACACAGCATTAATGGATTATGAAATGTACTTTTATGCATTCATTTCAAACCCTATACACTATGTTGGATTTTTGCTTAGCATTTGTAATCGCCATGTGCATATATGCGTTTCAATTACAAATTTATATTTGTACATATTTGTTAATAAAATTAATCATTTTATGGTTGGAAAATTGGAGTTTTTCGTGTTTTGAGCATAACAATCAGGGTGTCGGCTCTTTCCTATGTGGAGCAAGTTAGACATCTGATGTGTGCATGTGGAGGGAGCAGGAGACTTATTGCCGGACACACAGTTGGCGTTACTGAACCCCACTAACACAGGAGTTTGTGTTTTGGTCTGTGGACACGGCACTTCTGAGCAGCAACTGGCAGTGTTGGAGCCCAGGGAGTAGAGTTCAGGTGGTAGAAAGATGAACAGAACAGGAGACATGGATACGGTTGCCAACCAGTTATTTAATCGGAAACCGGACAGGCAAATTCAGATCCATGCCTTGTTCATTTTCAGAAAAGTAAGCCGGTCTACATTATCGGAGGATAGTCGCATGCGACGGTCTGTTAGTACACCACCTGCGGCACTAAAGACGCGCTCCGATAATACACTGGCAGCAGGGCAAGCCAGCACCTCCAATGCATACTGGCTAAGCTCTGGCCATGTATCCAGCTTAGAGACCCAAAACTTGAATGGGGAAGAGCCGTCTGGGAGTACACTGAGAGGGCAAGACATGTAGTCTGTCACCATCTGACGGAAACGTTGCCTCCTGCTGACTGGAGCCGCCTGGGATGGTGTAGACATTTGTGGCGGTGACACAAAACTTCGCCACATTTGGGCCATACTGCTCTTGCCCTGTGCAGAGGCGCTGCTTCTGCTCCCTCTTGGTGCAGAGCTTTCTCCACTGCCTCGACGCACAGAGCTGCTTTGTAAAGCAGTAGCAGCAGCAGTGCTCTCGGCTGGAATGGAGAACATGATGGATTGCACCAGTGTGGCTTGGTACTCCGGCATTTTACGCTCCCGGTTCAACAGTGTGATGAGGCTTTGTAAGTTGTCCCGGTAGAGAGGGTCTAGGAGGGTGTACACCCAATAATCAGACGTCGTGAGAATGTGGGCGATGCGGCGGTCGTTTCTCAGGCACTGCAGCATGAAATCAACCATGTGCTGCAGACTCCCAACTGGCCAAGAAACACTGTCCCCTGCAAGAGGCGTCATCTCTGCCTGCTCTGCATCACCCCACCCTCGCTCTACATACTGACTAGAGCATTGTGTACCTCCCTCTGGAGCGATGTCTTCCTCCTCCATTGACTCCTTCTCATCCTCCTCACAAAGTGTCCCCTGCCTAGGCCTTTGTGAGGAACCACGTTGCGCTGACTGTACAGAAGGTGATGGAATTTGTGACTCCTCATCCTCCACCTCTTCCAAAACCTCATCCCTTAGTGCTTGCAGTGTTTTTTGAAGCAGGCAGATAAGGGGGACAGTCATGCTGACTAGTGCATCATCTGCACTCGCCATCCGCATTGAGTCATCAAACGCACGCAAAACATGGCAGATGTCCTTAATAGACTCCCACTCAGTGGTGGTGAAGTGTGAACGGCGCAAATTGCGAGTTGATTGCGCCTGAATCAGCTGGTACTCCATTACTGCTGGCTGCTGCTCACACAACCGCTCCAACATATGTAACGTGGAATTCCACCTGGTGGGTAGGTCACATATAATGTGATGTTCCGGAAGGCGTAATCGGCGTTGCTGAGCTGCAATGCGCGATCTGGCCATGCTGGAACGACACAAGTGAGCGCACTCTAGGCGGACCTTGTGCAGCAGTGCATCAAAATCCTGATAGTCCCTCAAAAAACTCTGCACGACCAAGTTGAGCTCATGTGCCAGACATGGTATGTGAGTGAGGTTGCCTAGGCCCTGAGCTGCCACCAGATTTCGGCCATTGTCACACACTACCAAGCCTGGCTGGAGATTCACTGGCACAAACCACACTTTGCTCTCCTGCTTTATGGCATTCCAGAGCTCCTGCGCTGTGTGGCTTCCATTCCCCATTGAAATTAATTTCAGGACGGCCTGTTGACGTTTTGCCACGGCTGTGCTCATATCGGTCGTAACAGGTAAGCATTCACGGGTCCATGTGGAGGTAGACCGTGACGGCTCCTGCAGCGATGATTCTGAAGAACTGGAGTAGAAAGAGGAGTCAATGTGTACAGACTGGATTCCTGCAATCCTTGGAGTTGGCAAAACACTACAGCGCCACTCGCAAGATCTGTACCCGGCTCCACAACATTGACCCAATGGGCAGTGAGGGAAAGGTATCGTCCCTGTCCATGGGTACTGGTCCATGCATCGGTGGTCAGGTGGACCTTGCTACTGACGGCGTTTAGTAGCGCATGTTTAATTTTTCCCTCCACATGCTTTTGCAGGGCAGGGACGGCTTGCCTGCTGAAATAAAAGCGGCTGGGCACATTGTATTGTGGGACTGCCAATGCCATTAAGTTACGGAAAATGTCAGTCTCCACCAGCCTGAATGACAGCATTTCAAGGGACAGGAGTTTTGCAATGCCAGCATTCAGAGCCTGTGCTCGGGGATGGCTTGCCGAGTAGGGCCGCCTTTTCTCCCATCCCTGTGCTACCGATGGCTGTACAGTGGCCTGGGAGTGTGAAGATGACAGGGAACTTGGTGCTGTGGGTGGAATTACACTGGGTCTCTGTACACCAGTGACAGAGGTTCTTCCATGGCGATCCTGTGAGGAAGCCGAAACAGCTGTGTGTGAGCTGGAGGAAGAGGCTCCAACACGAGCTGAAGATGTAGGTGCTGCTGTAGGTTGGCCTACATCTCCAGTGTGTCTTTGTAACTCCACCACGTGCTTGGTCCGCACATGTTTCCACATATTAGTGGTATTGAGGTTACTGGCACTTTTACCTCTTTTGACTTTTTGATGACACAGCTTGCATTTGACATAGCAAATGTCATCTGCAACTGTGTCAAAAAAGGATCACGCACTGCAAGTCCTGGGAGCGCCCGTTTTTGCTTTTGGAAGAGAACTGGGCAGCACGGTGGCTCAGTGGATAGCACTACAGCCTTGCAGCGCTGGAGTCCTAGGTTCGAATCCCACCAAGGACAACATCTGCATGGAGTTTGTATGTTCTCGCCATGTTTGCGTGGGTTTCCTCCGGGTACTCCGGTTTCCTCCCACACTCCAAAAAAAACATACAGATAGGGAATCTAGATTGTGAGCCCCTTTGGGGACAGCGACGATAATGTGTGCAAACTGTAAAGCGCTGCGGAATATGTTAGCGCTATATAAAAATAAAGATTATTATTATTATTTATTTATTTAACTGCTCCGAACGGGTGCCAAAGTGGAGACTACAGGCAACCGAGTCTGCAGCCTACCTCTCCCTCCTGTTTGGACCGTTGGGGGAATCTCTTCCTCAGAGCTGCTCCCACCACCTTCCTGTTCCTCACACCATGATGGGTCAAGGACCTCATCATCTCCACTACCCTCTTTCAACACCTGCTGATGTTGGGTCGTCTGGCCAGCACCATGCGCAACAGAAACTGGCACCTGAGTCTCATCATCATCAGATGCGTTCTGCGGTGTGCTGACCATCGGCACTGGCTCACCCGCCTCTTCAGATTCAGAGAGACAAAGCAGTTGCGCATCACTGCATACTCCCTCTTCTTCACCTTCTAGAATACTGCTTGGCTGGCCCCCTCTTTCCAAGCCAACAGATTCAGAGAACAGAAGTAGAGACTGAGCTGGCTCCTGTACAGAGCTCTCTGACTACCTGGGCAATTTGGCAGGCGGTGAAGAGACAGATGGTTGCTCAACAGTGCTCTGGTCCTGAGAGGAGGTGGAAGCAATTGAAGTCGGTGCGTTGGCTGCCATCCAACCGACAATGGCTTCAATTTGTTCCTCCCGCAGCAGGGGGGTACGCCGAGCTCCTACAAAACTGCGCATAAAGGACCGCTCATGAGGAAAACTGGTGGATGCTGTGTCACTGGGGGCCGCAGCAGCCACAGAATCCCCACATCCTCTCCCTGCTGAAACTCCACGCCCACGACCACGTGCCTTACTCCCTGCCTTCTTCATCTTGGTAGATTGATAAAGAAAGGCAGAAAAGTACTAAGGCCTTAGTGTGCTTATTCCTGAACAGATGCTAACAGGTATAAGAAACACTAAGTTTATTAAGTGTGGACTACACTTTAATATCAGCTAATGTGGCCTGGCAAGTGTCAAGTGTAGTGTTTGCTGAACTTTATTAACTTTTCCCTGTTTTTCCCCTAAAAACAAAGGTTGTGATTCAGACAAAAAACGATGTACAATCGATAGTGTCACTCACAAAATTTTTGTAGCTATTACAATGCACGAAACTAGAATGCAATAGCTAAGGCTACAAAAAATCGGGTAATACTAATCTGTCTGTTCCTGCAGGCCGCAAACCAGCCAAAAGTCTCCTTTATGTACTTCTACAGTGTTTGCAACCAAGGTATTGGATACGGATGGAAGCGCATCACACTAATAGATTAGAGTTTATTGAAATAGAATGGAGCAGCACCAGTTAGCCACAAATGTAAAGGATGAGGCAGTGATACACGCTCAGCAGACTCCAACCAGCAGTGGTTGAAGAACTAACTTGAGCGTGATCTGCACTCACAAAGAGACCTCCCAGACAGCCGTGAACACTGCAGACAACTGTTCACTAGCTCTGAAAGGCTCCTTTATGTACTTCTATAGTGTTTGCAACCAACGTATTGGATACGGATGGAAGCGCGTCACACTAATAGATTAGAGTTTATTGAAACAGAATGGAGCAGCACCAATTAGCCAAAAATGTAAAGGATAAGGCAGTGACACACGCTCAGCAGACTCCAACCAGCAGTGGTTGAAGAACTAACTTGAGCGTGATCTGCACTCACAAAGAGACCTCCCAGACTGCCGTGAACACTGCAGACAACTGTTCACTAGCTCTGAAAGGCTCTTTTATGTACTTCTCTAGTGTTTGCAACCAATGTATTGGATACGGATGGAAGCGTGTAACAATAATAGATTAGAGTTTATTGAAATAGAATGGAGCAGCACCAATTAGCCAAAAATGTAAAGGATGAGGCAGTGACACACGCTCAGCAGACTCCAACCAGCAGTGGTTGAAGAACAAACTTGAGCGTGATCTGCACTCACAAAGAGACCTCCCAGACTGCCGTGAACACTGCAGACAACTGTTCACTAGCTCTGAAAGGCTCTTTTATGTACTTCTCTAGTGTTTGCAACCAATGTATTGGATACGGATGGAAGCGTGTAACAATAATAGATTAGAGTTTATTGAAATAGAATGGAGCAGCACCAATTAGCCAAAAATGTAAAGGATGAGGCAGTGACACACGTTCAGCAGACTCCAACCAGCAGTGGTTGAAGAACAAACTTGAGCGTGATCTGCACTCACAAAGAGACCTCCCAGACAGCCGTGAACACTGCAGACAATTGTTCACTGGCTCTGAAAGGCTCCTTTATGTACTTCTATAGTGTTTGCAACCAATGTATTGGATACGGATGGAAGCACGTCACACTAATAGATTAGAGTTAATTGAAATTGAATGGAGCAGCACCAATTCCAAAAAAAAAAAGGATGAGGCAGTGACACACGCTCAGCAGACTCCAACCAGCAGTGGTTGAAGAACTAACTTGAGCGTGATCTGCACTCACAAAGAGACCTCCCAGACAGCCGTGAACACTGCAGACAACTGTTCACTGGCTCTGAAAGGCTCCTTTATGTACTTCTATAGTGTTTGCAACCAATGTATTGGATACGGATGGAAGCGCGTCACACTAATAGATTAGAGTTTATTGAAATAGAATGGAGCAGCACCAATTAGCCACGAATGTAAAGGATGAGGCAGTGACACACGCTCAGCAGACTCCAGCCTGCAATGGTTGAAGAACTAACTTGAGCGTGATCTGCACTCACAAAGAGACCTCCCAGACAGCCGTGAACACTGCACACAACTGTTCACTAGCTCTGAAAGGCTCCGCTCTGTACTTCTATTAGTGTTTGCAACCAATGTATTGGATACGGATGGAAGCGCATCACACTAATACATGAGAGTTAATTGAAATTGAATGGAGCAGCACCAATAACAAAAAAAAATAAAAAATTAGGCAGTGAGTGACACGTGCAGCTGACTACAAACAGCGGTGGATGCAGACCAAACTGCAGCGTCACCCATCTGCACTGACACACAGACCTTGCAGAGAGCTGTGAAAACAGCACTGCAAGGCAAAAGGAAGCTTCACACAGCGGTTTGTCAAATAGCCTGCCTACAGAAAAATTCACAAAAACGCAATCTCTAACTGTCCCTCAGAGTCAGAAGAGCAGCGTTCTGTCCCTAACTGAATTCACAGCAGAGTGAAGCCAAAATGGCGGCGGCGCCTTTTATACTGCATTCTGACATCATTTCAGCAGCCAATCGCAACCATGCCATTAGTTAACATGACCGCAGCATTACAGGATGTGCCCACACTTCTTAGGATTCCTCATTGGCTGAATAAAATCACACTGCTTCTCAAAGAATTATGGGAACTTCCGATTCCGGTATACGATATAGCAAAAGTATCAGAACTCAGTATCGGAATTCCGATACCGCGAATATCGGCCGATACCCGATACTTGCGGTATCGGAATGCTCAACACTAGCCTAGACCTTAGTCATCTTAGCCTTCAGAATTTATCTTTTGTTAAAGTCTCTCTGATCCTAGTTAAATATTGTTGGAAGTGAGTATAAAAGACGAATGTCCTGAATAGACTTTTTAATTGCTGCCTTATACCATCCTACACCTTCACAGGTGCTATTCTCAAGACCATATTCTTAATTTCACTTGTCATTGGTTTTAGTGACTTAAGGCCGGGTCTCACATAGCGATACACCAGCGATCCCGACAACTATCAGGATTGCTGGTGTATCGCTATATTATCGCTGCTGAGCTGCCAAACAGGCAGCTCAGGCAGCGATCAGCACAAGGAAACTGCGGGTAAACATCGCTAGTTACCCGCAGTGTACCTTGGATACCAGCGCCCTGATGCAGGGAGCTGGTAACCAAGGTACACATCGGGTTTCCAGGCACTGCGCGGTGCCTGGAAACCCGCTGTGTACCTTGGTTACCAGCTCCCTGCATCAGGGCGCTGGTATCCAAGGTACACAGTGGGTTTCTAGGCACAGCCCCACGCCTGGAAACCCGCTGTGTACCTTCGTTACCAGCGGATCGCTGGTCTCCCGCCTGTCACACGCAGCGATGCGTGCCTGTCAGCGGGAGACCAGCGATCAAAAAAATGTCCAGACATTTCAGCGACGATCAGCGATACCCGGCAGGGGGGCTGATCGTCGCTGAATGTCACACACAGCGATATCGCTGGTGAGCTCGCTGCTGCGTCACAAAACTAGTGACTCAGCAGCGATCTCGCTAGCGATATCGCTATGTGAGACGGGGGCTTTAGGGTTGCTAAACCTTTGCTATATCTGTATAATAAGAATTGTGATGGTCATGACTCACCATCTTAACTTCTCAGATAAGATAATTTAATATTGCACAAGCCACTGACAGATGTCAAGATACTGACTTTGTGTAGCAGTATCTCAGTGATATGATAGCCAAAGGTGACCCTTCTGTAGGTCTGTAGGCATCCAAATGGCAGATATTTTACCATTCTGTGTCTATTATTCGTAAAGCAGTCAGTGTGGGTCATGTGCTGCAATGTTAGAGCAAATGCAAAAGGTCTTACACAAGTTTTATTTTTACAAATGTTGTACCATTTATTGGCTGTACATTGTCCATTACAAAACAGTGAACAGTTACATGAATTATCTATTGCAAATTGTAACTAAGTTCAACATTGCAAATTATGGAGAAAATACTGACCCTTCAATAGCTTTCCTGTGCAAAATATACATTTTAAGATTATAAAAAATATATGACTGATTAATTCTGCAACTATAAACATTAAAACATTGACAACCTTTTTTCTTCAGAAAATATAATAAAAAAATATTCTGTGCTATCCTGAAATGTATCATTAACAGCACCAGACATACGAACTTTAAATATGGCAAATGGTAGTGTCCAGCACATCATAGTTCAGATGACTTTAATTTATATAGAAAAGATGACAGTCCAATTATGCATTATTATTTAACTGAACCTATCTGGTTAAAATCATTGCAGGTCATGCCAATGCAAGCTGAAATAGGCAGACAACACATTGACAGCTGATGACAGAAAAGTAAATAACTTTAGTAGCACCCCCGTTCTCACCTGTGGCCGCAGGTCCTTTGCTTCAGCGTGGTTCCCGGCGGGGACGCTGGACTCCTGGATATCCCATCCCATGTCCCATGCTGTCTGCTTCTCCTGCTGCTTCTAGGACCTTGCGAGCTCCCCGTGGGCCTCCAGGCATGTCACTGAGGGCGCGTGCATGCGCACTCCCGGTCTCTTAACAAAATAGGTCTCAGCCAATGGCTGAGCGTCTCCTGTTATTTCAGGCACCTCTGCCCTTAGGGAGGTGCCTGAGCAACAAGTGTTTCCTGTTGCTAGTTCTCAGGTTCCTGTGCCTGCATGTCAGTACTCTGCTACAGCTCGCTAATATTGGTTGGTCTCCTCAGTGTCCTATGACTCTTCCCACACCTTCTGGGACTACGCCAGCATCTCTCGCATCTCCTCATGCCAGCAGCTGTCCACTACCTGCTTCTGCTGCTCATCTCCTGCTGGGTTCTCTGTTACTTGCAATACCAGCATACCCGCCAGTCCGGTCGAATCAGCTTCCACGTACCCAGGGTATAACTGGAGGTAACACCTTGCATCTCCTGCACCTTCCATTCTGGCCCTGTTTGAGGGGTCTTACTACGGAGGTCTGGGACTCAGTCACGCCCTCTTCGGAGCCTCCTGGGCAATGGTCCCGTGGTTCCACAAAAATTTCAATAAACGAATGTGTACTTCACCATCTGTGCCTGCGTTTCCATTCGTTACAACTTCCATATTCTGGGCATACACTATAACTCGTGGCCATATCATGCTTTTATCAGCAGTGCTGGTGTAAGGAGGTGGAAAGAACCCTCATTTCCCTCCTCTCTCCTACACACTGAACCCATCTGACCCCCAATGGTTCCCTCATGTTCAAATGTATTAATGTGTTATGTCTCCTATGTACTGTGTAATATTTTATATATTCCATGTCAATGTATATTCTGTGTCATTGCAATTGGACTAAGTTAGTTTAGAGATAGAAAGGGTTAAAAATAGGGGCCAGTCCAGCAGGCTGAGAATTCAGGAAGTTCCTGCTTCTGCAGCAGAGCCAAGGCAAGGTTGCCTGAGGCAGGATGTGTTTCACAGCGAGGAGCAAGAGGTGCTCTGGTCAAGGGGATAAAGCTGTAGCAGGCTGCTGTCACAGTCTGTCGGGCAGTGTGGACGGACCCTGGGACCGTCTTCAGAAAAACTGTTGTTGCGCTTAAGTTTGGAGGGAGGCCACGGATGCTGATCGGCTTCAACCAGATACAGGGACAGAGCAGGAAGCATTGTTTCATGTACAGCCCCCTGACGAAGGCTGTTGCCGAAACGCGCGTCGGGGTATCGCGGACGTGCTGCTTCTTTCCTCTGTCATTTTGGCTTCCTGGGTGGTCCCTGTACATCTGTAGTGGTATGTTATATTGATTTCTATTATGGCGACTTGAGCGACTATAATACTATTTATTCTGTGTGACCATTCTACAACATTGTATTAGTGGACCAGGCCATCTAAGGATATATACCATATATACTCGAGTATAAGCCGACCCCCCTAATTTTGCCACAGATAACTGGGAAAACTTATCGACTCGAGTATAAGCCTAGGGTGGAAAATGAGGCAGCTACTGGTAAATTTCAAAATTAAAAATAAATACCAATACAAGTAAAATTAAAGTAGGTTACATGTTTTTGAATAGCCATATTGAATCAGGAGCCCCATATGCTGCCCCATATATTATGCCCCATATGCTGCCCCATATATTAGGCCCCATGTATCATGCCCCATATATTATACCCCATATATTATGCCCCATATGCTGCCCATATATTATACCCCATAGATTGTGTCCCATATTCTGCCCTATATGCTGCCCATAGATTGTGCCCCATATGCTGCCCATGTATTATGCCCCATATTCTGCCCCATATGCTGCCCCATGTATTGTGCCCCATATGCTGCCCATATATTGTGCCCCATATGCTGCCCCATGTATTATGCCCCATATTCTGCCCCATGTATTATGCCCCATATGCTGCCCCATGTATTATGCCCCATATGCTGCCCATGTATTGTGCCCCATATGCTGCCCCATGGACAGTTACATGAAAAAGTTTGGGCACCCCTATTAATCTTAAGCTTAATGTTTTATAAAAATTGGTGTTTTTGCAACAGCTATTTCAGTTTGATATATCTAATAACTGTTGGACACAGTAATGTTTCTGCCTTGAAATGAGGTTTATTGTACTAACAGAAAATGTGCAATCTGCATCCAAACAAAATTTGACAGGTGCATAAGTTTGGGCACCTCACCAGAAAAGTGACATTAATATTTAGTAGATCCTCCTTTTGCAAAAATAACAGCCTCTAGTCGCTTCCTGTAGCTTTTAATGAGTTCCTGAATGAAGGTATTTTTGACCATTCCTCTTTACAAAACAATTCCAGTTCAGTTAAGTTTGATGGTCTTCGAGCATGGACAGCCCTCTTCAAATGATCCCACAGATGTTCAATGATATTCAGGTCTGGGGATTGGGATGGCCATTCCAGAACATTGTAATTGTTCCTCTGCATGAATGCCTGAGTAGATTTGGAGCGGTGTTTTGGATCATTGTCTTGCTGAAAGATCCATCCCCTGCGTAACTTCAACTTTGTCACTGATTCTTGAACATTATTGTCAAGAATCTGCTGATACTGAGTGGAATCCATGCGTCCCTCAACTTTAACAAGATTCCCGGTGCCGGAATTGGCCACACAGCCACAAAGCATGATGGAACCTCCACCAAATTTTACTGTGGGTAGTAAGTGTTTTTCTTGGAATGATGTTTTTTTTTTTTACACCATGCATAACGCCTTTTTGTATGACCAAACAACTCAATCTTGGTTTCATCAGTCCACAGGACCTTCTTCCAAAAGGAAATTGGCTTCTTCAAATGTGCTTTTGCATACCTCAGCCGACTCTGTTTGTGGCGTGCTTGCAGAAACGGCTTCTTTCGCATCACTCTCCCATACAGCTTCTCCTTGTGCAAAGTGCATTGTATAGTTGACCGATGCACTGTGACACCATCTGCAGCAAGTTGATGCTGCAGCTCTCTGGAGGTGGTCTGAGGATTGTCCTGGACTGATCTCACCATTCTTCTTCTCTGCCTTTCTGATGTTTTTCTTGGCCTGCCACTTCTGGCCTTAACAAGAACTGTCCCTGTGTTCTTCCATTTCCTTACTATGTTCATCACAGTGGAAACTGACAGGTTAAATCTCTGAGACAGCTTTTTGTATCCTTCCCCTGAACAACTATGTTGAATAACCTTTGTTTTCAGATCATTTGACAGTTGTTTTGAGGAGCCCATGATGCCACTCTTCAGAGGAGATTCAAACAGGAGAACAACTTGCAAGTGGCCACTTTAAGTAGCTTTTCTCATGATTGCACACACCTGGCTATGAAGTTCAAAGCTCAATGAGGTTACAAAACCAAAAAAAGTGCTTTAGTAAGTCAGTAAAAAGTAGGTAGAAGTATTTAAAACAAGAAAATGATAAGGGTGCCCATACTTATGCACCTGTCAAATTTTGTTTGAATGCAGATTGCACATGTTCTGCTAGTACAATAAACCTCATTTCAAGGCAGAAACATTACTGTGTCCAATAGTTATTAGATATATCAAACTGAAACAGCTGTTGCAAAAACACAAATTTTTATAAAACATTAAGCTTAAGATTAATAGGGGTGCCCAAACTTTTTCATATAACTGTATTATGCCCTATGTATTGTGCCCCATATGCTCCACAGATTATGCCCCATATGCTCCACAGATTATGCCCCATATGTTCCACAGATTATGCCCCATATGCTCCATAGATTATGCCCCATATGCTCCACAGATTCTGCCCAATATGTTCCACAGATTAAGCCCCATATGTTCCACAGATTAAGCCCCATATGTTCCACAGATTATGCCCCATATGCTCCATAGATTATGCCCCATATGTTCCACAGATTATGCCCCATATGCTGCATAGATTATGCCCCATAGTATAGGTCCCTTATGCTGCCGCTGCTGCTGCAACTAAAAAAATGACATACTCACCTCTTGTCGCTGGGGGGCCAGGTGCCAGTGTCCTGAGCAGGCGGAGACATCGGCGCGCTATGGGGGACAGGTGCCGGTGTCACTGCTAGCTCAGGGCCAGCACCTGCAATATTCACCCGTCCCCGTTCCACCGCTGAGCGCCGCTGTCTTCCGGGTCCTCCAGCAGTGAGTGCTCAGGCAGAGGGTGCTGCGCGCACTAAACACGTGATCGTGCTCTCTGACCTGAACAATCACAGCTAGAGGACGCGAGAACACAGCGGCGAGCAGCGGTGGAACGGGGACAAGTGAATATGGAATATACTCACCCTCGCCTGGAGCGTCTCTGCAGCCCCTGCTCTTCTCCCACGCTATGCCTAACTTCAGCGGTCACGTGGTACCACTCATTATAGTCATGAATATGTGCATATTCATGACTTTAATGAGCGGTATCACTGATGGTTGAACACAGGCGCCGGAGACCGTGGGAGAAGAGCAGGGGCTGCAGAGACTGCGCCAGGAGGGGGTGAGTATATAGGACAGCTGCGCTCCCCTTCCCCCATGACCCCCGGTATATGACTCGAGTATAAGCCGAGAGGGGGACTTTCAGCCCTAAAAAATGGGTTGAAAATCTCGGCTTATACTCGAGTATATACGGTATCTGTGTGAATATTTTATTCTACAATATGATAAGTACTATTTGTCGATATGATTATACCATTATAACTTTCTAAGCAGCATTTCTGTGTCCCATGCTATCCGTACTGCACATATGCACTTTGGTGTGTCTCACCTTGTCTACCTGTTCTTATTTGTTATAATAAACATCTATATATATTTTATTAGATTTTGGGCTGCTTGGTCACATTTTTTGTGTAGTTCTTGCTTTGAGTTGATTGGCGACTAGTCCATTATTAAGTCCCTACGATTTTGGTATCATCATGTATTGTTCTCTGATTCTTTGGTATATATCTGCATAAATAATGATACCTTTGTCTCTGTTGAAGCTTTGCTTTAGAAAAACTGTTGTTGCGCTCAAGTTTGGAGGGGAGCCACGCATGCTGATCGGCTTCAACCAGATACAGGGACAGAGCAGGAAGCATTGTTTCATGTACAGTAAAGTTTTCCCTGTTGGATCAGAACTGTGCCTGGGTTGTTTTCCTGGATCCTCATCACCAGTGGCTGCAGTGAGCGTTAAGAGAAGGTGACTGACTGTACTGTAGGACTGGCACCTGTCTTTTCATGTGTAAGGGGCCGGGGTGCTTACAGACAGTTGCTTTAAACGGACTCAGTCATGATTACCAACCCGTGCCGCCTTGTTACATTTGGCGTAGTCAGCAGGATCTCAAAACTATGTGTGCAGACAGCGAAGGAACTTTTGAAGATGACAGTAGTGAAAGAGTTAAAGATGGCAGCTGATAGCGACTTTATGATGGTGCTGAACAATGACAGGAAGAGAGGTCGGTGGCGCGAAAATGAAGGTTGGTGTCGCTTTTCGTGGGCATCATGCGAAAAGCTTGGTACCAAAAGGAAGGATGCCGCACCCCGCTGTGAACAATGTCTGCCCAAAGTGGGTGCAGGTGAAGCAGAAGCTCCCACCCTTGCAGCAGAACCTGGAGAAACAGGTGGAGCATCAGGACAAGACAGCCTGTTGATGGATGAGACACATTACTGGACGTCATGCAAAGACGCAGTATGTCATTTTGCGGCGGCATCGGCCGCCAGGACTGGAGGCGATCTGTGGCCCGGGTGGAGATGGGCCTGAGCTTTGAGGCCTGGTGGTCAGAGGAGCTAGAGGAATGGCACCTTTTCCAGAAACCAGACAAGCAGCCGGTGAAGAAGGAGGAGTTTGTGGGATTGGCGGCGCCCGAATCAGAACTAGAGAGAATCTGGAAGACCCTGGAGGCTGCCCTGAGGGGAATTGTCATGGCTGTGATTACCGGCTTCCGCGGCCCTGCAAGAAGCTTGTCACCGGGCGCAGTGGTGGTGAGTAGGGAGGTCCCACCCAACCAACCTGTCTTCTCGGCCCCTGGACCCTCACCTCCTGTGGCCCCGCCGTCTTCTCCGGTCATTTCCAGTCTCCACCTTCGTCTCTGGTGTTGGCGACACCTGCGCCCTCCCGCACTGCGCCTATTCTTTCTGGCACCAGCGGCACATGCTTGGAGTAGCCCGGGGTGCCCACCGCTGGAGAGGCTCGGTGGATCCAGGACGTGATCAGTGAGAATGGATCAGAATAGATGACCAAAAATGTTAGGCCTGGCTACATCTATATGCTATAACACCTTTCACCAGATAACATCTAGAGTGACCCCAGCATGGATAAACAGCAGTGAGTATTAACTACAATGCAACAAATGAATTATACCAAAGATTTAGCAGGCACATTAAAAAAATGTTGCATGATGATAGGCAGCAGATGAGTAAGTAACAGCAAGCAGAGTTGTAGAGCTGTACTTTAAAAAAAATGTTGCAGGACGATAGGCAGCAGATGAGAGACAGCAAGCAGAGTTGTAGAGTTGTACCATTAAAAAATGTTGTTGCAGGATAATAGCAATAACAATGGGATGGTGTGCACTCAGGTCATTCGAAACTGAGGTGCTGGTGAATTGGACTGTGAGGGTACTAGTACAAATAAAAAATATGATTCACCGCACACTACACATGAATACTATGCAAAAAAATGTAATTTTATTTGGAGACATCCAGTCCAAAAATAAACGTGCCAGGATCAAGACAATAATATATACAGATTTAGACACCCAACGTTTCGATCCTCTCAGATCTTAATCATAGGGGTACTAAAAAATAAAAGAAACATGGTGTAAGACAAGTATACAAGCAAACTATATACAGAAGTTTATATACAAAAATTAACATACCAGAAAACGGACTGAAAATACATTTGATAAGTGAAGGATATATAGTATGAAAGAAGAACATTATGTAATGACTCCAGATAAATAGAATACTTGAAATGCAACATAGTCACATATTAGGCTCAAATAGTAGAGAGTCTTTCTGTAATTACACTGAACAAAATGTTTATAGGAGCATACAAGTGTAGAAAAACAAGAGAACCTATTAGTATTACCTTAATAACTGAGATAGCAGAAATAAGGCACTTGGGAGAAGCAGAAAACCCCTTAGGAATTCGCCAGATGCTATAGATAATAGTAAATAAATTGGTGAATATAAAGAGTAATATAGCTTGCACTGAAGGTAGAAGGTACCAACATTTACCTGTTATATGTGAATATAGATAAAAAGGGCTGTATTTGCCGTTGTTCCAATGTTTTCAACCTATGTGGAATAAATGACAATTATGTAGAAGTTTTACCTGAAAGGCTAATGAGGTTGACATAGAATAAGTGGCGCTCCCGCGCCCTGCTATGGCTGCTGGATGTCCTGGTGTGCAGGAGTGTGGCACGCTGGGGTTTAAAAGGACGCGCTGTGTACCGCCGGAC
>JARQOD010000004.1:91607601-91665849 GCA_033576555.1 Oophaga sylvatica | reverse complement strand
GCCTCTTTCACACGGGTGTGTCGCAGATCGTGAAGAAAACGACGCCCCAACCGAGCACCCCGGGAATACTGAGAGTAGTCGGCTTAAGAATATACGTCTGTGTCAAGCTACAGAATCTGCAAATAGCAACGCGGAAGCAGCAGCTGCCAATTCAGCCGATGCATTACCGTCAAAGAAACGCGCGGTATCGCGCCGTCGTGTAAGTAAGAAGCAGAAGGATGATGGTCGATCGCCTTACACACCAACACCCGTATGGACTGGTGAACACACCAAAATGTTTCTTGACATGTCTGCACAGTACGTGCATAATAAACTCTCGCAGAACAGACTAAAATCTTTCTGCGACACGTATGAAAGACTGATAAGTGCGTGTCCAACACCCGACATTATCGCAGAACTGTGTGATTTTAAACAAAATTATGCAAATGTATGATTTTAAACAAAAATTATGCAACTGTACAGTCAACTTCTGTGAAATAAACCTGTCTGCCTGAGAGCGTATGGTTATGAATTGAAAAATAATTAAAATGATCACGCATCACACCCTAGGGGCCGATACACGAGCTCCCAGCGCATTTACACAACTATGATGATCCTGGAAATGTCAGCATTCACGAGCAAACAACCGGTCAAAGCAAAGAGCCTATTGATACACACATCCAGAAATTCTCGCGGGGCCGCCTCTGTAGGCAATAGTGTTTGTGATAGCTCTGGGTGTTTGAGGATGATAGTTGTACGCACGACTTTTTACTGTTCTTTACCAGCTGTAAATTTTCAGGGTATACATTTATAGCCCACAATGCAGATCGCCACGATTCTTACTTTATTGTTAAGTCAGTGGTTTTTGAAAACTACCGGTAAATGTGATAGCCCGAGGTGTCATCGTCTTGTGTGTGACGCTACCCGTTTTGTCTATAAGGTTCATAGACTCGATAAATTTTATCCCCATGAAGCTCAGTAAATTACCTCAGGCCTCGGGATTTTCAGTTTTCCACGCTTTTTAATACCTGAGAAAACAAAGCTATGTAGGTCCCATACCCGATGTGAAATATTATGAGCTAGAGTACATGGCACTGGGTGCTTCTGGTACGCCATGTGAGTCCGAAACACAGGTATGTTAAAAAGTTTGTACAGGTATGCTAAAAAGTTTGCACGCAATTTTTTGTTGAATGCTGATCAAAATCGTTGCATAGGTGTGGTTCTGTGCCAAAATAGGCCGGGACACGTCTCAACATGCCTGTCTTTTATATCTGATGGGGCTTAGCGTCTTTAAAAATAGGTCTGCGCTGCAAGAACGCTACGCATCCCAGGCTATACAGAGGTTCATGTATGTAGCGCATACCGAGAACGTTAACATTCAACATGCCTTGAGAGAGTTTGTGAAGCAACTCGCTCAATATTTTCTAGATGACTGTGCGCGTGTTAACGGCCAGCACATAGTTTATGAATTTCAGGGTTGTTTTTTCCATGGCTGTCCCTCGTGCTATAATGAAAATGATGCAGATAAGGTCACAAAAAAGCGCTAGCTGCAGCGGTGCTGGTACACCATAAGAGTGCTGTGGGTGCATGAGTGGCGTGAAATGTTTAAAAATGATTCAGAGGATCACCACCATCTATGAGATATGGTATTTTCCAAACACCAACGATGATCTGTTTGCCACCTACATTAAACTACACTATAGGGGCGAGGTGTAGAGGCCCGGGACTTGTCCGGGCATGCCCGGACATGCGGGACTTGTCCGGGCATGCCCGGACATGCCAGTTCCGAAATAATGAATTTGCTCTGAATTTGTCATCAAGTTGCTGAAATCGTGTTAGTAATCAAATTAACACATCTTGGTTCGCTACAGTATTCGTATGGTAACTATTAAAATAGCAGCTGAGAGCCAGAAACACAGCTATGCTAAAAAGTTTGTAACCAATTTTTGTTGAGTAGTGGTCAATATCGATGCATAGGAGTGGGCATTTGCCAAAATAGGCCGGGACACGTTCCAACATGCCTGTCTTTTATATCTGAGGGTCATAGCATCTTTAAAAATAGACCTGTGCAACAAGAACGCTACGCATCCCAGGCTATACAGTTGATCATGTGTGTAGCTCATAGCGGGAACGTTGACATTCAGCATGCCTTGAGATGGACACAGTTTTTGAATTTCAGGCTTGTTTTTTCCACGGTTGTCACGTGACCAGGACTTGTTCAGGCATGCCAGGACATGCCTGGGCCAATATGTCTATCAGTATTAAACCATAAAAACTCCTCTGTACATGATCCTTAAGCAAAATAAAAAAATATAATGCAAAATAAATCTGTGAAGGCGCAAAAATGTTGAAAATATGGTGTCTAACATGGACCCTATATGCCAGTTCACAATGTGTCTATCAGTATTAAACCATAAAAACGCCTATCTGAGGGGCTTAGCATCGTTAAAAAATAGTCCCAAAATAGCGAATCTGTTGTGAGTTTGTTATCAAGTTGCCGTGGTCACCAATGCAAGAGGGCTCTCCCCTACTATGTACTCCCTGTCAGTAAACTTTGGAAACATATATTTTCCGTATCATCTTTGTACATAAATAGTATACACTAAGTATCGGCCCCATCCTATACCTGTATTCTCACATGAACCAGTTAAAAATAGTCACAAAATAACGAATTTGTTGTGAATTTGTTATCAAGTTACCGTAATCGGGTTAGTAATCAGTTTAACCCCTTAGTGACAGAGCCATTTTGCAGCTTAATGACCGGGCCAATTTTTACAATTCTGACCACTGTCACTTTATGAGGTTATAACTCTGGAACGCTTTAACGAATCCAGCTGATTCTGAGATTGTTTTTTCGTGACATATTGTACTTCACGTTAGTGGTAAAATTTCTTTGATATGACTTGTGTTTATTTATGAAAAAAACGGAAATATGGCGAAAATTTAGAAAATTTAACAATTTTCAAACTTTAAATTTTTATGCCCTTAAATCAGAGAGATATGTCACACAAATTTCTTAATAAATAACATTTCCCACATGTCTACTTTACATCAGCACAATTTTGGGACCAACATTTTTTTTTGTTACGAAGTTATAAGGGTTAAAAGTTGACCAGCGATTTCTCATTTTACACCATTTTTATTTTAGGGACCACCTCACATTTGAAGTCACTTTGAGGGGTCTATATGATAGAAAATAGCCAAAAGTGACACCATTCTAAAAACTGCACCCCTCAAGGTGCTCAAAACCACATTCAAGAAGTTTATTAACCCTTTACGTGCTTCACAGGAACTGAAGCAATGTGGAAGGAAAAAATTAACATTTAACTTTTTTTGCAAAAACTTTACTTCGGAACCTATTTTTTTTATTTTCACAACTGTTAAAAGAAAAAATGAACCACAAAATTTGTTGTGCAATTTCTCCTGATTAAGCCGATACCCCATATGTGGCGGTAAACCACTTTTTGGGCGCACGGCAGAGGTTGCAAGGAAAGGAGCGACATTTGACTTTTTCAACGCAGAATTGGCTGGACGCCATGTCGCGTTTGTAGAGGCCCTGATGTGTCTAAACAGTGGAAACCCATCACAAGTGACCCCATTTTGGAAACTAGACCCTCTAAGGAACTTATCTAGATGTGTGGTGAGCACTTTGAACCTCCAAGTGCTTCACAGAAGTTTATAACATAGAACAGTGAAAATAAAAAATCATATTTTTTCCACAAAAACAATCTTTTCACCCCAATTTTTATTTTCCCAAGGGTAACAAGACCCCAAAAGTTTTTGTGCAATTTGTCCTGAGCATTCTGATACACCATATGTGGGGGTAAACCATTGTTTGGGTGCAAGGCAGAGCTTGGAAGGGAAGGAGCGCCGTTTGACTTTTTCAGCGCAGAATTGTCTGGACGTCATGTAGTGTTTGTAGAGGTCCTGATGTGTCTAAACAGTGGAAACCCCCCACAAGTGACCCCATTTTGGAAATTAGACCCCCTAAGGAACTTATCTAGATGTGTGGTGAGCACTTTGAACCTCCAAGTGCTTCACAGAAGTTTATAACATAGAACCGTGAAAATAAAAAATCATATTTTTTCCACAAAAACGATCTGTTCACCCCAATTTTTATTTTCCCAAGGGTAACAAGACCCCAAAAGTTTTTGTGCAATTTGTCCTGAGCATGCCGATACCCCATATGTGGGGGTAAACCACTGTTTGGGCGCACGGCAGGGCTTGGAAGTGAAGGAGCGCCGTTTGACTGTTTCAAACCAAAATTGGCTGGAATTGAAATTGGACGCCATGTCGCGTTTGGAGAGCCCCTGATACGCCTAAACAGTCGAAATCCCCCACAAATCACACCATTTTGGAAACTAGACCCCTTAAGGAACTTATCTAGATGTGTGGTGAGCACTTTGAACCCCCAAGTGCTTCACAGAAATTAATAAACGTAGAGTTGTGAAAATAAAAAATCATTTTTTTCCTCAAAAATGATTCTTTAGCCCGCTATTTTTTTTATTTTCCCAAGGGTAACAGGAGAAATTGGACTCAAAAAGTTGTTGTGCAATTTTTCCTGAGTACGCTGATACCCCATATATGGGGTGAAACCACTGTTTGGGCGCATGGGAGTGCTTGGAAGGGAAGGAGCGCCATTTTGTAATGCAGACTTTGATGGAATGTTCTGCGGGCGTCATGTTGTGTTTGCAGAGCCCTTGATGTACCTAAACAGTAGAAACCCCCTGCAAGTGACACCATTTTGGAAACTAGACCCCCCAAGGAGCTTATCTAGATGTGTGGTGAGCACTTTGAACCCCCAAGTGCTTCACAGAAATTTATAAACGCAGAGCCGTGAAAATTAAAAATCATTTTTTTTCTCAAAAATGTTTTTTTTAGCCAGCTATTTTTTATTTTCCCAAGGGTAACAGGAGAAATTAGAATCCCAAAATCGGTGTGCAATTTGTCCTGAGTACGCTGATACCCCATATGTTGGGGTAAACCACTGTTTGGGCGCACGGCAGGGCTCGGAAGGGAGGGAGCGACATTTGACTTTTTGAAAGCCACGTCGTGTTTGGAGACCCCCTGATGTGTCTAAACAGTGGAAACCCCCCACAAGTGACCCCATTTTGGAAACTAGACCCCTTAAGGAACTTATCTAGATGTGTGGTGAGCACTTTGAACCCCCAAGTGTTTCACAGAAATTTATAAACGCAGAGCCGTGAAAATGAAAAATCATTTTTTTTCTCAAAAATGTTTTTTTTAGCCAGCTATTTTTTATTTTCCCAAGGGTAACAGGAGAAATTAGAACCCCAAAATTGGTGTGCAATTTGTCCTGAGTACGCTAATACCGCATATGTTGGGGTAAACCACTGTTTGGGCGCACGGCAGGGCTCGGAAGGGAGGGAGCGACATTTGACTTTTTGAAAGCCACGTCGTGTTTGGAGACCCCCTGATGTGTCTAAACAGTGGAAACCCCCCACAAGTGACCCCATTTTGGAAACTAGACCCCTTAAGGAACTTATCTAGATGTGTGGTGAGCACTTTGAACCCCCAAGTGTTTCACAGAAATTTATAAACGCAGAGCTGTGAAAATAAAAAATAATTTTTTTTCTCAAAAATGATTTTTTTAGCCAGCTATTTTTTATTTTCCCAAGGGTATCAGGAGAAATTAGAACCCCAAAATTGGTGTGCAATTTGTCCTGAGTACGCTGATACCCCATATGTTGGGGTAAACCACTGTTTGGGCGCACAGCAGGGCTCGGAAGGGAGGGAGCGCCATTTGACTTTTGAACGCCACGTCGTGTTTGGAGACCCCCTGATGTGCCTAAATAGTGGAAATCCCTCAATTCTAGCTCCAACCCTAACCCCAACACACCCCTAACCCTAATCCCAACCCTAAACCTAACCTAAATCCCAACCCTAATTGTAACCCTAACCTTAATTGTAACCCTAACTCTAATTGTAACCCTAACCCTAATTTTAACCCTAACCCTAATTGTAACCTTAACCCTAATTATAACCCTAATTATAACCCTAAGGCTAGGTTCATTTTGCGTTTTACCAGCCCGTTCAACACATAGCGTTGACGGGCTGGTAACGGTATAGCATAACACGATCGCGTTATGCTATACCCGCTAGCGCAGAGGAATCAGCAGATGATTCATCTGTGCTAGCGGTGATGGAGCCCAGACGCTGCAGCCCGCGTCCGAGGCTCCGTCACTGAATGATGGCACGTCGCAAACGCATCCCGCTTTACGGCATGCGTCGCGATGCGCCCTCAAATGGGGGTGAATGGCAGCGTTAACGGACTGCGTTACACCGCGTTATACCGCGGTGTAACGCAGTCTGTCTAACGGACTGCCATAACGCAGTATGAACCCAGCTTAACCCTAACGCTAATTATAACCCTAACCCTAATGCTAACCCTAACCCTAATGCTAACCCTAACCCTAATTATAACCCTAACCCTAATTATAACCCTAACCCTAACAGAAAAATGAAAATAAATATAATTTCTATTTTTTATTATATGTCCCTAACTAAGGGGGTGATAAATGGGGGGTTATGTACTGTTTTTTTTATTTTGATCACTGTGATAGTTTATCACAGTGATCAAAATGCACTTTCTGGAGAATGAATGAAATCATTTTTGAATCTGCCGCCAAGCAGATCGGCGGGCGCACTGCGCATGCGCCCGCCTTTTTTTTTTTTGCAGGAAGAAGACGCAGGGATCCTGGGGCCTGCGGGAGGACGGAGGACACTGGTAAGTATACAGGGGGGCGATCGGGGACCGGGGGACCCTCATTTTCTCCCCTCTGATGTGCGAGGGGAGAGAAATCATTTTTTTTTTTTTTTGCGATCGCATCTATGCTTGCATAGATGCGATCGCAACACCGGGATCGGTGAATACCGACCCGGATCATGTTCTCTGGGGTCTCGGCTACCCCCGGTAGCCGAGACCCCAGAGAATATTTGCCCATCCCCCCCAGGACACAGCGGCACATAGCGGCGGGCGCACTGAGCATGCGCCCGCCATTTTCTTCATCGCACCGGCCCCGGGGGACACCGGAGGGCCCTGGGGCCACATACAGGACATCGGGGGCCACATGGGGGTCCCGGGGACCCTTTTTCTCTGTCCTCTGATGTCCGATGACATCAGAGGACAGAGAAATTAAATGGCACAACTTTTTTTTTTTTTTGCGGTCGCCGTTATAGGGTTAATAACGGCGATCGCAACATCGGTGTCGGTAAAAACCGACCCGATTCATGTTCTCTGGGGTCTCGGCTACCCCCGGTAGCCGAGACCCCGGAGAAAATGCGCCTCTGGGGGGCGCTATTCACTTTTTCCACAGCGCCGTTAATTAATTAATTAATTGGTTTAAGTACCCTTAATGACCGCCGTTAAAAGGCGTATCGGCGGTCGTTAAGGGGTTAATACACCTTGACTCGCTATAATATTCGTATGGTAACTAATAAAATAGCATCTGAGAGTCAGAATATTTGTCATGTGCCAAAATAGGTCGGGACATGTTCCAACATGCCTCAATTTTTGTTGAATATTGATCAAAATAAATAGTATACACTAAGTATTGCCCCCATCCTATGCCTGTATTCTCACATGAAACAGTTAAAAATAGTCACAAAATAACGAATTTGTTGTGAATTTGTTATCAAGTTACCGTAATCGGGTTAGTAATCACTTTAATACACCTTGACTCGGTATAATATTCGTATGGTAACTAATAAAATAGCATCTGAGAGTCAGAACATTTGTCATGGGCCAAAATAGGTCAGGACATGTTCCAACATGCCTCAATTTTTGTTGAATGTTGATCAAAATAAATAGTATACACTAAGTTTTGGCACCATCCTATGCCTATATTCTCACATGAAACAGTTAAAAATAGTCACAAAATAACGAATTTGTTGTGAATTTGTTATCAAGTTGCCGTAATCGGGTTAGTAATCAGTTTAATACACCCTGATTCGCTACAATATAGGCCGGGACCTGTTCCAACATGCCTCAATTTTTTGTTGAATGGTGATCAAAATGGTGTGGGTGCATGAGTATTTAAAAATGATTCAGCGGATCAGCACCATCTATGAAATATGGTATTTTCCAAAACAGCAGCGATGCGCTGCCTGTCTTTCATATCTGAGGGTCTTAGCATCGTTAAAAAATAGTCCCAAAATAACGAGTTTGTTGTGAATTTGTTATCAAGTTGCCGTAATTGGGTTAGTAATCAGTTTAATACACCCTGATTCGCTACAATTAAACTTTGGAAACATATATTTTCCGTATCATCTTTGTACATAAATAGTATACACTAAGTAATGGTCCCATCTTATGTCTGTATTCTCACATGAAACAGTTAAAAATAGCCCCAAAATAACAAAATCTAAGTAATGACTCCCATCCTATGCCTGTATTCTCACATGAAACAATCACTATGTTTACTCCTGGCTTAATAATTGATCTATCTGTAGCAAACAGTGCGAGAAATGAGGGCTATACACATGGGGCTCCAAGCAGCATTCAGGTATGATCTCACATCTATGGCGATGCTTTTTTAATATAGCTCCTCATATGGATTTGCTAATTGACTTCATATGCACGCACAGTATGTATTGTGAGCTCTGCACTCGCATGCTAACATCATTATATTAGCAACTGTGATGGAGAAGTTACTTTATTGATATACCTGAATCATTGAGATACTTATAATCCTATATATAGTGCATATATGTCTGCCTATTGGGAGGGGTATTGTGAGTTACATAGATTGCATATATATGGACATGAGCTCTGCACCTGCATGGTAACAGCATTATATTAGCAGCTGTGATGGGGCAGTTACTTTATTGATATACCTGCTTCATTGAGATACTTATAATCCTATATATAGTGCATATATGTCTGCCTATTGGGGGATATTGTGAGTTACATAGATTGCATATATATGGACAAATATATGGAGGTTATTATTGTTTAGTCCCGGATTAGTCTATTATTGCTATAACATATAAGATATGGAGATGTGCACTATTATATATTGATTTGAATGTAGTTCATGCCTGTCTGCATTTGGCTATTTTTAAACCCCTTGTTTTAAAATCACATTCTTATATTGTAACATCTACCTGTACATAATATGATCACCTCATAATGTGCGCTCGCATTGACTTTTTCATTGCTGAGAAGAAATCAACTTTAAAAAACCCTCACTACACGTGTTTGAGCATTCAACAGCGTTGTTCCTGTCTAGAGAGAATCCCATGACCTGTATTGCCATTTGTATCGACATTTTGGTGTCACAATTAATTCAATGCTTGAAATGTCTTTGAGATGTATTTAATACAGTAAAATCATGATTAGTTCTGGCAATAAACGTTTTTAAGATGAATGATCTCTTATGCCTATGTCATTTCCACACAGCTTCCCACAGAGTGGTAGTGTGGGAAGACCCTTCAGAAACCCATTGTTTTAAAATCACATTAGTGCAGGTTATGTTTGCTAGAAACCTTCGGTTTTATGGGCACTGCTAGAAGAATACACATAAATGTGTTGGTTTTAAAAGATCCCACTGACTATACACAATGCAATACTATTTACTGTTTGCCTGAATTACCGTAGCATCGACCTTCACTCATTCTGACAATTCATGTCAACACTGTTGTACTACATTTCTATGTGCCAGTAAAGATGTATATCTATGTACCATGTTAGTTAGTAAATAGAAAAATATGCTCCTCTCAACACAACACAAGCCTTAGATACACAGCTTGGTAATAACTTACCGATCTGTAACAAAAGTCTGTATTTCACTAAAACTCAGAAACTAGTCTGGAAATTCCTAACTCCATGTCATTACATTCTTCCCAGTACTGATATAAGTGTAGATACACTGCCAAGCTAAAAATATATATACTGAATAAAACTATATGTTGAGCGTCATAATTCCAAATTCCACCACAATAGTGTTTTACATGCATTTACTGGGTCCTTAAAAGTTTCTCACCACAAAAAAGATCAAGATTCACTCTTTAATTCACTAAAAATCCTTATATACTAGTTATATACAGAAGTCTGTATTTAACTAGAACTCCTTATACATTTACTGGGTCCTTAAAAGTTTCTCTCCACAAAAAAGATCAAGATTCACTCTTTAATTCACTAAAACAACACAGACTAATCAAATCCACGGGATAAAATATCAATAGAGACGAATAAATCACTTTGATTGAAATTCACAAATCCAGCAGCTCAGATTTCCCAGCCTGAGCAAAGTCCAGGGAGACGGATTAAATGATAGGGGGCGTGTCGACCTGTCAGATTTGAGTTTGACGAGAGTGGGGGTCCCTATACTACTGTATTCCACACAACACCTAGTTTTGGTTACGGGGTGTATTATAATGGTCATTGGTCAGCGGGTCAATGGCCTGAGTTTTGGGTTTTAGCAGGAGTGACTAGGAATGCCATTGTTCTTGAATTATTTTCTAATTTAGTAGCTCTGGTCATTTGGGGTTTTTAACTCGTCAATAAAAGAATTTTGCTTTCATCCAAAACAACCAAGGAGTAATATTAGCAATTAATACGTTATCATCAAAAAATAGTTGGGCTTCTAAAATTTTGCGCCATTTAGTGCTATATTGCTTAAATCAGAATATTTGGTTGAAAGCTCAATTTGGCAATAATAAATTTAACCCCTTTACCTCCAAGCGTGGTTTGCATGTTTATGACCTGGCCAATTTTTACAATTCTGACCACTGTGCCTTTATGAGGTAGTAACTCTGGAATGCTTTAATGCATCCTGGTGATTCTGACATTGTTTTCTAAAGACATATTGTACTTTATGATAGTGGTAAAATTTCTTGGATATTACTTGCATTTATTTGTGAAAAAAATGGAAATTTGGCGAAAAATTTCAAAATTTCACAATTTTCCAACTTTGACTTTTCATGCCCTTAAATCAAAGACATATGTCATACAAAATACTTAATAAATAACATTTCCAACGTGTATTTTACATCAGCACAATTTTGGAACCATTTTTTTTTTTGTTAGGAAGTTATAAGGGTTAAAAATTAAACAGCAATTTCTCATTTTTACAACACCATTTTTGTTTTAGGGACATCACATTTGAAGTCACTTTGAGCGGTCTATATGATAGAAAATGCTAAAAAGTGACACCATTCTAAAAACTGCACCCCTCAAGGTGCTAAAAAACCACATTGATGAAGTTTATTAACCCTTAAGGTGCTTCACAGGAATTTTTTTAAAAAATGAGAATTTTTTTTCACAAAAATTTTTACTTCAGATCCAATTTGTTTTATTTTACCAAGGGTAACAGGAAAAATTGGACCCCAAAAGGTGTTGTACAATTTGTCCTGAGTACACTGATACCCCATATATGCAGGAAAACCACTGTTTGGGTGCATGGCAGAGCTGGAAAGGAAAGGAGCACCGTTTGACTTTTCAACGCAAAATTGGCTGGAATGGAGATCGGACGCCATGTCGTGTTTGGAGAGGCCCTGATGTGCCTAAACAGTGGAAACCCCCCACAAGTGACACAATTTTGGAAAGTAGACTCCCTAAGGAACTTATCTAGATGTGTGGTGAACACTTTGAACCCCCAAGTTTTTCACAGAAGTTTAGAACGTAGAGCCGTAAAAATAAAAAATCATTTTTTCACAAAAATGATATTTTCGCCCCAATTTTTTATTTTCCCAAGGGCAACAGGATAAATTGGACCCCAAAAGTTGTTGTGCAATTTGTCCTGAGTATGCTGATACCCCATTGGAGTTTGGGCGCATGGCAGAGCTCGGAAGGGAAGGAGCACCGTTTGACTTTTTCAATGCAGACTTGGCTGGAATTGAGTTGTCGCCATGTTGCATTTGGAGAGCCCCTGATGTGCCTAAACAGTGGAAAGCCTCCAATTCTAACTCCAACACTAACCCCTACAGACCCCTAACCCTAATCGCAACCATAACCATAACAACAAATCTAACCCTAACACACACCTAACCATAATCCCAATCCTAACCCTAACTTTAGCCACAACCCTAACCCTAACTTAGCCCCAACCCTAACTTTAATTTATTTAACTTTTCCTTATTGAGAATATGAAAATAAATACATTTTTTTTATTTTATTATTTTTCCCTAACTAAGGGGGTCATATTGGGGGGTTTGAGTTACTATTTATAGCGGGTTTTTATGTTTGGCAGCTGTCACACACTAAAAAACGCTTTTTATTGCAAAAAATAGTTTTTGCTTCATCACATTTTGAGAGCTATAGTTTTTTCCATATTTTGGCCTACAGAGTCATGTGAGGTCTTGTTTTTTGCGGGACAAGTTGACATTTTTATTGGTACCATTTTCGGGTGCATGACATTTTTTGATCACTTTCTATTCTGGAGACATAATGAGCAAAAAGCAGCAATTCATGAATTTCTTTTGGGGGGAGTTTACACCATTCCTCATGTGGTAACATTGATAAGGCAGCTTATTCTTCGGGTCAGTACGATTAGTCAGTACGCTTTTATATAGAAACTATTTTATAGAAAAAAAAAATTGTTTTTGCATCACTTTATTCTGACAGCTATAACTTTTTATTTTTTTGCTGATGATGCTGTATTGTGGCTCTTTTTGCGGGACAAGATGACTTTTTCAACGGTACCATGTTTATTTATTACGGTCTTTTTGATCGCATGTTATTCCACTTTTTTTTCAGCGGTATGATAAAGCATAGTTTTTTTTGCCATTTTTTTATGGTGTTCACTAAAGGGGTTAACTAGTGGGACAGTTTTATAGGTCCGGTCGTTATGGATGCGGCGATACCAAATATGTGTACTTTTATTGTTTAGATTTTTTTTAATTCAAATATTTATTTAGTGATAGAATAGATTTTTTTATTATTTTTTAAAATAGTGTTACAATTATTTAAAAACTTTTTTTTTACTTCACTCTAAGTTTTACACCTTGTCCCACTATGGGACAATGATTCTTATTTGACAGACGTAAAACTCAAAATATTGATTTAAAGAGCATTGCTAAAAAGTAAGTCATACAGGTTTGAAGGTATAAAGCTTATTTGACGCTTATTTGACAGGTATAATACTCATAAATGTCCCCCACCACACTCAACCCTCCCATCCCCCCAACATATAAACCCCTAAAGCGACCCTGCATTTGATTAACAATCAACAAGTTCAAGGAATAGGATTATGTCCGCTAATTTTCTGAAGAAGATACCACTGGGTGTTTTCAAAATGTGTCCTTAATTTGTCCCTGGTGTCCTGAGACAGAGATGGGATGAACAATGACCATGTACTTAAAAATTTCCCAGTCAATTTCTCTTTATTTGTCAGGGTATCTACCCAGTCCATTCGAAAAATATACATTATTTTGGAGTATATGAGAGATTTGGGTGGTGGCAATGGATTTAGCCAGTGCTGCAAGATACTTTTCCTGGCAGCTGAGGCCCATATTATCAACATGGCCTTAACATGTTTGGGGAATTTGTGTTGAGAGCTGTCTAGAATATTAAATATTGCCCATTGCGGCGTCAAAGGAAACAGTATCCCACCAAGATTCTGTAGTTCGGCATGGATAGACTGCCATAATTTTTGCACTTTGGGGCATCCCCACATGTGATGAAATATGTCTGTGATTCCTGTCCCGCATTTGGAACATGTGAATGTGCCCCCTGGCGACATCCTAGACTTAATGTGTGGGGTAATATAAGCTGTATGAAGGAGTAATAAAGACATGTCTGCATAACTACTGGAGGGGATCACCTTCCGTTGCATCAAAGTGGCATCTAAGATTTCCCCGACTGTGATGTTCTGTATATCATTAACCCATCGTGCTGGACCTGTCTTTTTGCCCTCCCATGACCATTGCTTACGCAACAGTGTGTAAATGCTTCTTGTCGAGGCTATCTGCACCCTGGCGGTCCTAAGGAAGCCATCCAAAGCGTTCCTCCCTCTTTCTCCACCCCCAGCAGCTATGCCTTTCAAAGTTAAGCTCCTTGCTTGAAGAAAAAGGAAGGGCTTGTTTACAAATGTTGGGAAATGTTGTGCTGCTATGTCAAATGCAAGCATGGAGAATCTATCATCTAATAGGTCAGCTGCCAAGATGCAACCCTGCCCAGCTAGCTCAATGTAAGATGAGGTGGTTTACCTCCCATAAAGCCCGGGTTACCCAGAAAGGGCACAAAAGGAGAGACATCGCTTCTCAAATGACATAGTCTCCTGCATTTCCTCCACGTCTGTATAGTTTGCCATAAGGTGGGGTGGTTTCTTATGTCTGCAATAAGGTCATTGTTGGCCATACGTAGTAATGCTGGTAAGGAGATATGGGGACTTAATTGTTGGTCTAAAAGTACGTTTGCGAAATGTGAACTACCTCTTAACCAATCAATGGTGTATCTGAGATATGCTGCTAGATTGTACTTTGCAATGTCTGGAAATTTGGTGCCACCCTCCTCCTTTGGGGCTTGTAGTTTGATTAGACCTATACGTGTATGCTTTTTGTCTCCCCAAATAAAATTCCTAAAAGCAGTGTTTAGAGTTTTAACATCAGCACGTGTCAACAAAATAGGTAGTGTTTGAAAAATATACAATATACAATAGTTTTGGAAATATTATCATCTTAATTAAATGACATCTTCCGGAAAAAGACAAAGTAAAGTGTTCCCAGGAGTTTAGAAGGTTAAATATGGATGTAATTAGGGGTCTAATATTAATGTGGTATAAGGACGCCAAATCTGCCGGGAGTGGACACCCAAATATTTGATAGATGATATGCTCCATTGGAAAGGAAGTGTTGAGTTATTTAATTTCCCTTGCTCAAACAGAGCCAGGGCCTCTGATTTATTATAATTTATTTTAAAGCCTGAGCATTTGCCAAAATGATTTAGGGCCTCCATGATAACTGGTATTGCCGCATTGGGATTGGAGATGAATAGGAGTATATCGTCAGCAAATGCCGCAATTTTGAGTGAGGTGGAGCCTACCTCTATGCCCCTGTATATTGAAGAATTTTGGAGAGTTCTAAGTAAAGGATCTAAAGCAAGGTTAAAAAGTAAGGGCGACAAGGGGCAGCCCTGACGCGTTCCTCTCTGGATTTCAAATGTGGAAGAGAGTATACCATTTATGGCCAACCTGGACACCGGGTTTTTATATAACAACTTTATCGCCTCACAGAACCATGGACCAAAGTTTCTAAACTCCAGGATATCGAGGAGATAATCCCATGCAACCCTGTCAAATGCTTTGTCAGCATCCAGGCTGACCACAATAGACTCTAAACAGCCATGAGATTTTCCGTAAGAGATAGCTCCCAAAGCCGTCCGTATGTTGTATGTTATGGATTTACCGTGGACAAACCCAATTTGTTGAGGCAATATCAGGTTGGGGATTATTTTTTGCACTCTATTTGCTAGTATTTTAGTGAAAATTTTAAAGTCAGAATTTAAAAGCGAGATTGGTCTATATCCTTCCACTAGTGAAGGATCTTTGCCCGGTTTGGGGAGCACTATTATGTCTGCTTCATTGAAATGGTCCGGGAGCTGCCCCGATCGAACCAACTGATTAAAGACTTTACAAAGATGTGTCCCTATACTGCCTCCCAATATTTTGTAAAATTCATTACTATACTCATCAGGGCCAGGAGATTTAGAGAGCTTCAGGGAGCTGATAGTTTGGATGACTTCTGAAGGGGATATAGGAGCATTAAGGATTTCCCTGTGTTCCTCTGTTAGTAAAGGGTCACCTCCGTTTGCATAAAGTTTAGAATATCGTCCCCCTCTCTCTTCTCCGCTTTGTACAGGGAACCAAAAAATTATCTAAATTCTTCTACAATCTCCTCATTCTCTGTCAACACTCTGCCCTCTTTGGTCCGAATTTTGTGAATCCTTGTGGCCTTTCTGTATGGTCTAGTAAGAGATGCTAGTAATTTGCCAGATTTGTTGCCCCATTTAAAAAATTTGTGCTTTTGAAGATCAATACTATAAGTGGCCCATTCATGAGCTAGTGCATCCGCCAATTCCTTTGCCTCGATATATTGTTTTTTTCGTGAGGGGTGAATTATTAAGTTTAAAGTTTTTATATGCTAAGGTTAAAGCCCTCTGCGCTGCCAGGGTCCGCTCCTGCAACTGTTTTTTTTATGACATATATACGCAATTATTTGCCCTCTCAACACTGCTTTAGAGATATCCCAGAAAAGAATTGGTGTTTCACAATGTATTTGGTTATCAGATTTGTAAGTATCCCATGAGAATTGTATGAATTTTTTTAAATCATCTGAGTGATATAGGTATGACGAGAACCTCCATTTCCTATGAAAATAGATTGGGTTAGTTAGTTTTAGGCTGAACGTTATCGGTGCATGATCTGAGATGTGCACGTCCAGAATTTTGGTATGTGTGATTCTTGGCATGAGTGAGGGACCTAACAACCAGTAGTCAATTCTAGCATGAGAATTATGAACATGTGAATAGTGAGAGTAATCTCTCTCAACAGGGTGTTGCACTCTCCAGACATCCAACAATCCTAAGTGATCTAAAAAAGATTGTATTAGTCTCCCCTGCGTAGGTATATGAGGAGATTGAGAATTAGATCTATCCATCTCGATGTCATGCACCTCATTAAAATCGCCACCCACAATCATATGGGAGGTGATCCTGTGATTTGTTTTAGCACATTAGCCCGAAAGAATGGATCCGACGAATTTGGCGCATAAATATTAATTACACTGTAGGTTGTCCCCTCTATAACCAGCTTAACGCAGACAAACCTCCCTGAAGGATCTTCTAACACATCCACTATCTCATGGTCAATATTCCTGTTTATCATAATAGCGACACCCCTCTGTTTTTTAGTAAAAGAAGCTTCTGAACATAACATAAATTTTTTGCTAGAAAACACCGGATGGTTGCCCTTCACCCAGTGTGTCTCCTGCAAAAGTACAATATGAAAATTTTCTCGATGCAGATAATTTAAAATTTTTTTCCTCTTGACCGGGAATTTAGGCCATTGACATTCCAGGAACACCAAAGGAGAGATGTCATAGCGGACATTTTTTGCCTGTTGATATCTACCATTAACCCACTCCAGTGCGGGAAATATGATAAGATATAACCGTTACATAATAATAGGATCCCTGCCCATCCCAGCGAGTAGGCATTAGAATCCCTGGTTTATTGATTACCTGAAGTCGAATGCAGAGACCCTCTCCCCAAAAAACTTCCCCCTCCCACAAAATTTGTAACTGTGTGACATATTCAACAATTCCCTTAAACCTGCATCCCAACGTTCGACACAGAGGTAAAAATACAGCAAAAAACAAAAACATAACAAACAGATGTCAGTTGACATTACCTTATGTGATTCATGGTATTGTCACTGAGTAAGCCACTCTGGATCTTGCTCATGGGGGCAGGGAAGTATCCCGGACAACCTCCAGAGCCTTCACCGGGTCGTCGAAAGCCCAGTTTTTCCCAGATAGATTGAAGCGCAGTATCGCTGGATATTGTAGGCCGAACCTAATGTTTTTGTCAGCCAGCAACTTACACACCGGGTTGAAAGCCCTGCGTCTGGTCGTCATCATAGCCGAATAGTCCTGAAACATCAGAACTTTGTGCCCTTCGTAGGATAGGTGCGCTTTTTTCCTGTAAGCAGTGAGTAGACAAATTTTGTCTTGAAAGTCAAGGACCTTGAATATCACCGGTCTGGGTCTGTCATTGTCTTTTCCCCTCTGCGGGCCTATTCTGTGTGCTCTCTCAACTGCCATTGAACCGGATGTTAGTTGAATGTCCAAGGCTCCCGGCAGCCACTCAGATGTTAATTTTAGCAATTCAGGGATGTATGGACTCAGGTAGTCCTATCAGTTTCAAGTTATTGTGTCTAGATCGGTTTTCTAAGTCGTCCACTTTGGATTGAAGCTCTGTGACGACTTTCTCTTTTCCCTCTAGACGTTCTGCCATTTCCCTGGTAACATCCTCCAGATCAGAGATACGTTGTTCAGCCTCATCCAGGCGAGTGCCCTGACTATTAACTTGTGATATTATAGAGTCTATTGAGGTTTGAAGAGTGGCGAATCTAGAGTCTATTTCGGGCATAAGGCGTTCCATGATGGCATCCGCTATTGAATGAGAAGTCTCGCTACTGGTATCAGAGGTAGATTTAGGCGAGAATGAGCCTTGTTGGTTTCGAGAAGAGGCACGGCCTCCTTTAGTTTGTTTGCCCACAAATTTATCCATACTCAGCGACATTGGTGAGAAGATAGAAGGCGGTGATGTCTCAGTTAAGAAACGTTACATTAGAATCTGCTATGTAGCATGTAACTCCTATATGGAGCGTATAGAATATTATTTCTCTGCTTTACCTTTATTTATAGAGGTTAAGTAACCTTGAAAGTCAGAGAGGACAAATATAATCCTCTAAGTTGTAAACAGATTAAAGTGTCACTGAGTGAGGACTTCACCAGGTTACACTGCTGCCAAAGGGTTAATAAAGACAATATTAACTGTCCTCTAGGTCCTGTATTGTGTGTAGTCTCTGAGGTAATCCCCTTGTGATTTCTTAGGCTGATTTATTTGAGCTCTGTAGCAGGGCCTCAGGGGTTAATCCTCTATCAGACAGACCTTGAGTACTTTATTGTTTCTGTCACCTCTTACAGGATGGTTAGCAACTTAAGTCAATACAGCTCACAACAAGCCTGTAGTGCAGGGATACTGCTGAGGGCTGTGGCAGGGAGATGGCTTCTGTTGTAGTTAACCCTCCCCCTATTGCCACTGCACTCACCTCCTCTGGCCCTAGATGCGATAACAGCCAGATCTTCAGGGCTTCACTGTTTGTTTTTTCACTCCAGAGGGTGGTCGCTTGTTATTTCGGGACCTCTTATCTGTGCAAGTCCCTCTAACTTCACAGCTGGCCTGCGGCCTGTACCACGCTGCACGGCGTCTCCTGCGCCTGGAACCTCCCGAGGAGCCTGAATAGGCAGACCCGACAGATGAGCCCCCTGTCCAGGTATTCCCCCCGCTGATTAAAGCTGTTTCTCCTCTCACAAACTGAGGGATGGCCACAGATGAGAGTAGGCCAGCGGGGAGCTCTGCTAAAAAGCAGCCATTCCTTGGCTCCGCCTTCCGGAAGTTGTACTAGCATTTTTTGCAGTTCTTAGAGTGGGTGAATTAATGTCTTTTAGTATGACAAAACCTTCTGGTTTATTCATCCATGATATAGAATTGCATAATTCTCATATTCTAATATTTATAAGACAGTCAAAAACTGATCAATTAGGTAAACGACTAGGCTTAATGCAATTGCTGGCTCAACTTGTCCAGTAATTAATTTAAAAGAATGGTTACAGGATACACCAGTCATCAAAGGCCCCCTTTTTCTTCATTTTAGGCTATGTGCACACGTTGCAGATTTGTTGCGTTTCCGCAGCATTTTTTCTGCACGGAAATGCTCCTAAAATGCATGTTATTAATTAAGCAATGTTAATCAATGGCATTCCTGAATTGTTGTGCACATGCTGACGAAATCTCCGTCCTTATTTGCGGTGTTTTATTTTTCGCACCAATTTTTTTGTGGATCTGCAGCGTTTCGCACCCATTGACTTCCACTGAGCAAGTCATGTACGCAGCAAAACCACAGGTGTATAAAGGTTTGAAGATTTGCTGCAGATGTACTGCCAAAAATTTTGCAGAAACGGAAATGTCAGAAGGAGGAAGTGTGTGGGCAGAGCATGTGTGTGGGCGGAGAATATGTGTGTCTGTCTGTGGGTGTCTGTGTGGCTGTTAGCAGGCATTTGCGTGAGTGTGCGGGCATTTGCGTGAGTGTGCAGGCGTCTGCGGTAATGCTACCGCCGGTGCTGTGGGCCACAGCGCTTTGAGATCTTGCTGTCACATGTCAGCGTGACCCCACAGCTGTGACTGTCACCCGTGGTAACGCTACCGCTTGTACTGTCGGTCACAGTGCTGCAGGATCATGCTGGCTGATGTCAGCGTGATCATGCAGCTGACTGTGACCCGCAGCGGTGACCTGCGGTATTAAAAAGCAGGCTTGGGCCGATGAGACTGCTGCTCCCATCTGGCTATGTCTGCTGTCACTGATAATAGTGACAGTATGTGCCGCTGATGGGAGAGTAGCATCATCGGCCGGCGCCTGTGCTCACAGTAAAAAAAAAAAAAAGTAAAATTACATACATATTCACATAAAAATAAAAACCCATTATACTTAACTCACACCAAATCCCCGACGCCCTCGTCTCCTAGAAATAATGTAAAATAATAAACCAACATATACTCCCTGACCGCTGTAATCCAGGTAATCAGAGTGTCCCACAGCGATCTCACGTGTAGAACAGTCACATCGGGAGATGTGACCGCTCTACCCAGCCGCCAGCGATACACTGACAGGAGCTAATCGGTCCCGCAGTTTATCAGTGAGCGCACAGGAGCTGATGAAATCCGGTGAACTCACGGCAGGTCCGTGATACACTGCGAGAGATATTACCTCCTGTCAGGGTATCACTGGAGACCGGGTAGAGCGGTCACATCTCCCGATGTGACTGTTCTACACCTGAGATTGCCGTGGGACACTCAGTAAATGGACTATGTCAGACAGGGAGTATATGTTGATTTATTATTTTATTTTTGTTGCAGGAGACGAGGGCGTCTGGGATTAGGCGATCAGTAAGTATGGTTAATTAAGATTTAATAAAGGAGTCTGTGTGATTATTTCAATTAAAGGACTTTATTCTGGCTGTGCATTTACCATATAACTATAGGATTAGTAATGGATAGGTGTCTTATAGACGCCTCTGTTAGAATCTATTCAGTTTGACCATCCACCATCTTGTTGTGGTTTCTGGCTGCTGATCTTTTTCCCCTGGTGCTGGGCTTGTCATTGGTCAGGTGATTGCATCACCCTTTATTACCCTGCACCTGCCTCACAGTCCTTATATAGTAAATATAGTTATTAAGGTTGAAGGAAGACTAAGTCCATCTAGTTCAACCCATATCCTATCCTAACCTGCCCTAACATGTTGATCCAGAGGAAGGCAAAAAAAAACCCAAGTGGCAAACAGTAAGCTTCACATTGGAGGAAAAAAATTCCTTCCCGACTCCACATACGGCAATCAGACTAGCTCCCTGGATCAACACAATATCTAGGAAACTAGTGAATATAGCCTGTAATATTATACTTTTCAAGTATGTTGCTGGACATCAGTGTTAATCCGCTTGAGTTCTGGCTAGGAGCCTTGATAGCTTTGTGTTATACTTTGTGCAGTTCTGGGAACTCTAGTTCTGCTTGCTTAGTCTTTGTTTTTTCCTTCTGTTTCTGCAGCTTCATCTGTTTCCCTGCTAGGAGGTTACCAGTGTTTTGTTCCCAGTCCCTAGATCATTTAGGGATCCCTTTCCCCCACCTTAAGGTCTTCGCTTGAGTCTAGACTAGGATCGTCGGTGGGTCTATTCGCAAAGAATAGGTCGCCCGCTCCATTGTAGGTATCGAGTCTAGTCCTAGTGCAGGGTCAGATCCCCCCCGCTCTATTCCTGAGTTGCAGACCCATAACAGTATGTCCAGCCAGCACATATAAAAAAAGGATATTTTTTTCACTCCAGAAGTCCTTCAATATGAACAGCGTCCAAGAACTTACTCAACACTTGCAAGGGTTAACTTTGAAGGTAGCCAACCTGCAACAGCACGTGAGTAATTGTCCTGGAGTACGCTGTGAAGAGCCTAAGGTAGGACTACCTGAGTTTTTTTCTGGTAAACGGCAGGAATTTTTTACATTTAAAAATGCATGTTTACTATATTTTCGGCTTACACCTGGATCCTCTGGAGTGAATCATAGCATGTGGGGATTATTATGTCTTTGTTGCGAAGTGATCCCCAAATCTGGGCATTTTCGTTACCACCTAATGATCCTTGTTTGACGTCAGTAGAAGCATTTTTTACTGCTATGGGGTTGTTTTATGATGATCCAGATCGAGTCACCACAGCTGAGGCAGAGCTCAGACGGCTTAACCCCTCTCTGACATCTGAAGTACTATCCCGTCCATGAAACCCGTGACAATCTGACCATGGACGGGATAGTACGTCATAACGATCAGCTACGCTCCCGATGGGAGCGCAGCTAATCGCCGCCGGGTGTCAGCTGATTATCACAGCTGACACCCGGGACTGTGTCCAGGAGCGGTCACGGACCGCTCCCGACACATTAACCCCTGGCACACCGCGATCAAACATGATCGCAGTGTACCGGGGGCACAGGGGAGCATCGCGCTGGGAGGGGGATCCCTGCGAGCTCCCCTGAGACCCTCAGAACAGCGCGATGTGATCGCGCTGTTCTGAGGTCTTCCTCACTCCCAGGACCCGGATCCAAGATGGCGCCGGGGTCCTGGAGGGAGGCGACTTCATCAGAAGCCTGCAGCGCTGCCTGTGAGATCGCTGGTCTCACAGAGTGCTGTGCACACTGTGAGACCAGCGATCCGACATTTTACAGTGATGTCCCACCCTGGGACAATGTAAAAAAGTAAAAAAAAAAAAAATAAACATGTGTAAAAAAAAATTCCAAAATAAAAAAAAATATATATTCCCCAATAAATTCATTTCTTCCTGTAAATAAAAAAAACAAACAATAAAAGTACACATATTTGGTATCGCCGCGTCTGTAACAACCCCCCCTATAAAACTGTCCCACTAGTTAACCCTTTTGTGAACCCCTTAAAAAAAAAAACAAAGCAAAAAATCAGTGCTTTATCATCAAACCGCCGAACAAAAAGTGGAATAACATGCGATCAAAAAGACCGATATAAATAAACATGGTACCGCTGAAAACGTCATCTTGTCCCGCAAAAAACGAGCCACCATATAGCATCATCAGCGAAAAAATAAAAAATTTATAGCTCGCAGAATAAAGCGATGCAAAAATAATAATTTTTTATATAAAATTGTTTATATTCTATAAAAGCGCCAAAACATAAAAAAATGATATAAATGAGGTATCGCCGTAATCGTACTGACCCGAAGAATAAAACTGCTTTATCAATTTTACCAAACGCGGAACGGTATAAACGCCTCCCCCAAAAGAAATTCATGAATTGCTGATTTTTGTTCATTCTAATCTCCCAAAAATTGTAATAAAAAGCTATCAAAAAATGTCACGTGCTCAAAAATGGTACCAATAAAAATGTCAACTCGTACCACAAAAAATAAGACCTCACATGACTCTGTGGGCCAAAATATGCAAAAATTATAGCTCTCAAAATGTGGCGATGCAAAAAACTATTTTTTGCAATAAAAAGCGTCTTTTAGCGTGACAGCTGCCAATCATAAAAACCCGCTATGAATAGTAAATCAAAGCCCCTTTATCACCCCCTTAGTTAGGGAAAAATAATAAAATTAAAAAAATGTATTTATTTCCATTTTCCCATTAGGGTTAGGGTTAAGGTTAGGGTTGCGGCTAAAGTTAGGGTTAGGGTTGGCGCTAAAGTTAGTATTAGGGTTATGGTTGGGATTAGGGTTAGGGGTGTGTTAGGGTTAGGTTTGTGGTTAGTGTTGGGACTAGGGTTAGGGGTGTGTTGGGGTTAAGGTTGGAGTTAGAATTGGGGTGTTTCCGCTGTTTAGGCACATCAGGGGCTCTCCAAATGTGACATGGCGTCTGATCTCAATTCCAGCCAATTCTGCGTTGAAAAAGTCAAACGGTGCTCCTTCCCTTCTGAGCTCTGCCATGCGCCCAAACAGTAGTTTACTCCCACATGGGGTATAAGAGTACTCTGGACCCCAAGAGTTATTGTGCTATTTGTCCTATTTCTTCTGTTACCCTTGGGAAAATAAAAAACTGGGGGCAAAAATATCATTTTTTAAAAAAAAAACGATTTTTTTTGTTTTTACGGCTGTACGTTATAAACTTTTGTGAAGCACTTGGGGCTTCATAGCGCTCACCACACATCTAGATAAGTTTCTTGTGGGGTCTATTTTCCAAAATGGGGTCACTTGTGGGGGGTTTCCACTGTTTAGGCGCATCAGGGGCTCTCCAAATGCGACATGACGCCCCCAGACCATTCCATCAAAGTCTACAATCCAAAACGTCACTACTTCCCTTCCGAGCCCCAACGTGTACCCATACAGTAGTTTTCTCCCATATATTGGGTATCCACGTACTCAGGACAAATTGGACAACAACTTTTGGGGTCCAATTTCTCCTGTTACCCTTGTGAAAATAAAATATTGGGGGCGAAAAAAATAATTTTTGTAAAAAAAAAAAAATTATTTTTACGGCTGTACGTTATAAACTTCCGTGAAGCACTTCGGGATTCAAAGTGCTCACCACACATCTAGATAAGTTCCTTGTGGGGTCTATTTTCCAAAATGGGGTCACTTGTGGGGGGTTTCCACTGTTTAGGCACATCAGGGGCTCTCCAAATGCGACATGACGCCCGCAGACCATTCCTTCAAAGTCTACAATCCAAAACGTCACTACTTCCCATCCGAGCCCCAACGTGTACCCATACAGTAGTTTTCTCCCACATATTGGGTATCCGCGTACTCAGGACAAATTGGACAACAACTTTTGGGGTCCAATTTCTCCTGTTACCCTTGTGAAAATAAAAAATTGGGGGCGAAAAAAATAATTTTTGTAAAAAAATATATATTTTTTATTTTTACGGCTGTACGTTATAAACTTCTGTGAAGCACTTGGGGGTTCAAAGTGCTCACCACACATCTAGATAAGTTCCTTGAGGGGTCTAGTTTCCAAAATGGTGTCATTTGTCTGGGGTTTCCACTGTTTAGGCAGATCAGGAGCTCTCCAAACATGACATGGCATCCAGCCAATTCTGCGTTGAAAAAGTCAAACGGCGCTCCTTCCCTTCCAAACTCTGCCATGCACCCAAACAGTGGTTTACCCCCACATATGGGGTATCAGCGTACTCAGGACAAATTGCACAATAACTTTTGGAGTCTTGTTACCCTTGGGAAAATAAAAATTGGGGTGAAAAGATCATTTTTGTGGAAAAAATATGATTTTTTAATTTTACGTCTCTACGTTATAAACTTGTGTGAAGCACTTGGGGTTCAAATTGCTCACCAAAGATCTAGATAAGTTCCTTAGGGGGTCTAGCTTCCCAAATGGGGTCACTTGTGGGGGTTTCCACTGTTTAGGCACATCAGGGGCTCTCCAAATGCAACATGGCATCCAATCTCAATTCCAGCCAATTTTGGTTGGAAAAAGTCAAATGGTGCTCCTTCCATTCCGAGCTCTGCCATGCGCCCAAACAGTGGTTCCCCCCCACATATCGGGTATCAGCGCACTCAGGACAAATTGGACAACAACTTTTGTGGTCCAATTTCTCCTGTTAGCCTTGGGAAAATAAAAAATTAGTGACTAAAAATAATTTTTGTGGGAAAAAAATAGGATTTTTTATTTTCATGCCCGGGCATTATAAACTTGAGTGAAGCACTTGGGGTTCAAAGTGCTCACCAAAGCTCTAGATAAGTTCCATAGGGGGTCTAGTTTCCAAAATGTGGTCACTTGTGAGGGGTTTCTACTGTTTAGGCTCATCTGGGGCACTGCAAATGGAACATGACCCCCATCAACGTCTGCATTCCAAAGCGTCACTACTTCCTTTCCAAGCCCTGCCGTGCGCCCAAACAGTTTCCCCCCCACATATTGGGTATCAGCGTAATCAGGACAAATTGGACAACAACTTTTGGGGTCCAATTTCCTTGGGAAAAATCAAAAATTTGGGACTAAAAAATAATTTTTGTGGAAAATTGTTTCTTTTTTTTTTCACACCCAGGCATTATAAACTTTTGTGAAACACTTGGGGGTTCAAAGTGCTCACAACAGATCTAGATAAGTTCCTTAGGGGGGTCTAGTTTCCAAAATGGTGTCACTTGTGGGGGGTTTCCACTGTTTAGGCGCATCAGGGGCTCTCCAAACGCGACATGGCATCCAATCTCAATTCCAGCCAATTTTAGTTTGAAAAAGTCAACGGCGCTCCTTCCCTTATGAGCTCTGCTGTGTGCACAGACAGTGGTTTCCCCCCCACTTATGGGGTATTGGCGTACTCAGGAGAAATTGCACAACTTCTTTATCTGTCCATTTTCTTTTACCCTTGTGAAAATAAAAAAAAAGTTTGTAAAAGATCATTTTTGTGGCTAAAAAGTTAAATATTCATTTTTTCCTTCCACGTTGCTTCAGCTCCTGTGAAGCACCTGAAGGGTTAATAAACTTCTTGAATGTGGTTTTGAGTACCTTGAGGGGTGCAGTTTTTAGTATAGTGTCACTTTTGGGTATTTTCTGCTATATAGACCCCTCAAAGTGACTTCAAATATGAGGTGGTCCCTAAAAAAAATGGCTTTGTAAATTTTGTTGTAAAAATGAGAAATCGCTGGTCAACTTTTAACCCTTGTAATTTCCTAAGAAAAAAAAATTTTGATTCCAAAATTGTGCTGATGTAAAGTAGACATGTTGGAAATGTTATTTCTTAACTATTTTGTGTGACATATTTCTCTGTTTTAAGGGAATAAAAATTCAAAGTTTGAAAATTCGCCATATTTGCATTTTTTTCAAAAATAAACGCAAGTTATATCGAAGAAATTTTACTACTAACGTGAAGTACAATATGTCAATCTCAGAATCGCGAAGATCCATTGAAGCGTTCCAGAGTTATAACCTCATAAAGAGACAGTGGTCAGAATTGTAAAAATTGGCCCGGTCATTAACGTGCAAACCACCCTTGGGGGTGAAGGGGTTAAACAGGGTTCTGGTGATGCTGAGAGGTATTGTACCCTGTTCAGACGATGGTCCGCAGAGGTCAGGTGAAATGACCCAGCCCTCAACAGACAGTTTTTAGCAGGTTTGAGTGAAAGGGTTAAAGATTTGCTCATTGCTTATCCTGCACCTGATACTTTGAAATCTGCTATGCAGTTAGCTATCCGTGTGGGTACAAGATTGAGAGACAGGCAGAATACTGAGAAGAATCCTATAATGCTGGACCTAGTCTCTCAGGATAGCCCCATCGACAGCGGGGAGCCAATGCAACTTGGGGTGATGTCCTCTCGTTCCCAGGAGAGAGAGGAGGTTCTCTGAGGGGCTATGCTTGTATTGTGGTAAGGCTGACCAATTGATTAAGTAATGCGATGTTCGCATAAAGAAAGGAAAAAAAAGGTCAGTAGGAGCAACATTCCCGTTCGTATTGCACTTTTACGGTCTTAAAGTCCGCAGGAGTTTTTCTTTCTGGTAATTCCACCTATGGTGGTCATTCCATTGATTTTCAGGTCATGGTGGATTGTGGTTCTCCACTGAATTTGATTGATCAACAATTTCTAGACAAATATAAATTTGATTCTGAACCATTGTTATCTCCTTTCCCTGCTGTGGCTATTGATAACACTCCCCTGGAGCATGGGTGCGTGTCTCGAAAGGTCACTGGGTTCCCGCATATTGTCAATATGGAACATCAGGAGTGCATTGACTTGTTTGTACTGGATAAATTGCCTGTTCCAGTCGTCCTGGGTTTACACTGGTTAAAAATGCACAATCCTTTGCTGAACTGGTCGTCTGGTATTATAAGGTCCCGGGGTCAGGGGTGTTATGGTAAATGTTGTAATGTTCACATTGCTGCTGTTGTGAAGAAAGAGCTACCTGAACCCATTCAGGATTTCCTGAAAGTATTTTCAGAAGTTGAATCGCAAGCTCTACCACCCCCTAGAGAGTACGATTGCGCTATTGAGTTCGTCCCAGGTGCTACACTCCCTAAGAGTCGTTTATTTAATCTGACGATATACAAGAGGGCAGAGAAAATTGAAGGCAGCTGACAGCACAACAGGAATGTTTGGGATGCACGCTTCCAGTTCAAGGACCCAATTGAACCAAGAAAGTCATAAAAATAAATAAAGCAGCATCCAGTCCAGGTGAAAAAGTAAAAAACTTCTTTATTCTGCCATCAAAAACATCAATACAACGTTTCGGCCATAATGTGGCCTTTTTCAAGTATACATTCACAGAAAAATGGCGACCTTATATGGTGTGGAGAAGCCAATCACCACTTAGGAGCCGCCCATCTGCAAAACATATCCATTTAGTGTAATAATAAACATCAGATATAATATATACAATCACGGACATCTATAGTGCAAAGGACAACAAATCATTATGCAGTATAATTATAACAACAATATGTAAACAATATCTCTTTCTATGTGCACCAATTCCTTTACAGCATTGTAGTGGCCATAGTAACTATATACCAATCGTAGATGTTTTTATATAGGCTGATCTCATGCACCAATCGCCACCATCAGCTGTCTTGGCGCCAACCTCAGTGACCAATCCTATCATGTCTCACGGCCAGCAGTATTTCATCTCAGTTGCCGCCCCAATCTGTAAATTATAAACAAATGTCCACGCGCAGAAACATACTCACGATCCCATCAGAGCATGATACCGGCAACACCGCTCACCCGATCATCAGCGCTGGATCATAAGCGCCACTAACCTAACAGCACAAGCATGCATCCTCAGATTTAGACCAAATCATGCAGCATAGCGAGATCTTGCGATACCTTCAGCGTCTCTCCATCTCCACGTCATGCAGCACGATGTCACTTCCCAGCAACGGTCTCCACAATAAACCAAAGGAGATCATGTGATCAAATCACATGAGCACTTCCTTACAAAGGCTCCTCCTGCCTCATATACATCCTGAGGGTTTTAACGGAGGATTTCACCAGCCATATCCATGGCAACAGGCGCCGCTCTGTTCCAATGTTAAATAAGATTCTCCCAGTGAAAAGCCATGATCTATATATCTACCGTATATACTCATGTATAAGCTGAGATTTTCAGCACCTTTTTTTGTGCTGAAAATGCCCCCTCGGCTTATACATGAGTCATAGGGCAGAAACCAGCGGGGGAGGGGATGCGGCGGCAGGAGCCGGTGGCTGGGACATCATACTCACCCTCCCCGTGGCATCGCTGAACATCCCTGCAACCCTGCGTTCTCCCCGGCTTCCTGCAGCTCTCTCCGGCTTCCTGCAGCTCTCCAGCGCTGAGCGGTGACGTAATACCCGCTCATTAAGGTCATGTAATATGGATGCGACGCCACTCCCATGGGCGTGGCCTCCATATTCATGGCCTTAATGAGCGGTATTACGTCACCGCTCAGTGCTGGAGAGCTGCAAGAAGCCGGGGAGAGCTGCAGGAAGCCGGGGAGAACGCAGGATTGCCGGCCGGGACGTTCAGCGATGGCACGGGGAGGGTGAGTATGATGGAGGAGGATGGGGGGAGCATGAAGGAGGACAAGGAGCATGGAGCAGGATGGGGGGGAGGACAGAGAGCACGGTGCAGAACGGGGGAGGACGGAGAGCACGGAGCAGAACTGGGGAGGACGGAGAGCACGTAGCAGGATGGGGGGGAGGACGGAGAGCATGGAGCAGGACGAGGGGGAGGACGGAGAGCACGGAACAGAACGGGGGAGGACGGAGAGCACGGAGCAGGACGGGGGTGGGCTCAGAGGAGAATGGGGGAGTGCAGAGCTGGATGGGGGAGCACAGAGCAGGACGGGGAGGATGGAAAGCACGAGCAGGACAGGATAATGGAGCAGGAGGAGGGGAGCACAGAGGAGAATGGGGGCGCACAGAGCTGGATGGGGGAGCACAGAGCAGGACGGCAACTTATACACCCGGCTTATACGCGAGTCAATACGTTTTCCAAGTTTTTTGTGGCAAAATTAGGGGGGGTCAGCTTACACACGGGTCGGCTTATACATGAGTATATACGGTATATATTTATATATATATCTATATGTTTATATGGTCTCCTAGGTAACTGCTCTTATTAATAACAGATATAAGGGCAAATCAACTCCAATACATGACTATTTCTATCTATCTATATTAAAGGAGGGCACGGGGAATGAAATTCAACAATACTAAACCCCTAAACATAATTGCAATTATAATAGTATTAACACTGCAACTTCAGGACTATTCAGTCCCCATGTCCTCCAGTCCCTCCAAACCGTTCTATAACATGAAAGAAAAAAGACAAAAAAAACATTATTACTTTAAAAACACTATAAAAACAATCTTACACCAATAACGATGCCAAATAGACAGAGGGGCATCACACATTACAAATATGTAAGTTATACTCAATATTAACCCCTTAACGCCCAAGGGTGGTTTGCACGTTAATGACCGGGCCAATTTTTACAATTTTGCCCACTGTCTCTTTATGAGGTTCTAACTCTGGAACGCTTCAACGGATCTTTGCGATTCTGAGATTGTTTTCTCGTGACATATTGTACTTCACGTTAGTGGTAAAATTTCTTCGAAATAACTTGCGTTTATTTTTGAAAAAAATGCAAATATGGCGAAAATTTTGCAATTTTCAAACTTTGAATTTTTATTCCCTTAAAACAGAGAAATATGTCACACAAAATAGTAAAGAAATAACATTTCCCACAGTATGTCTACTTTACATAAACACAATTTTGGACCCAAAATTTTTTTTTGTTAGGAAATTATAAGGGTTAAAAGTTGACCAGCGATTTCTCATTTTTACAAAATTTACAAAGCCATTTTTTTAGGAACCACCTCACAATTGGGGTCTATATGGCAGAAAATACCTAAAAGTGACACCATTCTAAAATCTGCACCCCTCAAGGTACACAAAACCACATTCAAGAAGTTTATTAACCCTTCAGGTGCTTCACAGGAGCTGAAGCAACGTGGAAGGAATAAATGAATATTTAACTTTTTAGTCACAAAAATGATCTTTTACAAACTTTTTTTTATTTTTCACAAGGGTAAAAGGAGAAAATGGACAGATAAAGTTGTTTTACAATTTCTCCTGAGTACGCCAATACCCCATAAGTGGGGGAAAACCACTGTTTGGGCACACGGCAGAGCTCGTAAGGGAAGGAGCGCCGTTTGACTTTTTCAAACCAAAATTGGCTGGAATTGAGATTGGATGCCATGTCGCGTTTGGAGAGCCTCTGATGCGCCTAAACAGTGGAAACCCCCCACAAGTGACACCATTTTGGAAACTAGACCCCCTATGGAACTTAGCTAGATCTGTTGTGAGCACTTTGAACCCCCAAGTGTTTCACAAAAGTTTATAATGCCTGGGTGTGAAAAAAAACAAACAATTTTCCACAAAAATGATTTTTTAGTCGCAAATTTTGGATTTTTCCCAAGGAAATTGGACCCCAAAAGTTGTCCAATTTGTTCTGAGTACGCTGATACCCCATATGTGGAGGGGGGAATTGTTTGGGCGCACTGCAGGGCTTGGAAAGGAAGTAATAACGTTTTGGAATGCAGACGTTGATGAGGGTCATGTTCCGTTTGCAGTGCCCCAGATGTGCCTAAACAGTGGAAAACACCCACAAGTGACCCTATTTTGGAAACTAGACCCTCTAAGGAACTTATCTAGATCTGTGGTGAGCACTTTGAACCCATAAGTGCTTCACACAAGTTTATAATGCCCGGGCATGAAAATAAAAAATCCTATTTTTTTCCCTCAAAAATTATCTATTAGTCACCAATTTTTTATTTTCCCAAGGATAACAGGAGAAATTGGGCCACAAATGTTGTTGTCCAATTTGTCCTGAGTACGCTGATACCCCATATGTGGGGGGAACCACTGTTTGGGCGCACGGCAGAGCTCGAAATGGAAGGAGCAACATTTGACTTTTTCCAACCAAAATTGGCTGGAATTGAGATTGGACGCCATGTTGCATTTGGAGAGCCCCTGATGTGCCTAAACAGTGGAAACACCCCCACAAGTGACCCCATTTTGGAAAATAGACCCCACAAGGAACTTATCTAGATCTGTGGTGAGCAATTTGAACCCCCAAGTGCTTCACACAAGTTTATAACGTAGAGCCGTAAAATTAAAAAATCATATTTTTTCCACAAAAATGATCTTTTCACCCCAATTTTTATTTTCCCAAGGGTAACAAGACTCCAAAAGTTATTGTGCAATTTGTCCTGAGTATGCTGATACCCAATATGTGGGGGTAAACAACTGTTTGGGTGCATGGCAGAGCTTGGAAGGCAAGGAGCGCCGTTTGACTTTTTCAACGCAGAAATGGCTGGACGCCATGTCGTGTTTGGAGAGCTCCTGATCTGCCTAAAAAGTGGAAACCCCCAACAAATGACACCATTTTGGAAACTAGACCCCTCATGGAACTTATCTTGATGTGTGGTGAGATATTTGAACCTCCAGGTGTTTCACTAAAGTTTATAACGCCCAAGCATGAAAATAAAAAAATCATATTGTTTCCACAAACATGATCTTTTAGTCCCCAACTTTTTATTTTCCTAAGGGTAACAGGAGAAATTGGACCCCAAAAGATGTTGTCCAATTTGTCCTGAGTACGCTGATACCCAATATGTGGGAGAAAACTACTGTATGGGCACACGTCGGGGCTCGGAAGGGAAATAGTGACGTTTTGGATTGCAGACTTTGATGGAATGGTCTGCGGGCGTCATGTCGCATTTGGAGAGCCCCTGATGTGCCTAAACAGTGGAAACTCCCCACAAGTGACCCCATTTGGGAAAATAGACCCCACAAGGAACTTATCTAGATGTGTGGTGAGTGCTATGAAGCCCCAAGTGCTTCACAGAAGTTTATAACGTACAGCAGTAAAAACAAAAAAATCATTTTTTTTTACAAAAATAATATTTTCGCACCCAATTTTTTATTTTCCCAAGGGTAACAGGACAAATTGCACAATAACTCTTGGGGTCCAATTTCTTCTGAGTACGCTGATACCCCATATGTGTGGGTAAACTACTGTTTGGGCACATGGCAGAGCTCAGAAGTGAAGAGCACCGTTTGACTTTTTCAACCAAAATTGGCTGGAATTGAGATCAGACGCCATGACACATTTGGAGAGCCCCTGATGTGCCTAAACAGCGGAAACCCCCCAATTCTAACTCCAACCCTAACCCCAACACACCCCTAACCCTAATCCCAACCCTAACCATTACACTAACCACAAACCTAACCCTACCACACCCCTAACCCTAATCCCAATCCTAACCCTAATCCTAACATTAGCCTCAACCCTAATCCTAACTTTAGCCCTAACGGGAAAATGGAAATAAATACATTTTTTTAATTTTATTATTTTTCACTAAGGGGGTGATAAAGGGGGGGTTTGATTTACTATTTATAGCGGATTTTTATGATTGGCAGCTGTCACGCTAAATGACGCTTTTTATTGCAAAAAATAGTTTTTTGCATCACATTTGAGAGCTATAATTTTTGCATATTTTGTCCCACAGAGTCATGTGAAGTCTTAGTTTTTGCGGTACGAGTTGACATTTTTATTGGTTCCATTTTTGAGCACGTGACATTTTTTGATCGCTTTTTATTTCGATTTTTGGGAGGTTAGAATGAACAAAAATCAGCAGTTCATGAATTTCTTTAGGGGGGGGCGTTTATACCGTTCTCCATGTGGTAAAATTGATAAAGCAGTTTTATTCTTTGGGTCAGTACGATTACGGCGATACCTCATTTATATTATTTTTTTATGTTTTGGCGCTTTTATACAATAAAAACAATTTTATATAAAAAATAATTATTTTTTCATCGCTTTATTCTGAGAGCTATAACTTTTTTATTTTTTCGCTGATGATGCTGTGTGGCAGCTCGTTTTTTGCGGGACAAGATGATGTTTTCAGCGGTACCATGTTTATTTAAATCTGTCTTTTTGATCGTGTGTTATTCCACTTTTTGTTAGAGGGTATGATGATAAAGCATTGATTTTTTGCTTTGTTTTTTTTTTAAGGGGTTCACTAAAGGGGTTAACTAGTGGGACAGTTTTATAGGGGGGATTGTTACGGACACGGCGATACCAAATATGTGTACTTTTATTGTTTTGTTTTTTTTATTTACAGGAAGAAATGAATTTATTGGGGAATATTTTTTTTTTTTTTTTAACTTTTTTTTTTTTTTTTTTACTTTTATACTTTGTCCCAAGGTGGGACATTACAGTATAGGGTCAGATCGCTGGTCTCACAGTGTGCACAGCACTCTGTGAGACCAGCGATCTCACAGGCAGTGCTGCAGGCTTCCTCAGCGTCTGCTCTCAGCAGGCGCTGAGGAAGCCACCTCCCTGCAGGACCCGGCGGCCATCTTGGATCCGGAGTCCTGCAGGAAAGAGGCCTCCCTCTCACTGCACGATGCTCCCCTGTGCCCCCGGTACACCGTGATCATGTTTGATTGCGGTGTGCCAGGGGTTAATGTGTCGGGAGCTGTCCGCGACCGCTCCTGGCACATAGTGCCGGGTGTCAGCTGTGATAATCAGCTGACACCCGGCCGCGATCAGCTGCGCTCCCCCCGGGAGCACAACTGATCGCCTTGGACGTACTATTCCGTCCCTGGGAATTAAGTACCAGGTCACATGGACGGAATAGTACGTCCGATGGGATTAAGGGGTTAAGACCCCGTGGTTGCAGGGTATCTAGAACGGATATCCATCGTAAATCTTTCCTTTTCAACATCTTAACACTATCGCCACCTCGCCTCAAAGCTGGGACTCCATCTATCACTCTAAACCTTAGTTGGTTAATAGAATGTTTGCAATCAATAAAATGCTTAGGAACAGATAACTCCACAGATTTAGTCCTAATAGCACTTTTGTGTTCACTAATGCATGCCCTGATTTCCATTGTCATCTCCCCTACATACATAAGCCCACACGGGCATATTATTAGGTAAATCACAAAACTCGACGAACATGTGTATCTCTCCTTGATAGAGAATTTCTTTCCAGTCCGTGGGTGGTTGAGAGAATCCCCCTTCAATATATTTCCACAACACGCACAACCAAGGCATCAAAAATGACCAAATTTGGGAGGGCAGAGTGTTCTCTGTATGGAGACCTTCCCAGAGCCAATGTCGGATTTCACTAATTTGTCTTTTAACACTAGAACTACTGATGTAGTCATTTTGACTCCTTTCGTTTTTTATTTCTCTTCTGTGACTACATTTTTCAGAATTCCGGCTTGAAACTCGGTGACTTTTCCTCAAATATGATGTGAAAAAAGATTTTGTGAGAATAAATAATTTTGGTGAAAAATTTGCGCGTTTTTTTCAAAATTTACCAAGAACTACTGAAGGGAGTCATTTTGACTCCCTACTATATTTTGAGGTCCTTTTGTCACTAAATGTTGCTATAAAGTTTTGTGCATAATTTTTTGAAACTCCGCTCTGTACCTGAGCGGGCAGGTACGGGCCGGATTGTGGTGAGAATATCCGGTCGGATATTCCGCCGCTAATCCAGCCAGTGTGCACGGACCCTTACAAAACAAAAATTCTAAATATTCATCAACTTTTTTCCAGATATTCCAAGCACATCAACTGGGGATCGGGCTCATGCAGTTATGTTGCCTCGTGACCATCCTCCTGGTCGTGGACAGAAAAAATCAGCAAAACGTCCCAGAAATGAAAGAACAACAGATAACGATGGCGGCGAAGGTAATGCAACAACAAACACCAGAGAAGGCGAATCTGAAGGAATGCTAGTTTCAGCGGATGGTATTCAATGGAAACCTGTTGAAATTGGTGAACACTTGCCTGGTAGGCGTGACAGCCAAAATATTCTTCGAGAAGCACCTGGCCCTACAGGATACGCCAGAAGAAATATCATTATCGATAGTCCTTTGAGCGCATGGCGTTTATTTTTTGATTCATATATATTGACACATATAAAGAACTGTACGCTTGCAGAAGCATGCAGGAATAATAATTTACAGTTTACTCTATCTGATGAGGAGTTAGATGCATTCATTGCGATATTCTATGCTCGTGGAATATCTGGCACGAACCGTCACTCGATTAGCAGTATTTGGTGTAATGACTGGGGAATACCGTTTTGCAAAGCGACAATGTCTAGGGACCGCTTTGTTGAAATTATGAGGTTTCTCAGATTTGATGAGAAATCTACTCGATCGGAGAGACTGCAAACGGACAAGTTTGCTCTATTTTCTACTGTGTGGGACAGGTTTATTGAAAATTGTATTGCGTGTTACAAACCTGGCCCATACATAACGGTGGATGAGCAACTTTTCCCAAGCAAAACTAGGTGTCCATTCACGCAGTACATGCCTTCCAAACCAGATAAATATGGCCACAAATATTGGCTAGCTGTTGATAAGGAGAGCAAATATCTGGCAAATGGTTTCCCTTATCTAGGCAAAGATGACACACGCCGTGCTGAGGACCGTTTAGCTGACCATGTGGTAATGAAGTTATTGGACCCGTTTTTGAAAAAAGGTCGCAATGTTACAACCGATAATTATTTTACTTCAGTAAAATTAGCTAAACAGCTAAAAAGCAAAGGAACAACCATCGTGGGAACACTGAACAAGATAAGGCGAGAAGTGCCTAAAGAAATAAAATCCATGAAAGAGGAATTGTACAACACTAAAGTGTTTAGAAATGAAGACAATTTTACACTTACAGTATATCAAGGAAAGCCCAACAAAAATGTTGTCATTTTGAGTTCCGTCCATCCAGATGTTGTTGTTGCGTCTGATTCCGCTAAAAAAACTCCAGAAACGGTAAAGTTTTACAATGAAACAAAATATGGAGTAGATGTAGTGGATCAGATGGCACGAAAATATACCACACGAACATGCACAAGGAGATGGCCTGTTCATGCATTTGAAAATGCCTTAGACTTTGCGGGTATAAATGCATGGATAATATTCAATGAGATAACCCACCAAAAAATGTCACGCAAGGCATTTTTGCAAACGCTTGTGAGAGAGTTGAGTGGTCCTTATGTCACAGATAGGGAAAAGGGTTCCACGTCCCAAGTTTCTACATGCTCAGAAGTGATGGTTCAAACAAAATTTTGCCAGATCAAAGAAAAGTGCAAGAAAAATAGATCTGTCTGCAATTGTAAGACTTGTGGTAAGTCTTTGTGTGGGCAATGTACTGCCATAAATCAAAGGCAATGCCTAAAATGCGAAACACCAAATGTTTAGAAGGTGAATTCTGCGCCATATTTTCATTTTTATGCTCCTCCACCTACATTTTCTCTGCTTTTTGTTCTTCAGTTGTTGTTTATATGTGTGCACTTGAATAAAAAAAAATGTTTGAAAAACGTATATTATAATTATTGTTATTTTCTGTAGAAAAATAAGAAAAGCAGAAAAAAAACAATCAAAAGCATTACTGTTGGATCTCACAATAATAATACATTACAAAAAATATAATTATTAATAAATAACCACAAATGAAACTCTAAAAATAAACGAAAACAAGCAAGGAGTCAAAATGACTCCTTTCAGTAGTTCTAGGCGGGGTCACGAGTCCAGTAGTCCTAGTGTTAACCCCTTCATGACCCAGCCTATTTTGACGTTAAAGACCTCGCCATTTTTTGCAATTCTGACCAGTGTCCCTTTATGAGGTAATAACTCAGGAACGCTTCAACGGATCCTAGCGATTCTGAGAAAGTTTTTTCGTGATATATTGGGCGTCATGATAGTGGTAAATTTAGGTCGATATTTTTGGGTTTATTTGTGAAAAAATGGAAATTTGGCGAAAATTTTGAAAATTTCGCAATTTTCAAATTTTGAATTTTTATTCTGTTAAACCAGAGAGTTATGTGACACAAAATAGTTAATAAATAACATTTCCCACAAGTCTACTTTACATCAGCACAATTTTGGAAAAAAAATTTTTTTTTTGTTAGGAAGTTATAAGGGTTAAATTTGACCAGCGATTTCTCATTTTTACAACAAAATTTACAAAGCCATTTTGTTTACGGACCACCTCACATTTGAAGTCACTTTGAGGGTTCTATATGGCAGAAAATACCCAAATGTGACAACATTATAAAAACTGCACGCCTCAAGCTACTCAAAACTATATTCAAGAAGATTATTAACCCTTCAGGTGCTTCACAGGAACTAAAGCAACGTGGAAGGAAAAAATGGACATTTTAATTTTTCCAACAAAAATTTTCTTTTAGCATCAATTTTTTAATTTTTGCCTGGGCAACAGGATAAAATAGATCCTAAAATTTGTTGGGCAATTTATCCTGAGTACACCGATACCTCATATGTGGTCATAAACCATTGTTTGGGCGCACGGCAGGGCTCAGAAGGGAAGGAGCACCATTTGACTTTTTGAATGGAAAATATGCTGAAATATTTAGCGGTTGCCATGTCGCATTTGGAGAGTCTCTGTGTGCCTAAACATTGGAGCTCCCCCACAAGTGACCCCATTTTGGAAACTAGACCCCCAAGGAACGTATCTAGATGAATAGTGAGCACTTTCAACCCCCAGGTGCTTCACAAATTGATCTGTAAAAATAAGAAAGTACTTTTTTTTTTTCACAAAAAATTTGTTTTAGCCTCAGTTTTTTCATTTTCACATGGGCAACAGAATAAAATGGATCCTAAAATTTGTTGGGCAATTTATCCTGAGTACACAGATACCTCATATGTGGTCATAAACCACTACTTGGGCGCACAGCAGGGCCCAGAAGGGAAGGAGCACCATTTGACTTTTTGAATGGAAAATTAGCTCCAATCGTTAGCGGACACCATGACGAGTTTGGAGAGCCCCTGTGTGCCTAAACAGTGAAAAACAACCACATGTGTCACCATTTTGGAAACTAGACCTCTTATGGAACTTATCTAGATGTGTTGTGAGCACTCTGAACCCCCAAGTGCTTCACAGAAGTTTTTAAACGCAGAGCAGTAAAATAATTTTTTTTTTTTTTTTTTTTACAAAAATGATTTTGTTCCTCAAAAATCATTTTTTAGCCCGCTATTTTTTTATTGTCCAAGGGTAACAGGATAAATTGGACCCCAAAAGTTGTTGTCCAGTTTTTCCTGAGTACGCTAGTGCCCCATATGTGGGGAGGAACCACTGTTTGGGCGCACAGCAGGGCTCAGAAGGGAAGGAGCGCCATTTGACTTTTTTAATGGAAAATTAGCTCCAATCGTTAGCGGACACCATGTCGTGTTTGGAGAGCCCCTGTGTGCCTAAACTTTGGAGCTCCATCACAAATGCCCCCATTTTGGAAACTAGACCCCCTAAGGAACTTATCAAGATACACAGTGAGCACTTTGAACCCCCAGGTGCTTCACAGAAGTTTATAACGCAGAGCCGTGAAAATAAAAAATCATTTTTTTCTCAAAAAATCATTTTTTTAGCCCCCTATTTTTTATTTTCGCAATGGTTACAGTAGAAATTGGACCCCAAAAGTTGTTGTCCAGTTTGTGCTGAGTACGCTGGTACCCCATATGTGGGGGGAACCACTGTTTGGGCACACGTCAGGGCTCGGAAGGGAAGTAGTGACGTTTTGAAATGCCGACTTAATGGAATGGTCTGCGGGCGTCATGTTACGTTTGCAGAGCCCCTGATGTGCCTAAACAGTAGAAACTCCCCACAAGTGACCCCATTTTGGAAACTAGACTCCACAAGGAACTTATCTAGATGTGTGGTGAGCACTTTGAATCCCCAAGGGCTACACAAGTTTATAACGCCGGGGTGTGAAAATAAAAAAACATTTTTTCCACAAACATGATCTTTTAGTCCCCAATTTTTTTATTTTCCCAAGGGTAACAGGAGAAATTACACCCCAAAAGTTGTTGTCCAATTTGTCCTGAGTACGCTGATATCCCATATGTTGGAGAAAACTACTGTATAGGCACACGTCGGGGCTCGGAAGGGAAGTAGTGACGTTTTGAAATGCCGACTTGATGGAATAGTCTGCGGGCATCATGTTACGTTTGCAGAGCCCCTGATGTGCCTAAACTGTGGAAACCCCCCCAAGTAACCCCATTTTGGAAACTAGACCACCCATGGAACTTATCTAGATGTGTAGTGAGCACTTTGAACCCCGAAGTGCTTCACAGAAGTTTATAACCCAGAGCCATGAAAATAAAAAATCATTTTTTTCTCTAAAAAAATGATTTTATAGCCTACAATTTTTTATTTTCTCAAGGGTAACAGGACAAATTGGACCCAAAAGGTTGTTGACCTGTTTGTCCTGAGTACGCTGGTACCCCATATGTGCGGGGGAACCACTGTTTAGGCACACGTGGGGGCTCAGAAAGGAAGTAGAGACGTTTTGTAATACCGACTTGATGGAATGGTCTGCGGGCGTCATTTTACGTTTGCAGAGCCCATGATGTGCCTAAACAGTAGAAACCCCCCAATTGACCCCATTTTGGAAACTAGATCCCCCAAAGAACTCCTCTAGATGTGTGGTGAGCACTTTGAATCTCCAAGTTCTTCACAGAAGTTTATAATGCAGAGCCGTGAAAATAAAAAATAATTTTTTTCCACAAACATGATCTTTTAGTCCCCAATTTTTTTTCCCTAGGGTAACAGGAAAATTAGACCCCCAAAGTTGTTGTGCAATTTTTCCTGAGTACGCTGATACCCCATATGTGGGGGTAAATCCACTGTTTGGGCACACGTCGGGGCTTGGAATAAAGGGAGCACTGTTTGACTTTTTGAACGCAAAATTTGCAGGAATCAATGGTGGCGCCACTGGAGACCCCCTGATGTGCCTAAATAGTAGAAACCTCTCAATTCTAACTCCAACCCTAACCCCAACACACCCCTAACCACAACCCTAAGCCCTACACACCCCTAACCCTAATCCAAACCCTAACCATAACCCTAACACACCCCTAACCATAATCCCAACCCTAACCATAACCCTAACCACAAGCCTAACCCCAACCTTAACTCTAATTCCAACCCTAATTCTAACCGTAACCCTAATTCCAACCCTAACCCAAATTCCAACCCTAACCCTAATTCTAACCGTAACCCTAATTCTAACCTAATGCTAAAGGCTAGGTTCACATTACGTTTTACCAGCCCGTTCAACATATAGCGCTGACGGGCTGGTAACGGTATAGTATAATGCGATCGCGTTATGCTATACCCGCTAGCGCAGAGGAATCAGCAGATGATTCATCTGCGCTAGCGGTGACAGAGCCCAGACGCTGCAGGCCACGTCCGAGGCTCAATCACTGAATGACGGCACGTCGCGAACGCATGCCGCTTTACAGCATGCGTCGCGATGCGCCCGCAAATGAGGGTGAATGGCAGCGTTAACGGACTGCGTTACACTGCGTTATACCGTGGTGTAACGCAGTCCATCTAACGGACTGCCATAACGCGATATGAATCCAGCCTAATCCTAACCCTAATTATAACCCTAACGCTAACCCTAGTCCTAACCTAACCCTAAGGCTAGGTTCACATTACGTTTTACCAGCCTGTTCAACACATAGCGTTGACGGGCTGGTAACGGTATAGCATAACGCGATCGCGTTATGCTATACCCGCTAGCGCAGAGGAATCAGCAGATGATTCATCTGCGCTAGCGGTGACGGAGCCCAGACGCTGCAGCCCGTGTCCGAGGCTCGGTCACTGAATGACGGCACGTCACGAACGCATGCCGCTTTACGGCATGCGTTGCGATGTGCCCGCAAATGAGGGTGAATGGCAGCGTTAACAGACTGCGTTACACTGCGTTATACCGTGGTGTAACGCAGTCCATCTAACGGACTGCCATAACGCGATATGAATCCAGCCTAACCCTAACCCTAATTATAACCCTAACGCTAACCCTAATTCTAACCCTAATGCTAAAGGCTAGGTTCACATTACGTTTTTACCAGCCCGTTCAACACATAGCGCTGACGGGCTGGTAACGGTATAGTATAATGCGATCGCGTTATGCTATACCCGCTAGCGCAGAGGAATCAGCAGATGATTCATCTGCGCTAGCGGTGACGGAGCCCAGACGCTGCAGCCCGTGTCCGAGGCTCGGTCACTGAATGACGGCACGTCACGAACGCATGCCGCTTTACGGTATGCATTGCGATGTGCCCGCAAATGGGGGTGAATGGTAGCGTTAACAGACTGCGTTACACCGCGTTATACCGCGGTGTAACGCAGTCCGTCTACTGGACTGCCATAATGCAATACAAATCCAGCATAATCCTAATGCTAACCCTAACCCTAATGCTAACCCTAACCCTAAGGGTAACCCTAACTGTAATTCTAACCCTAATAGAAAATAAAATTATTTTATTTTTTGTCCCTACCTATGGGGGTGATAAAGGGGGCGTTTAGTTACATTTTTTTATTTTGATCACTATGAGAGTTTATCACAGTGATCAAAATAAATTTTTGGACTTTAGAAGGCGCACTGCATATGCGCCAGCCTGCGGGCGTACTGTGCATGCGCCCGCCATTTTCCAATATGGCGGCACCCATGAAGAGTCCCGGACGGACGCCGGGACGGAACCATGGGCGCCAGAAGACTGGGGGAGGTGAGATGACACTGGGGGGGGATCAGAAGGCGGGGGCAGCAGACCGGAGCGGAGAGGACCGGAGCGCAGGGCAGCAGATAGTAACGGCGGTGACCGATCGCTGCCATGAAATCGGTGGCGGCGGCCGATCACCGCCGTTACTCAGTGTGGGGAGGGTCGTAACTCGGTGTTCAGCCATGGCAGATGCTATTGCAGCATCGGCCATGGCTGGATTGTAATATTTCACCAAATTTCATTGGTGAAATATTACAAATCGGTCTGATTGGCTGTTTCACTTTTAACAGCCAATCAGAGCGATCGTAGCCAGGTGGGGGTTAAGCCACCCCCACTGTGGTGATGAACAAAGGGTCTTGTGCTTGCGGGTCAGGTGACGTTTCAGTGACCCCGGTCACCGACCCACAGGAACATGATTTATAGCATGACGCCTACGTTGGCGTCATGGGTCGGGATGCCACTGTTTTTCATGATGCCAACGTAGGCGTCAAGGGTCGGGAAGGGGTTAAATTATAGCCACGTCTACATGATAACAATGGTTTATTGGAAAATTCATCAATGTGTGGCAGACCCTTATGTAGTAAACTCTAGTGTCTATTCAAGATACCCCCAATTTTGCCACTGACTGGGCAAAATGTTGACACAAATGGGATACGTTTTTGTTTAACCCTATCATGTTTATGCTTATAAACTTCTGATGATATAGTCATAACCCTATCTTTGTGGCTTTTAACATTCCTCAGTGGGTACCCCCTCTTAATAAATCTGTCACATATCTGATCCAATCTCATATCCAACTTCTCCGGTTCCTTCACAATACATCTTACTCGTAAAATCTGACTCCACGGCAGGGATTCAATCATACGTCTAGGGTGATTGCTGTCATGGATCAAAAGATTATTCCTGTCTGTTTCTTTAGTAAACAAATCAGTACATAAAGACTCATCCTTCTTATAAACCACAGTATCCAAAAATTGGATTTGGTCAAGGGCATATGTTAATGTAAAATTCAATTCAGGAAACACATTATTCAAATAATCTTGGAAGCACAGGAGATCCTCCACGCTCCCCTCCCATATACAAAAAATGTTGTCGATGTAACGCCACCGGGCCCGGACATGGTCCCAGTGACTGGAACTGTACACATGCTGGTCCTCGAATACTGCCATGTAGATGTTAGCATATATTGGGGCCACATTGGACCCCATGGCGGTACCGTGCAACTGTAGGTAATAATCATCCCCAAAGAGAAAAAAATTCCTCCTGAGGATGAATCCTAACAGTGCTAGGACCAGCTGTGTACATTCCGGGGCCATGTCCGAGAGTGATAGCATCACATCGACGGCATCTAATCCTCTATCATGTTCGATAGTTGTGTTTAAGGACACCACCTCAAATGAGACCAACACAGTATTGGGATTAACCTTAATCGTTTCAATTTTATCCAAAAAGTCATTGGTGTCCATGATATATGACTTAAGGGTATGCCACACTAAACAAGATCGTTAACGAGATCGCTAAAATACGTCACTATTTAGCGATCTCCTTAGCGACGTCGTTGTGTGTGGCATGTAGCAACGACGTGGCCCCTGCTGTGATCTCGTTGATCGTTCACTAGAGTTCTGGACCGTATTTTGATCGTTGGCGTCCCGCTGGTGAGCCTGAATCGCTGTGTTTGGCACCTTTTGTGAACGATGTGCGACATCGTTGACGACGCATTAGTCAGCGGCGCAGGCGGGACTTTGTTTTGTTTCGTTAACGCCCTTCAGCTCCGATTGGTGACCACACAACATCACCTCAGCTATAATAACTGCGCCCCCATCCATTGTTTCCAGAGCACTTTATGGGTCTCTTTGTGCGTTGTTGCGAGGATAGTATCGTGTGGCGGAGTTTTGCGATCCTGTTTGTGGCGCAGTGGTGGGTTTTTGCGATCCTGTCTGAGTCGCTAGAGCACCATCCATCCCCATTTGGATTAGGATCTTCGGGATATTTGGATTAAAGGTAAATATTGTTTGTGATGTTGTTTGATAATGGTTTTTAACCTTTTTTTGTTTTTTTCGTCTGCTTTATTTATTTTACACCCCTGACCTTAATTTTTTTTTTTGTCTGCTTTATTTATTTTACACCCCTGACCTTATTTTTTTTTTTTTTCGTCTGCTTTATTTATTTTACACCCCCCCACCATTTTAGACATTTGTAAACTGTATATTAAATGTTGACTGAAAAGTTTAATTTATTTTTTTTTATATATTTTCTATTTTATTCTTTATTTTATTTTGTTTAAACACTTTATTAATAGTAATTAATTAGTAATTAACTTTTCTCTTCTTTACCGTACAGGTTGCACATAATGAACATGTCCACCGCGGAGCGTATGATTGTGGCAGTTGCACTGTCAATGGAGGCAGATCGTCAGGAAGAGGCGCGGGTGGAAGAGAGGCGCTCCAAGCGAAAGCGTCGCATGTGGACCAGAGAATGGCTGGAGCAGAGGTCCAAATTCTCCCACATGCATCTAGTGAGGGAGTTGCAGGAGAAGAATCCGCAGGATTTCCGGAATTATCTACGGATGTCGGAGGATTCATTCAAGCTCCTACTGGAAGCTGTGAGGCCATTCATTGAACGGCAGGATACAAGGATGCGTGCAGCTGTTTCAGCAGAGGAATGTTTGGCAGTAACGCTGCGATTTCTGGCAACCGGACGTTCAATGAAGGATTTGCAATATTCTGCTGCAATTTCTCGGTCGCTGCTTGGAGAACTAATTCCGGAGACTTGCAACGCCATCGTCCGCAGTTTACGGAGCTACATGCCTTTTCCCAAATCAGTGGCGGAATGGCAAATTATTGCCTCTGATTTTGAAAGGATTTGGCAGTTTCCAAACTGTGGTGGTGCCTTGGATGGCAAACGTGCTGATCACGCAACCAGCCAACAGAGGATCCTTTTTTCATAATTACAAGGGCTACTTCAGCGTGATCCTCATGGCCCTTGTTAATGCCAATTATGAATTTATTGACATTGATGTTGGCATGAACGGAAGGGTTTCTGACGGTGGCGTTTTGGAGCACACAAGTTTTGGTGAACGGTTGTTTAATAATAAACTTAACTTGCCAACCAACATGGACACCACCGCCAACCTAAACTTTGTGTTTGTGGGCGATGAAGCCTTCCCCCTTCATGCGCATCTTGTGAAACCATATCCACAAAAGACTTTGACAGGGGAAAGGCGGATTTTTAATTACAGACTGTCTAGGGCACGGCGCGTTGTGGACAATACCTTCGGCATAATGGCCAACCGCTTCAGGGTTTTCCACACTCCAATCAACATGAAGCTGGAATCCATTTGTGTTTTTTTTCATATTTTACCTATATGGGAGAAGGGCTAATGATGGGTGAGATGTGGGGAGGGAGTAATGGGGATGGCAAAGAGACATGTTACCAGCAGCTGCAGTTTTTAAAATCTTTTCAAAGGCTTTTTTGTTGTCTATTTTTTGTTTTACATTGTATCTACTTGTCACACACGGGGTCATGGGGTACCATCAGTCATAGGAGTTAATTGTTAAAAAATAAAAGAAAAAAGTTTCAAATATTTACAATTATTTTAAGGGCCTATGGTCTCACTAGCGTTCAAACATTATAATTAAATATAACAGATAATACACCACTGCTGCATATATAAAGTTTAAATATATAATATATATATTATAGTCATATATGAAAGGTTAAAAAATTGTTATAAATATATTTGAAAATTCTTGGGAGGTAAAGGTCAACATTCACCAGGGAATCACAGCTATTCACAGATAAGCGACGCCATTGTGATCGCAATGTGAGTATTGTCACGAGCTCCAGCTATACAGATATGCATACAGATATGCAAAAAGCCATTGTGATTGCAAAGGTGAAGATTATCGAGCCCCAAGCATACAGATATGCGACGCCATTGTGATCGCTATGTGAGTATTGTCACGAGCTCCAGCTATCCAGATATGCATACAGATATACAAAAAGCCATTGTGATTGCAAAGGTGAAGATTATCGAGCCCAACCATACAGATATGCAACGTCATTGTGATCGCTATGTGAGTATTGTCACGCACTCCAGCTATACAGATATGCATACAGATATGCAAAAAGCCATTGTGATTGCAATGGTACTGTGAAAGATTACGAGCTCGATAGGCGTGACTGAGCGCGACCTTTTGCACGCCCCTCATCACAGATTGGTGGTCACTATTTATCTCATAGATATTCATCACAGCTCTCCCGCTTTGTGATTGGATGACCGCGTCATAAAAGATGACGCATCAGCACTCCTCTCCATTGCTCTCGAGCAGAAGCGGTTCTTTTCAAATCTCCAGCATCGTTCCAGTGTGTCCTGCTATTTGTAGCTACTACTGCGATCCAGTTTGCGCCACTATTGCGGTTGCTGCGTTCTAGTCTACGGCTTTGGGGTTTTTGCGATCCAGTCTGTGGCGTTATATCCTCTGCGATCGTTTGTGACGCTAATTTGTTTCCCTATTTCCTTTTTTTTTTCAAAAATCACAAACAAGTTTTGTAAGGTAGGTATATTTTTTGTCACATTTAATTTTTATTTTTTCTTTAATTTTACAGATCCATTTTAGATCTCTGCTGTTGTTAACCATTGTCGTCCATCAATTTTTTTTTTGCCATTGTTTTGTTCAGGCACGCCCACCATTTTATGATCCCAGAGCTCTGTCAATGTTTGCTCCTGCTGCGCCCACAACCACCATTTTGTGATCCCTGCTTTTTTTTGCTGTTTTTTTCCGTAATTGTTCATCTATGATTTTTTTTTTTTTTTCAATTGTTTTGTTCTGGCACGACCACCACCACCACCATTTTATGATCCAGCTCTGTCAATGTTTACTCCAGCTGTGCCCACAACCACCATTTTATGTTCCCTGCTGTGTTCTATGTTGTAGGCTATGTAAGCATTTTATTTAAGGACACTGTTCTTCCTGGTTCTCCTCCTATCTTTCTGACCGCTCCTTCAGTGTTTCGTTCTCTGGCTCCACTTCATCTCCTCTCCCTCTCACTGTCGGTGTACCCCAGGGCTCAGTCCTTGGCCCCCTTCTCTTCTCTCTCTACACCGCCCCAATTGGACAGACCATCAGCAGATTTGGCTTTCAGTACCATCTTTATGCTGATGACACACAATTATACACGTCATCCCCCGACCTTACCCCGCTGTACTACAGAACGCCACCGACTGTCTGTCCGCAGTCTCCAACATCATGTCTGCTCTCTATCTGAAACTCAACCTCTCCAAAACTGAACTTCTTCTGCTCCCGCCATCTACTAACCTCCCTAAATCTGACATTTCCCTCTCAGTGGGCGGCACCATAATAACACCCCGGCAGCAGGCTCGCTGTCTGGGTGTTATGTTTGATACCAATCTCTCCTTCACCTCCCATATACAATCTCTTGCCCGCTCTTGCCGCCTACACCTAAAGAACATCTCTAGAATCCGCCCTTTTTTCACCATGGAAACAACAAAAACCCTCACTGTAGCATTGATCCACTCCCGCCTGGACTACTGTAACGCTCTATTACTTGGCCTCCCCATTACTCGACTATCCCCTCTCCAGTCCATCCTTAATGCAGCAGCCAGGGTTATCCATCTGGCTAATCGGTACTCGGACGCGTCCACTCTTCGCCAGTCCTTACACTGGCTGCCCATTCATTATAGGATCCAATTCAAAGTACTTGTTCTCACCCACAAAGCTCTCCACACTGCAGCACCCCCTACATCTCCTCCCTCATTTCTATCTATCGGCCTAACCGACTGCTGCGCTCTGCAAACGACTTTCGACTAACCTCTGCACTAATCCGTACCTCCCACTCCCGACTCCAAGACTTCTCTTGCGCTGCGCCAATCCTCTGGAATGCTCTACCCCAAGAAATTAGGACTATCCACAATTTGCATGGTTTCAGGCGCTCCCTCAAAACACATCTGTTCAGAGCGGCCTATCACATTCACTAATCAAAGTCATTCTATGTGTAAGTGTGTGTGTGTGTGTGTAGCCCATTCACTATCTCCATCCATCCCTCACTCCCTTAAGATGGCTGGACCATCATTGTAAATGCACCATTGTATATACACACCTGTATTTTGTATCTCCCCCACCTCATTGTAGATTGTAAGCTCTCACGAGCAGGGCCGTCTTATTTTGCTTTAATTACTGTATTGTTAACGTTGTTACTTATGACTTGTGTTTTGAAACTGTTAAACTGTAAAGCGCTGCGGAATATGATGGCGCTATATAAAGATTATTATTATTATTATTATTTAACCATTCTGCCGTTCTCACATAATGATTTTTTTATAACAGATGGCTGATAAGCAGGAATTTTTGCGGGAGTTTATCGAGCTGTACCGCTCAATGCCGTGCCTGTGGAAAATAAAGTCGGCTGATTACTGTAACAGGCTTAAAAAGAAGGACGTGTACCAAAAACTGGTGGAGCTCTGCAAGAATCGTTACCCAGATGAACCGGCGGATGAGTCATCGGTGAAAAAACGTATTCAGGCCCTCCGCACAGTGTACAAAAAAGAGCTCAATAAAGTTATAAATTCTACCAAATCTGGAGCGGGGCCGAAGATGTTTATGTCCCCCAACTGTGGTACTTTGATCTGTTCACTTTTACAAGGGACCAAGAAATACCCAGACAAGGGACATCCATGTCGAATCTAGACCCAGTGATCCAGCCAGACACCCCTGTCATACATGTAAGTACCTTTGTATTACAACACATTTTAATGTACATGCCAAAGTGTACTTAAATTTAAAAAATATAATTGTGAAATGTAGATAAAATGGCAGAATTAATCCCTTCATGTACTGATAATTTATCTAGCTCAACGGTTGAGGCCGATCCATTTACAAGTGTCGTTTTCACATTTTTGTTGTATTTGGGTGTTATAGAGTGAAGATACATTTCTTTGTCTTTACAAGTGTCGTTTTCACATTTTTGCTGTTTTTGGGTATAGTGTGAAGATTAATTTCTTTGTCTTTGTGATTTACCATTTGTTTTTTGTTCATGCAGGACACAGAAGAGGCCGTTTCCACACCTCCAACTGAACAAGACAGCATGGCGTTGATCCAAGATGAAGAAGAGCCACCATCCTCATCTGTGCGGCGCCGGCTTTCACTTTCAGGAAGGAAAAGGAAGGCTCCCACCTCGGCTACCACCTCGGCTACTCCTGAATTGGTGGAAATTGCGAAAAAAGTGCTTACGGCAGAAAAAGACCAACCTAAAATAACAGGGTTTGCATACTTCGCTAATGAGAGGCTGCCTACACTGGATCCTGTTCAGCGGCTTCATGCAGAGAGACTCATGTTTGAGGTACTGACTGAAGCGTCTTTTGGAAACCTGGATAACAGATATGTCGTCATGCCAAGACCGCAGTACCCGGACTACTCATGGCCGCACAATCCTGTGCCGAACCCAATTGGGCAAAATCCAGCAAACCCAAACGCTGGTCCTCCCCCTTATTTTTATACACTGCAGAGGCAGCGTGGTAATGGCAATTACGATCCATCTTACCAGCAGTTGTAGTTTTAAAAATGTTTTACAAAAGTATTTTTTTGTTGTTTATATATTTTTTACATTGATACCTTTTTTAATAAAAATCTTATTTATCTAATGAATTATGGTCTTTTCTTATGTAATGTCAACTATTAAAATGTTGTATTTTTATTACATCTACTTGTCACACACGGGGTCATGGGAATACCAGCTATCATAGGTGTTCCATCATAGGGAAAAAATGAAATGAAAAAAATTTCAAAAATTAACATTACATTTAAAGGTCCCTGGTCACACTAGCGCTAAAACCTTATACTAAAAAATAATACACCACACCTGCGTAGATTAACGTAAAATAGAAAATATATATTGTTTTCATATATATATATTTTTTTTTTTAAAAGAAATCAAATTTAAATAAAAACAAAAAACAGTAACATAATAACATAAAAAATTATATACAAAATATTAACAAAATTAAAATAATTAACAAAAAAAAATTAATGAGGGCCCCGGAGTCCAGGAAATACCCTCTCCAGCATCACCCCGTGTTGATGCAGAGCTCCCATGGCATGTTGCAGCTCTGCCACCGCTGTCTGCATGGCTCCCACCACGCTGCTCATTGCCGCCATCAGCCGGCGGTGTGACAGAAACAGGTCCTGGGCAGTTGGGATTTCTGTGGAGGTAAAGGTAACAGTTAACCAGGGAATTCTGTTGAAACATCAACATGTACATGTTATGTTTGTTAACACTTACCGTTTTCCTCAGAGGAACCGCTGACCGCCCACCCAGAACCTGTTGCTCCGCCGGCTAGGGAAAAAAATGAAAAAAAAATTATATCACAACAGTCATTACACATAAGACCTTACAAAGTTCTCAAACTTGTCTGAAGCTTATATAATGTGCGTTAATTACCTGATGGGGAGCCTGCATCCGTGTCACGGGATAATGCTGGAGAGAAGGTAACGTCTGGGGAAGGGCTGGAACCCACCGAGTGACGAGGGGGGGTTGCTGCCGCTGAAGGGGTTGAAGGGTTGGAAAGGTGTGGTGAGGATGGTGGTGGAGGGGTAGCCGGGGAAGGAGATGGAGGTGGAGGGGTAGCTGGGGACGGTGGAGCCGCAGCAGCTGGTGAAGGTGGTGCTGTAAATAAAATATACAATTCAGTCAAATAATCCTTCTACTAACCCCGTTACTGCCAGTACTTCCATCTATGACTGTAAACCCCCTCACGACTGGTACTCCCTTCACTGCCTGCCCTATCACTGCTGGTACTCCCATCGCTACTGGTCCTCCCGTTACTGCCAGTACTTCCATCTATGCCTGTAAACCCCCTCACAACTGGTACTCCCTTCACTGCCTGCCCTATCACTGCTGGTACTCCCATCGCTACTGGTCCTCCCGTTACTGCCAGTACTTCCATCTATGCCTGTAAACCCCCTCACGACTGGTACTCCCTTCACTGCCTGCCCTATCACTGCTGGTACTCTCATCGCTACTGGTCCTCCCGTTACTGCCAGTACTTCCATCTATGCCTGTAAACCCCCTCACAACTGGTACTCCCTTTACTGCCTTGCCCCATCACTGCCGGTACTCCCATCACTGCGGGTGCATTGATATAGGTAGATAAGGCTACTTTCACAATTGCGTTTTTTTGGGCAGCGCAACTTGCGCTATCGGACGCATGCGCAATGTTCCCCTATCTTTAACATGGCGGGCGCAGGGTCTAGCGCTTGCACGCGTTCATGTGCGTTTGTCGTGCGCTGCGCATTTTCACGGTGTGCACCAATACGCGCTAGATGCTACATGTTGCAATTTTTTTTCCGGTCAAAAAAGACAGAGATGATTGAGACAGAGATGATGGAGACAGATGATAGAGACAGAGATGATAGAAATGTGACACATAGACAATGCATGCGCCAAAAAAACGCAAACGCATGCAAAAACGCATGAAATCGCAGACAAACGCTGCATTTTTTTGTCGAAATGCGCATGCAGATGCGACTAAATATCGCAGCGTTTACAAGCGTTTGCATGCGTTTTTTAATGCGCTTCATGTGCGCTCGAAACGCAGCGCAAAAAAAACGCAAGTGTGAAAGTAGCCTAACCCACAAAACATAACCTCTCCAGATACCCTCATCAATACTCACTCAGAGGCCTGCGGAGCTGGGCCCGGATGCTGGCGACCCTATCGCGTGAGCGGTATCGCAGGTCCGCCAGCTTCTTGCGGATTTGTTGCCTGGTCCGCCGCACATTAAAGCCCCTCTGCAGGCCCCGCCGGATTCTCTGCAGGCATACCCTTTTGTGGCGCATTGGATGCGCCACAGGTAGCCTGCAGTGGTAATCCCAGAGGTCCGTTTTTTTTATTAAGTAACGGACCTCTTCATCTGCCCACTTAGCCCCGCGCTGTCTCGCCTGTCTCGCCGCCATTGCCGCCATTACAAGCAACTCCGCATTGGGCGACGCCAGCGCCATGACGTCACGGTGTGCGCACGTTACGTGCGGCCGAATTCGCGACGCAAAACGGTATTGCGATTGCAAAGTGACCGCAGCAGTCACAAACTGGATCGCAGAGAATATGTGAAATATCTGAGATAAATAGTGACCACCAATCTGTGATGAGGGGCGTGCAAAAGGTTGCGCTCAGTCACGCCTATCGAGGTCGTGAACTTTCACAGTACATGCAGTGTGGCAGGTACCAACGACCGCCAAAGTCGTTAAAGAGATCGCTAACCGTTTATGCGTCGTTAACGAGATCGTCCACTTTGGCAGCTACTAGCGACATTAAAACGATCACAAAAACGATCGCATTAGTATGCGTCGTTATCGTGATCGTTAGCGGGAACGTTTAGTGGGGCAGTACTTTTAGCTGAAGTGGCAAAACATTGCAACACCTTATCCAAAAATATAGAAACTTTGTTACACAGGCAACCTCTTCCTGATACTATAGGGCGCCCGGGGGGGGGGTTCAACAAATTTTTATGGATCTTAGGCAAGGTGTATAGTATGGGCATTACAGGATTTTCCATAAACAGATATTCTGACAATTTCTGGTCAATAAGACCATTATGGAGGGACTCATCAATCATCAATCGTAATTCACGGGAAAAACGGGCAGTAGGATCACCCGACAATTTAATGTATACAGCTTCATCAGATAGTTGGCTACAAATCTCAGCTTTATGACAACCAAAAGAAAACAAAGAAGACAGGGACTGTCAGATACAAATCACTGTCAGAATAGATGTGATATAAAGGTAGATAATACCAGGTCTAAGTAAAATATCACAGAAGAGAGGTATTTATGAAAATGATAAATATACAGTTATATGAAAAAGTTTGGGCACCCCTATTAATCTTAAGCTTAATGTTTTATAAAAAATTTGTGTTTTTTCAACAGCTATTTCAGTTTGATATATCTAATAACTATTGGACACAGTAATGTTTCTGCCTTGAAATGAGGTTTATTGTACTAGCAGAACATGTGCAATCTGCATTCAAACAAAATTTGACAGGTGCATAAGTATGGGCACCCTTATCATTTTCTTGTTTTAAATACTCCTACCTACTTTTTACTGACTTACTAAAGCACTTTTTTTGGTTTTGTAACCTCATTGAGCTTTGAACTTCATAGCCAGGTGTGTGCAATCATGAGAAAAGCTACTTAAAGTGGCCACTTGCAAGTTGTTCTCCTGTTTGAATCTCCTCTGAAGAGTGGCATCATGGGCTCCTCAAAACAACTGTCAAATGATCTGAAAACAAAGATTATTCAACATAGTTATTCAAGGGAAGGATACAAAAAGCTGTCTCAGAGATTTAACCTGTTAGTTTCCACTGTGAGGAACATAGTAAGGAAATGGAAGAAACACAGGGACAGTTCTTGTTAAGGCCAGAAGTGGCAGGCCAAGAAAAACATCAAAAAGGCAGAGAAGAATGGTGAGATCAGTCAAGGACAATCCTTAGACCACCTCCAGAGAGCTGCAGCAACAATTTGCTGCAGATGGTGTCACTGTGCATCGGTCAACTATACAACGCACTTTGCACAAGGAGAAGCTGTATGGGAGAGTGATGCGAAAGAAGCCGTTTCTGCAAGCACGCCACAAACAGAGTCGGCTGAGGTATGCAAAAGCACATTTGGAGAAGCCAATTTCTTTTGGAAGAAGGTCCTGTGGACTGATGAAACCAAGATTGAGTTGTTTGGTCATACAAAAAAGGCGTTATGCATGGCGTCAAAAAAACACAGCATTCCAAGAAAAACACTTGCTACCCACAGTAAAATTTGGTGGAGGTTCCATCATGCTTTGGGGCTGTGTGGCCAATGCCGGCACCAGGAATCTTGTTAAAGTTGAGGGACGCTTGGATTCCACTCTGTCACTGATTCTTGAACATTATTGTCAAGAATATGCTGATACTAAGTTGAAGTTACGCAGGGGATGGATCTTTCAGCAAGACAATGATCCAAAACACCGCTCCAAATCTACTCAGGCATTCATGCAGAGGAACAATTACAATGTTCTGGAATGGCCATCCCAGTCCCCAGACCTGAATATCATTGAACATCTGTGGGATCATTTGAAGAGGGCTGTCCATGCTCAGCGACCATCAAACTTAACTGAACTGGAATTGTTTTGTAAAGAGGAATGGTCAAAAATACCTTCATCCAGGATCCAGGAACTCATTAAAAGCTACAGGAAGCGACTAGAGGCTGTTATTTTTGCAAAAGGAGGATCTACTAAATATTAATGTCACTTTTCTGGTGAGGTGCCTATACTTATGCACCTGTCAAATTTTGTTTGGATGCAGATTGCACATTTTCTGTTTGTACAACAAACCTCATTTCAAGGCAGAAACATTACTGTGTCCAACAGTTATTAGATATATCAAAGTGAAATAACTTGCAAAAACACCAATTTTTATAAAACATTAAGCTTAAGATTAATAGGTGTGCCCAAACTTTTTCATATAACTGTATATTTTATTATAGCATAATATAAATCACAGACAGGGTAAAGGGAGATCAACATACATAACAGCGAAATGATAAACTGTCAAAGATGGAATAAGGCAGTAAAGAAGACAACATACGTCTCCCCATAAAAGTGCATGCGTGCAGGCATCAATAGTAGAGAACATCTAGTCATTAACGAGCAGGAATAAAGTTGCTGGGTTATAACACAGCAATGTAAAAAAGCAGGTCAAAGACTTAGGCAAGCTAATTCTGATGAAATGAGCTATTACCTTGTGACATGGTAGGAGGCTGCACACTGCAAAAGAAGGGGGGACGTGGCGGATAGCGTTTCACCGCACTCGGCTTCGTCTGGAGGCTTTATATTTATCTGTATCCATTAAAACTACTGCCCCACCCTTGTCAGCGGTTTTAATTGTAATGGCAGTATTGTTAGCTAAATTACCATTTGTTTGTTTCTCAATAGGAGTTAGATTATGTTTAACATAACCACAAGAATTATTCCTCAATATTCTGAAATCTCTTTCCACTAGCTGTATATAAGACTCCACAAAATTATTTTTCCCAAGGGGGTTGAAAATTACTTGTTATATAATCCAACTCTCTGAAGTGTAAAACCAGCCAATTCATTATCAACCACATTACAGGGAATCTCTTGTTTATCACTGAAATGACATGCAAGTCATCTTCTAAAGAAGGCAAATAAATCACATTCGATTTGAAACCAATCTGGGAAATTAGTAGGGCAGAAGGAAAGATCTCTTGCCAACACATTATAATCATTATCAGAAAGTCTCTGTGATGAAATATTTACCACCAAATTCTTCTCTTTCAGAGTACTCTCTTCTTCACCTCCATGTTCCCTGTCCGCATTGCTCCATTGCACACAGTCCCTTGTATCTGATTCATTCTTTTTTCTCCTGTGTTTCCTACCGCCACGCCGGGACCTCCTCTTACCACCGGAACATCTGCTTTCTCTTTTCCTGAAAAACTAGAAGATGAAGAAGCACCCATATTTGAATCATCAGTAGAGTCAGACTCCATCGTAGTGAAGCCAAATTAATGTTGTTCCCTTGGCTGTGGTTTTCTTTTTCTCCAAGACTGCATAAACCGCTCTCTCCTAGGGTGTATCTGGGTACCCATATGCCATGAACAAATACGACCGGATTTATAGTCCTCATTATTACGAAACCACTTAGTCCTCTTTGTTTTTTCAATGTCTCCACGATATGTAATCAACTTATCTTTCAATTGGGTCTTAACCCCTTCACCCCCAAGGGTGGTTTGCACGTCAATGACCGGGCCAATTTTTACAATTCTGACCACTGTCTCTTTATGAGGTTATAACTCTGGAACGCTTCAACGGATCTTCGCGATTCTGAGATTGTTTTCTCGTGACATATTGTAATTCATGTTAGTGGTAAAATTTCTTCGATATAACTTGCGTTTATTTTTGAAAAAAACGCAAATATGGCGAAAATTTTTAAAATTTTGCAATTTTCAAACTTTGAATTTTTATTCCCTTAAAACAGAGAAATATATCACACAAAATAGTTAAGAAATAACATTTCCCACATGTCTACTTTACATCAGCACAATTTTGGAACCAAAATTTTTTTGTTAGGAAGTTATAAGGGTTAAAAGTTGACCAGCGATTTCTCATTTTTACAGCAAAATTTACAAAGCCATTTTTTTTAGGGACCACCTCATATTTGAAGTCACTTTGAGGGGTCTATATGGCAGAAAATACCCAAAAGTGACACCATTCTAAAAACTGCACCCCTCAAGGTACTCAAAACCACATTCAAGAAGTTTATTAACCCTTCAGGTGCTTCACAGTAACTAAAGCAACGTGGAAGGAAAAAATGAATATTTTACTTTTTAGCCACAAAAATTATCTTTTACAAACTTTTTTTTTTATTTTACAAGGGTAAAAGGAGAAAATGAACAGATAAGATTGTTATGCAATTTCTCCTGAGTACGCCAATACCCCATATGTGGGGGAAAACCACTGTTTGGGCACACGGCAGAGCTCGTAAGGGAAGGAGCGACGTTTGACTTTTTCAAACTAAAATTGGCTGGAATTTAGATTGGATGCCATGTCGCGTTTGGAGAGCCCCTGATGCGCCTAAACAGTGGAAACCCCCACAAGTGACACCATTTTGGAAACTAGACCCCCTAAGGTACTTATCTAGATCTGTTGTGAGCACTTTGAACCCTCAAGTGTTTCACAAAAGTTTATAAAGCCTGGGTGTGAAAAAAAAAAAAAATCAATTTTCCACAAAAATGATTTTTTAGTCCCAAATTTTTGAATTTTCCCAAGGAAATTGGACCCCAAAAGTTGTTGTCCAATTTGTCCTGAGTACGCTGATACCCCATATGTGGGGGGGGGGAAACTATTTGGGCGCACGGCAGGGCTTGGAAAGGAAGTAGTAACGTTTTGGAATGCAGACGTTAATGGGGGTCATGTTCCGTTTGCAGTGCCCCAGATGAGCCTAAACAGTGGAAACCCCCCACAAGTGACCCCATTTTGGAAACTAGACCCCCTAAGGAACTTATCTAGATCTTTGGTGAGCACTTTGAACCCCCAAGTGCTTCACACAAGTTTATAATGCCCGGGCATGAAAATAAAAAATCCTATTTTTTTCCCACAAAAATTATCTTTTAGTCACTAATTTTTTTATTTTCCCAAGGGTAACAGGAGAAATTGGACCACATAAGTTGTTGTACAATTTGTCCTGAGTACGCTGATACCCCATATGTGGGGGGAACCACTGTTTGGGCGCACGGCAGAGCTCGGAATGGAAGGAGCACCATTTGACTTTTTCCAACCAAAATTGGCTGGAATTGAGTTTGGATGCCATGTTGCATTTGGAGAGCCCCTGATGTGCCTAAACAGTGGAAACCCCCACAAATGACCCCATTTGGGAAACTAGACCCCCTAAGGAACTTATCTAGATTTTTGATGAGTAATTTGAACCCCAAGTGCTTCACACAAGTTTATAACGTAGAGCCGTAAAATTTAAAAATCATATTTTTTCCACAAAAATGATCTTTTCACCCCAATTTTTATTTTTCCAAGGGTAACAAGACTCCAAAAGTTATTGTGCAATTTGTCCTGAGTGCGCTGATACCCCATATGTGGGGGTAAACCACTGTTTGGGTGCATGGCAGAGTTTGGAAGGGAAGGAGCGCCGTCTGACTTTTTCAACGCAGAATTGGCTGGACGCCATGTCGTGTTTGGAGAGCTCCTGATCTGCCTAAACAGTGGAAACCCCCATAAATGACACCATTTTGGAAACTAGACCCCTCAAGGAACTTATCTAGATGTGTGGTGAGAACTTTGAACCCCCAGGTGTTTCACTAAAGTTTATAACGTACAGCCGTAAAATAAAAAATCTTTTTTTTTTTTTACAAAAATGATTTTTT
>JARQOD010000004.1:91452149-91607501 GCA_033576555.1 Oophaga sylvatica | reverse complement strand
AGTGATGGTGCAGCAAAAGAGTCAGCATAGAATATACAGAACAACACCTGCAATGAGATAATAACATTTTTAATACGGTTTAAAGATGCCCAACAAGTGACCCCAAGAGACAGAAAAACAGAAAAAAGGAAAAAAAGGAAAAAAAAGGGGAGAGAAAAGGGAGAAAATTGCATACAAATTAAAAGGAGAGAGCAAGAGAGATAAGAGGAGGGCAAACCTCTGTCAACGTAGATGTTTAGAAGGAAACCCCAAGGGTTGTACCACTGGAAGGAGAGAAAAAAAAGAGGGGGATATAAACGGGAAAAGGAGGACAAAACGGATGTAAAGGAAAGGAGGGTTCCTATAAATACCTGGAATGCTACTCAAAGTATATATGAGAAAGCGCTGTAGGCTGGATACAGCTAAGAAAAGCGCTATAAAAAAGAAAGGTTAGGAAAATATAAGAGCTGGAAGATGGAACAGATTACTATATACAGAAAGACATGCTACCTGTGTCTGAGAGCAAACCGGGACTACCGGGGATTTGAATCCTGCTGAAAGAGCTATAAAAAAGGACAAGAAAAAGAAAGATGTTGCAAAAACAAAGAAAATTGTTGCAAAAACAAAGAAAAGACAAGCCAGTGGAAACTGTTACGCTTAGAAGGAGATAAATACCTAGAAATGCGCCTTGCTGAGGTGAGGATGACAGCGTTGTAGGCTACCAATATAGCTTAAGTGAAGACGCTGTAAGATAATGGACAAACGTATGGCAAACGCGATATAGGCAGTGGGTAAACCAGAGGCGAGGACAGAGGCTGGAACGCCAGGAGAGAACATTACCTGGAGGTGCATGCAGAGGGATGTGGGCGCCAGATCAGCGTGCAGGACGCTGGAGCAGCCCCACTTCCGGGTTTAAAAAGCCACCTGACACAGCGTCATGATGACGCTGCCATATGTGGCGCATGCGCAGAACGCAAAAAAGGAGGAAGGCCCAACAATGGGGAGTAAAGGTCATAAGACCAAGCGTCAGAACGACGCGATTGTGAGTGCATGCGCACTAGGGAAAGCCTGGATACCGAGAAGTGAAAACAAGCGACATAGCGTCATAATGACCCTGTAGAATACAGCGCATGTGTACTGACAAAGCATAACAAAAGAGGGGGGGTTAAGTAGGGCTAAAAGGACCGGGAAGGAACACAGAGTGGGACACTATGGGACTAGAAATAAAACGCAAAGCAGATGAATGAGAATAGAGAAACACAGATCAGAGAATGCGTTGAGAGAGTGAAAATAAAAAGCAGAATAGGAGGCAAAGAAAAGAACAGTAACAGAGGTGTAACTATACAATACCATGGTGGTGAAAGAGTAAGAGGCGTGAAAATATTGTGGGATCATCGATTCTAAGGAATAAAAGGATATATGAAATTAGTACATATTATGCCAAACAATACACAGAAAATATAAATATAAAGAAAATATAAATATGTGACTACATATGATATAAACTGTGATATATCATGATATGCAATAGAGGATTTAAAGAAAGGCTGACACATCATAATCCCTATTTAAGCCTTTGGGTTCCAACGTTTGAAACGTAAAAATCCAAAAGGCTTCACGCTTTTTGAGTATTTTGACCCGATTTTACCTCACTTGATCTGCAGGGTCTGGGACTCAGACTTACCAGTACGTTTATGCCACCTAAAATCTATCCGCCAATAGAAACATTCATCAGTCTTGTTGAGAGAGATATCTCCAAGTCTATACATGATATTGGCTTAGGTAAATTCCATTTTCCCAGTAACCTCTCACTGTCAGAAAGAACAGCTTTGGACAGCTTATCTGCTGACAAAAGCCTTATTGTCAAACCAGCAGATAAAGGGGGCGCCATTGTGGTCATGAATCATAGTGACTACATGGAGGAAGCCCTGAGGCAACTTAGTGACAGGGAGGTTTACAGAAAGATTTCCAATAACCCTTTACACGTTATTAAATCCAAGGTTATCTCCATAGTAGATCACCACCTACAGAAGGGTACTATAGATAAAAATTTAAGGATTTTCTGATTAAACAGGACCCGATTACGCCAGTATTTTATATACTGCCTAAAATCCATAAAAGCCTACACAAACCACCAGGCCGTCCTATTGTTGCCCTGACAGACTCTGTCCTTTCACCGCTGGCTATCGTACTAGAAAAAATTCTTTCTCCTTTAGTTAAACTTACTAAATCATTTTTGCTGGATACTAACGAATTTTTACAAATCATTGGGTCATTAGGTCCACTCCCCGACTCTGCAATTCTTGTTACATGGGACGTCTGCAGTCTATACACGTCCATTACCCACACTAAGGGCATGAGTGCCGCGGATAGACTTCTACAACAACACGGTATTAACCATGACATTAGACATTTGTGTGCTGACTTTCTTGAATTGGTCCTCAAGGAAAACTATTTTCTCTTTGAAGACACTTACTATGTACAACAACAGGGGACTGCCATGGGTTCTAACATGGCGCCCCCTTACGCTAACGCGTACATGTCCATATTTGAGGATGATTTCATCTATAACCATACTTTGTTTCAGGAACATTCTATTCTATGGCGAAGGTACATAGATGATATTTTTTGCATATGGGATGGTCCAATTGACTCACTCATACACTTCAATGAGCACTTGAATAGCATTTGGCCTGAGCTACAGTTTACACTGCAATTTGATGTTAACACCATTAACTTTCTTGATACGCTTATCAGTAAGAAACTTGGTGGTCAACTCACCATTGACCTGTATCACAAATCGACCGATAGGAACAGCCTATTACATTTCACTAGTTGTCACCCTCCCGCTATGAAAAAGTCCATACCGATCTCACAGTTCAATAGAGTTAACAGGATCGTTTCTGATTCCACGGTCAGGGAGAATAGGACTCAAGAGATGGAGACTAAGTTCCTCCACAGGGGTTATCCCCCATCTATACTTAACAAGGCAAAACAATACAGACCTACTAATTTGGAACGTGTCAACAACAAAAGGGTTCCTTTTGTTACTACTTACCATCCCTTTTCCAATCTTTTTTCTGCTTCCATTAGAAGACACTGGAATATTCTTTCAACTAGTTACCCAAATGTTCCAGAATTTCAGGTCCCATTTCTTAGTTGCTTCCGCCGTCCCAGAAATCTACGGGATAAACTTGTTAAGGCAGATGTAGGGTCTAGCCGGATCGTCCCGAGACAGACATTCCTACAGACACAAAAACAAGGCACTTTCCCCTGTCTCCACTGTTTACAGTGTAACAGTATACAGAAGGGCCACATGGCGTATCATCCATTAACTGGCCAAGGTTTCCCCATTAAAGGATTTTTTACCTGTGATTCCGCCTACGTCATTTATTTAATCAAATGTCCATGTGGTCTAGCCTATATTGGTGAGACAACACAGCCTATTCGTGACAGGATTTCCCAGCACAAATCCAATATACGTTGTCAAAAAACACATCTCCCACTCCCTTACCATTTTAAGGAATCAAACCACACCATTGCTCAACTTAGATTCCAGGTTCTGGAACAGGTTGGAGTTAATAGGAGAGGGCTTAATCGGGTCAAAATACTCAAAAAGCGTGAAGCCTTTTGGATTTTTACGTTTCAAACGTTGGAACCCAAAGGCTTAAATAGGGATTATGATGTGTCAGCCTTTCTTTAAATCCTCTATTGCATATCATGATATATCACAGTTTATATCATATGTAGTCACATATTTATATTTTCTTTATATTTATATTTTCTGTGTATTGTTTGGCATAATATGTACTAATTTCATATATCCTTTTATTCCTTAGAATCGATGATCCCACAATATTTTCACGCCTCTTACTCTTTCACCACCATGGTATTGTATAGTTACACCTCTGTTACTGTTCTTTTCTTTGCCTCCTATTCTGCTTTTTATTTTCACTCTCTCAACGTATTCTCTGATCTGTGTTTCTCTATTCTCATTCATCTGCTTTGCGTTTTATTTCTAGTCCCATAGTGTCCCACTCTGTGTTCCTTCCCGGTCCTTTTAGCCCTACTTAACCCCCCTCTTTTGTTATGCTTTGTCAGTACACATGCGCTGTATTCTACAGGGTCATTATGACGCTATGTCGCTTGTTTTCACTTCTCGGTATCCAGGCTTTCCCTAGTGCGCATGCGCTCACAATCGCGTCGTTCTGACGCTTGGTCTTATGACCTTTACTCCCCATTGTTGGGCCTTCCTCCTTTTTTGCGTTCTGCGCATGCGCCACATATGGCAGCGTCATCATGACGCTGTGTCAGGTGGCTTTTTAAACCCGAAAGTGGGGCTGCTCCAGCGTCCTGCACGCTGATCTGGCGCCCACATCCCTCTGCATGCACCTCCAGGTAATGTTCTCTCCTGGCGTTCCAGCCTCTGTCCTCGCCTCTGGTTTACCCTATGTCTATATCGCGTTTGCCATACGTTTGTCCATTATCTTACAGCGTCTTCACTTAAGCTATATTGGTAGCCTACAACGCTGTCATCCTCACCTCAGCAAGGCGCATTTGTAGGTATTTATCTCCTTCTAAGCGTAACAGTTTCCACTGGCTTGTCTTTTCTTTGTTTTTGCAACAATTTTCTTTGTTTTTGCAACATCTTTCTTTTTCTTGTCCTTTTTTATAGCTCTTTCAGCAGGATTCAAATCCCCGGTAGTCCCGGTTTGCTCTCAGACACAGGTAGCATGTCTTTCTGTATATAGTAATCTGTTCCATCTTCCAGCTCTTATATTTTACTAACCTTTCTTTTTTATAGCGCTTTTCTTAGCTGTATCCAGCCTACAGCGCTTTCTCATATATACTTTGAGTAGCATTCCAGGTATTTATAGGAACCCTCCTTTCCTTTACATCCGTTTTGTTCCTCCTTTTCCTGTTTATATCCCCCTCTCTTTTTTTTCTCTCCTTCCAGAGGTACAACCCTTGGGGTTTCCTTCTAAACATCTACGTTGACAGAGGTTTGCCCTCCTCTTATCTCTCTTGCTCTCTCCTTTTAATTTGTATGCAATTTTCTCCCTTTTCTCTCCCTTTTTTTTCCTTTTTTTCCTTTTTTCTGTTTTTCTGTCTCTTGGGGTCACTTGTTGGGCATCTTTAAACCGTATTAAAAATGTTATTATCTCATTGCAGGTGTTGTTCTGTATATTCTATGGCTGACTCTTTTGCTGCACCATCACTAGGCTATACCTTTGTCCCTTCTGGTATTTGGCTCATGTCCACTATTATTCTGTAGCCTACAGATTTGTCTGTATATTCACTAAGCACTTTTGGATATTATACCGTTTGAAGATTCACACTTTTGATTGACATATTATTATCCTGTTTTTGTCTTTGTTATGTTGCAATTTGTTATTTTTCCTTACATTGTTACTTTTGCTTACATTATCATGACATGTATAACCCTTGTTATGTTCTTGATATATTTCAGTTCTCTTTTGTACACATTGTCTGAAGAAGGCTATTGTATGGCCGAAAACGTTCATTAATTATTGTGTACATCACGTTTATTCACTGTGGATACAAATAAAAGGAAAAACCACAAGCTACAAATACTTTCTTTATCTCATCTTCATTTTTGAGTGCCAAGTTATCTATTATTGTCATATTTGGGCTGGAGACCCTACTTTGGCACCAACCCCCTCCTCCTTTTGTTTCTCTGAGTGCCATGTTTTTCTTGACCTAAAGGAATAATGTCAGTCCCTGAACTACCTGCTGTATACCAGGACTATGTGGATTTATGTGACAAGAAGAACGCTGACCAGCTTCCTCCTCATCGTCCATATGATTGTCCAATTGAATTATTGCCTGGAGCAGAGATACCTTTTGGTAAGATCTACCCCCTGGCGGGGCCCGAGCTAAAGGCTTTAAAGGATTACATAGATGAAAATCTAGCCAAGGGCTTCATACGCCCCTCTTCATCTCCTGCAGGTGCACCCATCTTCTTTGTAAAGAAGAAAGATGGATCTCTGAGACCATGCGTAGACTATAGGGAACTCAATAAGGTTACTATTAGAAACCGTTATCCATTGCCTTTAATCCCTGAGTTATTGGAGAGAGTGCGACATGCCAAAATTTTTTCTAAACTAGATCTTCGTGGGGCCTATAACTTAGTCCGTATTAGACCTGGGGATGAATGGAAGACTGCATTCAGGTCACGCTATGGACACTTTGAATATCTAGTTATGCCTTTTGGTCTGAGTACCGCCCCAGCCACTTTCCAACACTTGGTGAATGACATCTTCAGGGATCTCCTAGATACATTTGTGGTAATTTATTTGGATGATATTCTAATTTTTTCTAACTCCACAGAGGAACATCATGGACATGTGAGAATGGTCTTGGAACGTCTAAGACAAAATCATCTTTACATCAAACTTGAAAAGTGTGAATTCCATAGGACCGAAATTCAATTTCTGGGGTATGTACTGTCTACACAAGGAATTAGTATGGATGGAAGCAAAACCCAAGCCATCAAGGATTGGCCAAGTCCTAGAAATGTGAAGGAGGTACAGCGCTTCATCGGGTTTGCCAACTTCTATAGACGTTTCATTAGAAATTTCTCTGAGGTAGTGTCACCTATCACTCAACTTACCCGGAAAGAGTCTAGGTTTTCCTGGACTCCCCAAGCCCAGGAAGCATTTTCCCGTCTAAAAGATAAATTTACCACTGCACCTATCCTAGTACATCCCAACCCCGAGCTTGCCTTCATAATAGAGGTGGATGCTTCAGACTGTGCCGTTGGAGCTATACTCTCTCAGAGAACAGGTGAGAAGAATGTCTTGCATCCCTGTGCCTTCTTTTCCCAGCAGTTGTCTTCGGCTGAGAGGAACTACGATGTGGGCAATAGAGAGTTGTTGGCCATTATTGCCGCCTTCAAAGAATGGAGACACCTTCTTCAGGGAGCTGCACAGCAAATAGTCGTCCTGACAGACCATCGTAACCTTGAGTTTATCAGGTCGGCTAAGTGCCTGACTCCTCGCCAGGCTCGCTGGAATCTTTTCTTAAACCAATTTAATTTTATCATCTCTTATAGACCAGGATCGCGCAATGGAAAGGCTGATGCACTCTCTAGGATTTACTCAGCAGAGACACGTCCAATTACTCCTCCTAAGACTATTCTTCCTGACTCTAGATTCCTAGGAGTAATTCATAATCAAGACCTACTTAAGGACATCAAGGAAGCATACCATGCGGATTCCTTTTTGGCACAACCCCCAAGGGACGTAAGTCTTGTCTTTAAGAATGGTGTGTGGATTCAGGGACAACGTCTGTATATTCCTGAAACAGTCAGATTAAGAGTATTGCAACTCATTCACGATTCCAAGATAGCTGGGCATAGAGGAATTCTAAAGACACAGGAATTTCTTTCTCGTTTCTTTTGGTGGCCCACTTGCAGGAAGGATGTTTTGAATTATGTCACTTCATGTGAGGTCTGTGCAAGATGCAAAACACCTCGCTCCTCACCAACTGGTCTGTTACAGCCTCTTCCCACCCCGTCCCGCCCGTGGGGATCCATTTCTATGGACTTCATTGTGGAGTTACCAACCTCTCAGGGGAAGAACACCATTCTAGTGGTGGTTGACCGTCTAACAAAGGCAGCTCATTTTATCCCTTGTGTCGGCTTACCCACTGCAAAACAGACATCAGATTTGATGATTAAAGATGTGTTTCGCTTACATGGAGTACCGGATGAGGTTATTTCGGATCGAGGGGTGCAATTCACTTCTAGGTTTTGGCAAAATTTCTGTGCAGCATTGGACATTAAAGTAAACCTTTCTTCTGCTTTTCATCCCCAGACTAATGGACAGACCGAACGAACCAATCAAACCCTGGAGCAGTATCTCCGCTGCTTTATCTGCCACCTACAGGATGATTGGGTGGATCTACTTCCATTAGCTGAGTTCTCGTATAACAACTCTCAGAGTGCCTCCACTAAACAGTCTCCTTTTTACTCTAATCTAGGTTATCATCCTAACATTCTACCACGATTTCCCATAGAAACGCCTTTACCAGCAGTGGCTGAAAGAATCACGTCTTTACAGAAGAATATGGATCTTCTAAAGGAAAATCTGGAATCGGCTCAAGAAAGGTACAAGAAAGCAGCAGATAAATTTCGTAAACCTGCACCAGCTTTCAAGGTAGGAGACTTGGTCTGGCTGTCAACCAGAAATCTTAAGTTAAGGATTCCATCGTCTAAGTTGGGACATAAGTACATTGGACCCTATAAAATCAGTAAAATTATAAGTGCCGTTGCTTGTCGTCTTCAACTGCCCAGAACTATGAGAATCCACCCTGTCTTTCATGTATCCCTACTAAAGGCTGCGACACCCAATACGTTTCCTGGACGTTCCTCTCCTTGCCCTGACCCAGTGCTAGTCGATGGTCAGGAAGAATTTGTGGTGGAAAGGATTTTAGATTCCAGGTTGTATAGAAATCAGTTACAATATCTGATTAAATGGCAGGGCTACCCAGTGGAGGACAACTCATGGGAACCGGTCAATAACGTTAATGCTCCTCACTTGCTCCGTCAGTTTCATCAGAGGTACCCACACAAGCCTGGTCTGAGGTCATCCGGAGGTTGTCCTTAAGGGGGGAGTAATGTAAGGTTCTATGTATATATTCCTGAAACTCAGTTTGTTCGTCAGCCATTTTACTTTCTGTCTTGCTGCAGCTATCTTGCCCTCAGTCAAAATGGAGTTTCCAGCTTGCATGTTCCCGCCCTGATTCTCTCCTTTGCTTCTTAAGCAGCCACAGCTGAGCAATCAGTGCTTCAGAATCTAGCCTGCAGTGAACCTGTGACTTGACTCCTGTAAGCCTTGGACCTTGTACTCCAGCTATTCCTACTGAGGAACTCTGAAGCACTTGTGGACTCTGAACCCTGCTCTTTGAAAGACCCACGTTTGCATGGACTTACGGTAACAGAGAAGAAGATCCTGAATCTGTATTGGAGAGTGATTGCTGAGCTTGGATTACTCTGGCCTGCTGTGTCTCCTGTTTCTGTGTCTGCAAACTGTGTGACTATTTCTGCCAACTTGTATGAAGTAATACAGGACTTTTCTATATCAAACCTGTGACTCCTGTGTTTTCATCGCACCCAAGCACAAGACGCTATATGAACTGTACTACATACATTACAGATTGATTTCCGAGAGGGCGGCCTCAAAGGAATACCTGCAGGCTAGTTTGGCTACAGGTCATATAAGACCCTCTAAGTCTCCTGTGGCGGTAGGATTTTTTTTTGTACAAAAGAAGGATGGGGGCCTTAGACCGTGTCTGGATTTTCAGGAAATTAATAAGATCACTGTGTGCAATCCATACCCGTTGCCGCTAATTCCCGATTAACCAACTAACCGGAGCTAAGTGGTTCTCTAAAATTGACCTTCGTGGGGCATATAAAATTCTGCGGGTAAAGGGCGATGAATGGAAGACAGCCTTTAATACCCCGGAGGGTCATTTTGAGTGTCTGGTGATGCCTTTTGGCCTTACTAGTGCGCCTGCAATTTTTCAAAATTTCATTAATGACATTCTGAGGCCGTTGATCGGTAGGAGTGTTATTGTTTATTTGGATGATATTTTGATCTATTCACCTGATCTGGAGTCGCATTGGCAGAGAGTCCGCGAAGTTCTTCAGATTTTGAGCGAAAACAACTTCTTTGCTAAATTGGAGAAGTGCGAGTTTGCGGTACAGAAAATGATTTTTTTTGGGTACTTGGTCCCCAGTGATGGGTTTGAGATGGACCCGGTGAAGGTTCAGGCAGTACTGGATTGGCCTAGGCCTGAATGTTTAAAATCTGTCCAAAGATTTTTAGGGTTTGCCAATTATTATAGAAAATTCATAAAGAATTTTTCTGTTATCGCTAAACCCATAACTGATCTCACCAAGAAGGGTTCTAATACTGTCCAATGGTCCACTTTTGAGCATCCCAAGGACAGGTTTAGCTCTGCTCCTTTTTTGATCCAGACAGATGAGACCAAGACTTTTCTGGTAGAGGTTCATGCCTCATCAGTAGGGGTGGGGCAGTTCTGTCCCAGGAGGGAGAGGATGGGGTGCATCCCTGTGCTTTCTTTTCTAAAAAAATTTCTGAGACTGAGCTCAACTATGATGTTGGGAACTGAGAGTTACTGGCTATTAAGCTCGCTATGAGCATTGGCGACATTTTTTGGAGGGGGCTAGACATCCGATACAGGTTTTAACTGATCATAAAAATCTGATATATCTGGATGCTGCTAAACGTTTGCATCCCCGTCAAGCCAGGTGGGCACTGTTTTTTGCCTGGTTCCATTTCTTCGTAACATATATCCTTGGCACAAATAATGTTAAAGCGGATGCTTTGTCTCGTAGTTTCTCTCCAGCAGTTAATACTGAGAAGAAGGAATGTATTTTGCAGAGGGGGGTGGTGGTCGCAGCATTGGGTTCTGAGTTGGAGAATAACATCCTAGAAGCCCAGAATTCTGCACCAACAAACACTCCGTATGGTAAATTATATGTGCCCAAAGCCTTGAGGAAAGCTTTGTTTGCTGAATGTCATGAGTCTCGGTTGGCGGGTCATCCAGGGATTTTGGAAACTAGAAAGTCAATCGGTCGAAGTTTCTGGTGGCCAGGGTGGCATAGAGAAATCATCAAGTGGCTGCGTCAGTGTACGGTGTGCGCTAGGTCGAAGGCCTTTCGTGCCCCGGTTGCAGGATTGCTGTGCCCTTTGAAGGTTCCTAGCTCACTATGGACGCATCATGCTATGGATTTTATCACCGATCTGCCGGTTTCTGAAGGTTTTTCTGTCATCTGGGTTGTTGTGGACCGGTTTAGTAAGATGTGTCATCTGGTCCCATTCAATAAATTGCCCTGCGCCAAGACTCTAGCTAAGGCATTTGTGAAAGAGATTGTCAGGCTCCATGGTGTTCCCACGGACATTATTTCCAACAGAGGACCACAGTTTGTGGTTAGCTTCTGGCATGCATTTTGTGACAGATTAAAGGTTCATTTGTCATTTTCATCAGGTTATCATCCATAGTCCAATGGACAGACCGAAAGGAAGAACCAGGACGTTGAGCAGTTTTTGAGATGTTTTGTAGCAGACAATCAGGAGATGTGGTCGGAATATCTACCACTAGCTGAGTTTGCTCTTAGTAATAATACGTCTGCCTCGGCTGGGTGTTCTCCTTTTTTTTGCTGTACAGGGAGACATCCATCTTTCGGTCCATTTTCAAAGATTGGGGCGGCTGTGCCTGAGGAGGAGAGTTTTTCTGGAAGTTTGGAAAGGGTTTGGACCAATGTACGCCATAATCTGAAAGAGGCGAATAGGAGGTCTAAGAAATATTTTGACAGGAAAAGGGAGGCGTTGTTCGCAGTTGGGGACATGGTCTGGTTGTCCTCAAGGAATCTGCGTTTGAAGATCCCTTCTAAAAAACTGGGGCCTAAATTTGTAGGACCCTTCAAAGTGGCTCAGGTTGTCAACTCTGCAGCTGTGAGATTAGACATACCCTTGTAGTTGAGAATTAATTGTTTTTCATGTATCTTTACTGAAGAAAGTTGACACGCCAGATAAGGAGGCGATGCCGACTTTTCCTCCAATTGATGATGGCGAGTTTGAGATTTCTCGTATATTGGATTCCAGGTGGCAGAGGAAGGTTGCAGTATCTCGTGTCCTGGAAGGGTTTCAGTCCCGAGGATAATTCCTGGGTGAAAGCTGAGGATGTCTCTGCCTCAAGGCTGATTAAGGCTTTTCACAGGAGATTTCCGAATAAGGCTCGACTAAGAGGATCCGGAGGATCCTCGTAAAAGGAGAGGTACTGTTAGAATCTATTCAGTTTGACGATATGCCATCTTGTTGTGGTTTCTGGCTGCTGGTCTTTTTCCCCTGGTGCTGGGCTTGTCGTTGGTCAGGTGATTGTATCACCATTTATTACCCTGAACCTGCCTCCCAGTCCTTGCAGGACATCAGTGTTAATCCGCTTGAGTTCTGGCTAGGATCCTTGATAGCTTTGTGCTAAACTTTGTGCAGTTCTGGGAACTCTAGTTCTGCTTGCTTAGTCTTTTTGTTTTCCTTTTGTTTCTGCAGCTTCCTTGGTTTCCATGCTAGGAGGTTACCAGTGGTTTGTTCCCAGTCCCTAGATCTTTCAGGGATCCCCTTCCCCCACCTTCAGGGCTTCGCTTGAGTCTATACTAGGATCGTCAGTGGGTCTATTTGCAAGGAATAGGTCGCCTGCTCCATCGTAGGGATCGAATCTAGTCCTAGTGCAGGGTCAGATTCCCCCGGCTCTATTCCTGAGTTGCAGACCCATAACAGCCTCTCCATTAATAATCCGTGGGCTTGATGTTACCTGACAATACAAAGGTGACATCAACCCCACATGCCACCATTACAGGGCAAGTGGGAAGAGCGAGGCTAAGTGCCAGAATTTGCACATCTAAAAGATGCACCATTTCTAGGGCGGCTGAGAGCTGATGTTTTTAGCTTGGGGGGGTGCCAATATGGCACCTTCCCATACTATTAATATCAGCCCGCAGCTGTCTGCCTAGCCTTTGCTGGTTTGATTCTATATGGGGACCCCATGTAAATTTTCTTCTGTAAACTAGCCAGTAAAGGCTAAGCAAACATCTGTGAGCTGATATTAATAGCCTGGGAACCTTTATGGCTATTGGCTCCTTCCCAGAATATTAACATCAGCACTCAGCTTTCCCTCTGCTGGTTATGAAAATTATGCAGGAGCCCACGGAATTTTTTTAAAATATTTTCAAAAATAAACAGATAATGCGTTTCAAGCAGATTTCATCTGCTTCTTTATTTAATTCTTTATGTACCATTTTATTAATGAAGGTATCTGGCTTACACCTGTTCATTACTAAATTTTGGGCTTGGTATTACATATATATACAGTACAGACCAAAAGTTTGGACACACCTTCTCATTCAAAGATTTTTCTGTATTTTTATGACTATGAAAATTGTACATTCACACCGAAGGCATCAAAACTATGAATTAACACATGTGGAATTATATACTTGACAAAAAAGTGTGAAACAACTGAATATATGTCTTACATTCTAGGTTCTTCAAAGTAGCCACTTTTTACTTTGATTACTGCTTTGCACACTCTTGACATTCTCTTGATGAGCTTCAAGAGGTAGTCACCGGAAATGGTTTTCACTTCACAGGTGTGCCCTGTCAGGTTTAATAAGTGTGATTTCTTGCTTTATAAAGGGGGTTGGGACCATCAGTTGTGTTGTGCAGAAGTCTGGTGGATACACAGCTGATAGTCCTACTAAATAGACTGTTAGAATTTGTATTATGGCAAGCAAAAAGCAGTTAAGTAAAGGAAAACGAGTGGCCATCATTACTTTAAGAAATGAAGGTCAGTCAGTCCGAAAAATTGGGAAAACTTTGAAAATGTCCCCAAGTGCAGTTGTAAAAACTATCAAGCGCTACAAAGAAACTGGCTCACATGAGGACCGCCTCAAGAAAGGAAGACCAAGAGTCACCTCTGCTTCTGAGGATAAGTTTATCCGAGTCACCAGCCTCAGAAATAGCAGGTTAACAGCTGCTCAGATTAGAGACCAGGTCAATGCCACACAGAGTTCTAGCAGCAGACACATCTCTACAACAACTGTTAAGAGGAGACTTTGTGCAGCAGGCCTTCATGGTTAAATAGCTGCTAGGAAACCACTGCTAAGGACAGGCAACAAGCAGAAGAGACTTGTTTGGGCTAAAGAACACAAGGAATGGACATTAGACCAGTGGAAATCTGTGCTTTGGTCTGATGAGTCCAAATTTGAGATCTTTGGTTCCAACCACCGTGTCTTTGTGCGACGCAGAAAAGGTGAAAGGATGGACTCTATATGCCTGGTTCCCACCGTGAAGCATGGAGGAGGAGGTGTGATGGTGTGGGGGTGCATTGCTGGTCACACTGTTGGGGATTTATTCAAAATTGAAGGCATACTGAACCAGCATGCTACCACAGCATCTTGCAGCAGCATGCTGTTAGATCCGATTTTTGTTTTGTTTGACCATCATTTATTTTTCAACAGGACAATGACCCCCCAAACACACCTCCAGGCTGTGTAAGGGCTATTTGACCAAGAAGGAGAGTGATGGGGTGATGCTATGCCAGATGACCTGGCCTCCACAGTCACCAAACCTGAACCCGATCGAGATGGTTTGGGGTGAGCTGGACCGCAGAGTGAAGGCAAAAGGGCCAACAAGTGCTAAGCATCTCTGGGAACTCCTTCAAGACTGTTCGAAGACCATTTCCAGTGACTACCTCTTGAAGCTCATCAAGAGAATGCCAAGAGTGTGCAAAGCAGTAATCAAAGCAAAAGGTGGCTACTTGGAAGAATCTAGAATTAGAAGACATATGTTCAGTTGTTTCACACTTTTTTGTTAAGTATATAATTCCACATGTGTTAATTCATAGTTTTGATGCCTTCAGTCTGAATGTACAATTTTCATAGTCATGAAAATACAGAAAAATCTTTGAATGAGATGTGTCAAAACTTTTGGTCTGTACTGTATATATATATATATAAATATATATATATATATATACACTGCTCAAAAAAATAAAAGGATTCCCATTAAATACTTAGTTCTGTACAAAGTTGAATGTGCTGACAACAAAATCACACAAGAAACATCAATGGAAATCAAATTTATTAACCAATGGAGGCCTGGATTTGGAGTCACACACAAACGTAAAGTGGAATGTAATGTCCTTAAAACAAGTCAAAATGATACTCAGAAGTGTGTGGCCTACAGTACACGTGCCTGTATGACCTCCCTACAATGCCTGGGCATGCTCCAGATGTGGCGGCGGATGGTCTTCTGAGGGATCTCCTCCCAGACCTGGACTAAAGCATCCGCCAACTCATGGACAGTCTGTGGCGCAAAGTGACATTGGTGGATGGAGCGAGACATGATGTCCCAGATGTGCTCAATCGGATTCAGGTCTGGGGAATGGGCGGGCCAGTCCATAGCTTCAATGCCTTCATCTCATCTCGGTACCTAATGGCAGTCACGCTACCTCTGGCGAGCACATGGTCCTCCAAAGAAATGCCACCCCACACTATTACTGACCCACTGCCAAACCGGTCATGTTAAAGAAAGTTGCAGGCAGCAGATCGCTCTCTACGGCATCTCCAGACTCTATCACATGTGCTGAGTGTGAACCTGCTTTCATCTGTGAAGAGCACAGGGTGCAAGTGGCGAATTTGCCAATTCTGGTGTTCGGTGGCAAATGCCAAGCGTCCTGCAAGGTATTGGGCTGTGAGCACAAGCCCCATCTGTGGAAGTCGGGCACTTGGACCATTCTCATGGAGTCGGTTTCTAACAGTTTGTGCAGACACATGCATATTTGTGGCCTGCTGGAAGTCATTTTGCAGGGCTTTGGCAGTGCTCCTCTTGTTCCTCCTTGCACAAAGCCGGAGGTAGCAGTCCTGCTGCTGGGTTGTTGCCCTCCTACGGCCCCCTCCACGTCTCCTGGTGTATTAGCCTATCTCCTGGTAGCGCCTCCAGCCTATGGACACTAAGCTGACAGACACAGGAAAACTTCTTGCCACAGCTCGCATTGATGTGCCATCCTGGATGAGCTGCACTACCTCAGCCTCTTGTGTGGGTTGTAGATTCCGTCTCATGCGACCACAAGTGTGAAAGCACAACCAGCATTGAAAGTGACCAAAACATCAGCCAGAAAGCATTGGTACTGAGATGTGGTCTGTAGTCCCCCACCTGCAGAACCACTCCTTTATTGTGCCTTTTTTTTTTTGGGTTTTAAAAAGTTTTATTCCATAGAATTTTACAGTTGTCATCTACATAAACCAGAAATGTCCTAAAATTACAAGTTAAACAATTTCACAACCGTCAAAAGACGAGACCATTTCATCACAACAGCAGCAGCAGCAGCAGCGTTTCCTTATCAGATTTGTCATTGTTCCCAGTTAATTTTATTGTGATTGTTCACAGGAACTAGAGATGAAAGTCCGCAAAATATTATCTTCTGGATGAGACGATATATCCAATGCAATGGACCTAATGTCTGAGACAGTCAAATGTGACAGGTGAAATATTATCATAGTTTTATTCCCAACTTCATAGATGGATATTAAAATTTAGACTTGAGAGTCCTCGGTGGTTGATACCTTTTAATGGCTAACTGAAAAGATGGTAACAAATTGCAAGCTTTCGAGACTACTCCGGTCTCTTCATCAGGCAAAGACTAAAACAAAAACTAAAGAATCACATATATATATATACACAAAAGGATACAGGAATAGTGCAATAGGTAAGACAAGTGACGTGAAGCAGAACTGTCATTATGGCAGAGGGATGAACATAAATATTGGAACAGATCATAGATAAGGAGAGAGTTTTATTACCCTCTGATTGGGGTCTGGTATTGTGTTTTGATGCCCCTAGAAGGTCAGAGACGCAGATTCCTTAATTGATATAGAATGACATGAATCCATGTGACACGTTCATCCCAGCACTAAGAGTGTCAAAGGTCATCATAAGTTTGTATTCCCAAACCTTTCTATCTTTCTCAGATTTGACGTTAGATTTTAATACCAGGAAGGAACCATCCTGGCCACCATGGACGTGGAATCTTTGTACTCTAATATCCCACACCAGGATGGATTAAATGCCTGCAAAGTCTTCATGGGAAACACCGGGAATGATGCTGATTCTGTGGTGAAACTCACAAAATTTATCCTCACCCACAATTACTTTGAATTTGACAACAAGATCTATCTTCAGGAGACTGGCACAGCTATGGGAAGTAAAATGGCTCCACAGTATGCAAATCTTTTCATGGCCAAGCTTGAAAGCGACTTTTTGTCCTCATGTCCCATCAGGCCTCGGGCCTACTACCGCTACATTGATGACATTTTAATCATCTGGACGGAGTCTGAACAACAGCTAAAGACGTTCCATGAACAGTTCAACCAATTTCATCCAACCATCAACTTAACACTCAACTACTCCAGCACTGAAATTAACTTTTTAGACACTACCATTAAGCTAAAGAACAATGAAATAGAGACATCCCTGTATCAGAAGCCAATCGACCGTCCAACATACCTTAAATGGGACAGTTTCCATCCAAAACACATAAAAAACTCTATAGTCTACAGCCAAGCCATCAGATACAACCGTATATGTTCCAACCCCATGGATAGAGATGAACACCTTGGTCGCCTCAGAAAGACTTTTTTGAACCAGGGCTACCATCCAAGAACAATTGAAAACCAAATTACAAGAGCCACCAGAATATCAAGGAATCACCTGCTACATTACAAAACTAAAGAAGAAAATAATCGGGTGCCTCTAGTGGTCACCTACAACCCAAATCTGGAGGTGCTAAGGGGAGCTGCACGGAAACTACAACCTTTACTACAAAAAGATGCCCGATTACAATCCATATTTCCAGACCCCCCACTACTATGTTTTAGGCAGCCCCCAAATCTAAGAAGCATCATTGTCAGAAGCTCCCTGTCCTCCCCAACAGCTGCAGGAACCTTTCCTTGCAAACAGAAGAAGTGTAAAACATGTGCATCTATAATGACCACGGACAAGACAAAGATACCCAACTCCCATCAGGACTACAAGATCCCAGGTACTTTTAGCTGCATCACATCTAATGTGGTGTACCTAATTATATGTACTAAATGTCCAACTGGGGGTCTGTATGTGGGGGAGACTGGGCAAAAACTGAGAACAAGGATGAATTCTCATCGCCACACGATAAGAGAAAAAAGAATGGATTTACCTGTGGCAAAACACTTTTGTATGCCCGGTCATAGCATAATGGATATGGAATTACTGGTATTAAAATCTAACTTCAAATCTGAGAAAGATATAAAGGTTTGGGAATACAAACTTATGATGACCTTTGACACTCTTAGTGCTGGGATGAACGTGTCACATGGATTCATGTCATTCTATATCAATTAAGGAATCTGCGTCTCTGACCTTCTAGGGGCATCAAAACACAATACCAGACCCCAATCAGAGGGTAATAAAACTCTCTCCTTATCTATGATCTGTTCCAATATTTATGTTCATCCCTCTGCCATAATGACAGTTCTGCTTCACGTCACTTGTCTTACCTATTGCACTATTCCTGTATCCTTTTGTATATATATATATATATATATATATATATATATATATATATATGTGATTCTTCAGTTTTTGTTTTAGTCTTTGCCTGATGAAGAGACCGGAGTAGTCTCGAAAGCTTGCAATTTGTTACCATCTTTTCAGTTAGCCATTAAAAGGTATCAACCACCGAGGACTCTCAAGTCTAAATATTTTTCTATCTACTGGCTAACACGGTACGAAGATACACATCTTTCCTATATCTAGATGGATATTGTCAGATTGTTCTTACAAAAACAAGCACTTTTTCAGTTTTCTGCTTTATTAAAATGTTAAGCCATTCTTGAGCTATTAATACTTTTATTTTGTTTACAGCTCGTTGATTTGGAAACTGACCTCTACCAGACAGCAGAACATGTGCGGTGCTCACAAGCTCTTTTTTTTTTATAACATCATTTTTATTGATTTTTTTTTAACATAACATCGGTAGGATAACATAGCATAGGATAGGATATAGCATCAGCAATAACACTGTAAATTACCAAAACTACATATACAAATCTTACTTGTCAGACTACAGGTCCGCATAACTTTTTGAGATAGTATATAGATACATAGGTTGATCTCCGTCAGTGCCTTGTGACACAAATTTTGGGGAAACAGTAAGAGAAAGAAAAGACAAACTGACTACATAGAAGGGTAATAGGGGAAGGAAGAGAATCTCTTTTACTGTATTTTGCATTGTCAAGAGTGTCGTTCTACGGTAATATATGTTATATCTTTAATAGACATTATACCTCTGGAATAGTTCCCAAGACCCCTAACGTCCCACTCAGATCCTCCAGACAGTACCATTCCGTGTGGCGGAAGGGACTAATCATTTTTGATATTTCGTGAGGGCTATAGTGGAAACCAATGAACGTTTTCCACAGCGGAAAATCTTTCCCTGCAGATTTTTCTTTGCTCCTTTCCGCCTCTATTAATTCAATTCCCAGTAAGTGTTTCATCTGGGCTATTATCATCGCCATCGATGGGGTGCTTGGTTAAAGCCATTCACCAAATAAACCACGTAAAGCTGCAACTAAGAATGTGTGGATGTTTTTAGGGATCTTTGCTTTACCTCCTGTGGGTTGTGTCTCTGGGGGTCTTAACTGGTGAAATAGCGTAGTTTGTGGCGTTTGTGGAGATGGGTTCCCCAGCACAATCGAACCTGCTCCCCTACCTGTTTCCAGTACTCTTTAGCTGCCCTGCATTCCCACACCCCGTGCCAGAGATTTGTTGAAGGCGTTCTGCACTTAGGGCACGCTGTAATCCGGTCAGGGAATCTAGGAGAGGATGGGATATTGAAACCATATAATGCTGTATGCATGAACTTAAAATAGGTTTCCCTCCATCTTTCACATAAAATGGATTTTTTAACCTGTTCCCACCCCTGTAGAATTGTCTCTGTGATATCCTTATCCCCGGTCCATTTCTCCCAGGTTTTAAACAGCTTGTTCTGCTTTAGCTTCAGGAATTTATGTCTTACAGTGTTGTATATTGAGGATATGCTCGCATTCTGAGTGCTCATACCCACCCTATTATCTAGAATGTGTAGTTCCACTTCATTAGGCAGCCTGCGAAGTCTAGATAAGCAGAAAGAGTGGACCTGCATGACCTGTAGGAAGAGTCTGCTTTCTATATGGAATTTGTCCATGATTTCTTGTGGGCTCAGCCATCGTTTAACCTCTGTATGCATAATATCCCCAGCTTTCTTCATGTTATCACGTGTTTGTCCTATCGCTCTTTTGATTTCTGTTCCCTGGGGTAAATCCGGGTGACTAAATAGTGGCATATGTTTAGAGATCTGGAAGGGAAGGCAGAATGCCTTCCTTACTATCTTCCAGCATACAATAGTATCCCGAAGCAATAGGGAGGATTTTACATTTTGCGGGAGTTTGGCCTGTTTTGTATGTAAGAGGACATTTAATTCCCACGGCGCCGCCAGCTGTCTTTCCAATTGGGTATTAGAGTAGCAGTTAGTCTCCTGTAGCCAATCTATCACATGTCTAAAAAGACTTGCTATGTTGAAGGCTCTGACATTCGGAAAATTGATCCCACCTTCACTCCTAGTTAGCATCAGTTTTCCCAGTGCAATTCTGGACCTTTAACCCGCCCATATAAAATTGGTAAAAGCTCTATTTATTTTGTTTATATCTGGATGTTTGAGTATCAGGGGTAGTGTCTGTAATGGGTATAGTAGTCTGGCAAAGCTGATCATTTTAATTACATGGCATCTTCCCAGAAGAGATAGCGGTAGATTCTGCCATCTCCGAAGTTCTCCTAGCATTTTTTCGATGAGAGGTGTATAATTTAGTGAATATAGTTGTGCCGGGAGCCTGCCTATCTTAATTCCCAGGTAGGTGATATGTGTCTTTGCAATATGTAGTTCTAAACCTAGTTTCTTCCATTGTTCCGCAGGTGTTTTTTCTCCCAATTCCAAGAGTTCGCTCTTGGCGATATTGACCTTATAGCCCGAGTATTCACTGAATTTCTGGATAAACTGAAAGATATTTCCAAATTGTTCCAGTGGCCGGGACATAAGCAAGATGACATCATCTGCAAATAATGCTATTTTAGTGCTGCCAGCACCCACTCTGATTCCCTCAAATAAGTCTGACTCTTCCATATACCGAGCAAAGGTGTAAGGTTCTTTGTCTCTTTTGACATGTTCCTTGAAACTCAGTTTTCCGTCGGCCATTTTGCTTTCTGTCTTTCTGCAGCTCTTGTTAATATGGAGTTTCCAGTTTTCATGTTCCCGCCCTGATTCTCTCCCTCTTACTTCTTAAGCAGCCTCAGCTGAACAATCAGTGCTCCTGAATCAAGCCTCAGTCAGCCTGTGACCTGACTCCTGGAAACCTAGGATTTTGGACTCCAGCTATTTCCTACTGAGGAACTTTGGAACACTTTTGGACTTTGGAAACCTGCTGTCTGGTGAATCCATGTTTGCAGAGGAATTACGGTACAGAGAAGAGATCCTGAACCTGCTTGGAGAGTTATTGTAGAGCTTGAAGTTACTCTGGCCTGCTGTGTTCTCCTGCCTCTGTTCCTGCAAACTGTGTGACCTTTTCTGCATGCTTGTATGAAGTAATACAAGTCATTTCATATCAACCTATGTCTCATGTGTTTTCCTCGCACCCAAGCACAAGACGCTATAGGAACTGTACACTATACATGACAAGATTCAGGAGCCAATGTTTAGTGTCTGCTGGGTCTGGGAAAGCCGTGTCTGCTGTGACTGTGGATATCAGATGTCCGTTTAATACCTTCTGTGATGACAGTGGTTGTGACTTCTCACAACCATTCCAGGTGAGCGCATTCCCTTAAATGTTACTCTGGAGTGTTACCACAGGTAAACACTATTGTTTTTTTTTTTTTCCTTTCCTCTTCTCCTTCCAGCACTTCTGCCTTAAAAGATCTGGAAGATGGAGGCCCGCATAAAGGAGCTTTGCGGAGTGACTGATACAATCCTTGCAGATATACAGACTATAAAGACCCGTTTTGCAAGCCTACAGGACCTCACTAATCATAATTTGCAAGTGTTTGGACAAACTACTCAGGAATTACGAGCCAGGATTGAGGCTCTAGAGGAACGAGTCCAGGCTCCTGCCATAACCCCGAGTTCTGGAATCCCCAAGTTACCTCCTTTTCGTTTTGGCGGTGAACGTGAGAAATTCAGGGGATTTATTAACCAATGCAATCTATTTTTCTCTGCACATGCTTCACAATTTCCCACTGAACGATGCAAAGTGCTTACTATAATCATGTTGCTTACCAATAAGGCTTTGATGTGGGCAAACCCTCTGATTGAGACTGAGGATGATTGTTTGAATCACCTTGATGCTTTTATTTCAGCCATGGGGCAGGTGTTTGATGACCCCAATCGAGGTGCAACAGCTGAAGTAGCCATGTTAACTTTGCGCCAAGGTAAGCGTTCAGTAGCCGAATATGCCTTGGATTTCAGGAGATGGGCTCTTGATACCACTTGGGACACTTCCGCCAAAAAATCTATTTTTCGGAAAGGGTTGTCTCCACTGATTAAGGATGAACTTGCTCGTGCCGACCCTCCCACTGCGTTAGGTGACTTTATTAACTATTGTATCCGTATTGATGCTCGTCTGACTGAACGCAGACAAGAGAGATGGTTTGAAAATAATCGCACTAACCTTTTCCTACCTCCCTCCTCAGCTAAGGAACCTTTGAGTAGGATCACAAGGGAACCAGAACCTGAACCCATGCAGGTGGATTCTTTACAAAGACGGGTTAGTGATGCACGCAAAGAACATCGTATAAAGGAAAATCTATGTTTTTACTGTGGTAAGTCAGGGCACTTCATTATAAACTGCCCCAGCCGTTCTTGTAAGACTACTGCAGCAGTCATTCACTGTGAGTGTTGCGAGAGGAGCTCTGTCATGTCCGAGCCTCAGACTCCAGAGAGATCTGCTGCAAGAGATCTTGATTTTTCGGACTTAAACTCTGTTAGTTCTGGGGACAATGACGGTATAAACGCTGCAATTTTTCAAGTTTCCTCAGCGGTGTCCCAGCTGAGTTGTAAAAGAAATAATTCTCATTGCTTCCTTTCCATCAAACTCTGGGTGGACTCAGTCTGGGTGTCTAGCTCTGCTATGATCGACTCAGGAGAAAGTGGAAATTTTATGGATATCTCCTTTGCGCTGAAACAGGGGATACGTTCAGTGAAGAAGGCTACTCCAGTACAGATGGAGACTGTGGATGGCTCCCTGCTGACCTCTGGACCAGTGGATCAGGAAACAGAGCCTTTGAGGGTCCTTATGGGTAAAGATCATCAGGAGAAAATGTCTTTTATGCTTATCTCTTCTCCCCACTTTCCCATTATTCTAGGGCTACCATGGCTGCAGGCGCAGAATCCTACGATTAACTGGGAGACCAAGGAATTACACTTTCCGGAGAAACAGATGAGTCAAGGAGTTTCAGCTTGCTCTGTTCCTAAAGGAACCATGTCAGTCCCTGAACTACCAGCTGTATACCAGGACTATGTGGATTTATGTGACAAGAAGAACGCTGATCAGCTTCCTCCTCACCGTCCATATGATTGTCCAATCGAATTATTGCCTGGAGCCGAGATACCTTTTGGTAAGATCTACCCCCTAGCGGGGTCCGAGCTAAAAGCTTTGAAGGACTACATAGATGAAAATCTAGCCAAAGGCTTCATACGCCCCTCTTCATCTCCCGCAGGTGCACCCATCTTCTTTGTAAAGAAGAAAGATGGATCTCTGAGACCCTGCATAGACTATAGGGAACTCAATAAGGTTACTATTAGAAACCGTTATCCATTGCCTTTAATCCCTGAGTTGTTGGAGAGAGTGCGGCATGCCAAAATTTTCTCTAAACTGGATCTCCGTGGGACCTATAACTTGGTCCGTATTAGACCTGGGGATGAATGGAAGACTGCATTCAGGTCACGCTATGGACACTTCGAATATCTAGTTATGCCTTTTGGTCTGAGTACCACCCCAGCCACTTTCCAACACTTGGTGAATGACATCTTCAGGGATCTCCTAGATACATTTGTGGTGATTTATCTGGATGATATTCTAATTTTTTCTAACTCCACAGAGGAACATCATGGACATGTGAGAATGGTCTTAGAACGCCTAAGACAAAACCATCTCTACATCAAACTTGAAAAGTGTGAATTCCATAGGACCGAAATTCAATTTCTGGGGTATGTACTATCTACGCAAGGGATTAGTATGGATGGAAGCAAGACCCAAGCCATCAAGGATTGGCCAATTCCTAGAAATGTGAAGGAGGTGCAGCGCTTCATCGGGTTTGCCAACTTCTATAGACGTTTCATTAGGAATTTCTCTGAGGTAGTGTCACCTATCACCCAACTTACCCGGAAACAGTCTAGGTTCTCCTGGACCCCGCAAGCTCAGGAAGCATTTTCCTGTTTAAAGGATAAATTTACCACCGCACCTATCTTAGTACATCCCAACCCCGAGCTTGCCTTCATAATAGAGGTGGATGCTTCAGACTGTGCTGTTGGAGCTATACTCTCTCAGAGAACAGGTGAGAAGAATGTCTTGCATCCCTGTGCCTTCTTTTCCCAGCAGTTGTCTTCGGCTGAGAGGAACTACGATGTGGGCAATAGAGAATTGTTGGCCATTATTGCCGCCTTCAAGGAATGGAGACACCTTCTTCAGGGAGCTGCACAGCAAATAGTCGTCCTGACAGACCATCGTAACCTTGAATTTATCAGGTCGACTAAGTGCCTGACTCCTCGCCAGGCTCGCTGGAATCTTTTCCTAAACCAATTTAATTTTGTAATTTCTTATAGACCAGGATCGCGCAATGGAAAGGCTGATGCACTCTCTAGGATTCATTCAGCAGAGACACGTCCACTTACTCCTCCTAAGACTATTCTTCCTGACTCTAGATTCCTGTGAGTGATTCATAATTAAGACCTACTTAAGGACATCAAGGAAGCATACCATGCGGATTCTTTGTTGGCTCAACCCCCAAGGGACGTAAGTCTTGTCCTTAAGAATGGTGTGTGGATTCAGGGACAACGTCTGTATATACCTGAAACAGTCAGATTGAGAGTATTGCAACTCATCCACGATTCCAAGATAGCCGGGCATAGGGGAATTCTAAAGACACAAGAATTTCTTTCTCGTTTCTTTTGGTGGCCCACTTACAGGAAAGATGTTTTAAACTATGTCACTTCATGTGAAGTCTGTGCAAGATGCAAAACACCTCGCTCCTCACCAACTGGTCTGTTACAACCTCTTCCCACCCCGTCCCGCCCGTGGGGATCCATTTCTATGGACTTCATTGTGGAGTTACCAACCTCTCAAGGGAAGAACACCATTCTAGTGGTGGTTGATCGTCTAACAAAGGCAGCTCATTTTATCCCTTGTGTCGGCTTACCCACTGCAAAACAGACATCAGACTTGATGATTAAGAATGTGTTTCGCTTACATGGAGTACCGGATGAAGTCATTTCGGATCGAGGGGTGCAATTCACTTCAAGGTTTTGGCAAAATTTCTGTGCCGCATTGGACATTAAAGTAAACCTTTCTTCTGCTTTTCATCCCCAGACTAATGGACAGACAGAACGAACCAATCAGACCCTGGAGCAGTATCTCCGCTGCTTTATCTGCCACCTACAAGATGATTGGGTGGATCTACTTCCACTGGCTGAGTTCTCTTATAATAACTCTCAGAGCGCCTCCACTAAGCAGTCTCCTTTTTACTCCAATCTAGGTTATCATCCTAACATTCTTCCTCGATTTCCCATAGATACGCCCTTGCCGGCAGTGGCTGAAAGAATCACTTCTTTACAAAAGAATATGGATCTTCTAAAGGAAAATCTAGAATTGGCTCAGGAAAGGTACAAGAAAGCAGCAGATAAATTTCGTAAACCTGCACCAGCTTTCAAGGTAGGAGATTTGGTCTGGCTGTCAACCAGAAATCTTAAAATAAAGATTCCATCGTCTAAATTGGGACATAAGTACATTGGACCTTATAAGATCAGTAAGATTATAAGTGCTGTTGCTTGTCGTCTTCAACTGCCCAGAACTATGAGAATCCACCCTGTCTTTCATGTATCCCTACTAAAGGCTGCAACACCCAATACGTTTCCTGGACGCTCTTCTCCTTGCCCTGACCCAGTGCTGGTCGATGGTCAGGAAGAATTTATGGTGGAAAGGATTCTAGATTCCAGGTTGTACAGAAATCAGTTGCAATATTTGATTAAATGGCAGGGCTACCCAGTGGAGGACAACTCATGGGAACCAGTCAATAATGTAAATGCTCCTCGCCTGCTCCGCCAGTTTCATCAGAGGTACCCTGACAAGCCTGGTCTGAGGTCAACCGGAGGTTGTCCTTAAGGGGGGAGTAATGTAAGGTTCTTTGTCTCTTTGACATGTTCCTTGAAACTCAGTTTTCCGTCGGCCATTTTGCTTTCTGTCTTTCTGCAGCTCTTGCCCTCAGTTAATATGGAGCTTCCAGTTTTCATGTTCCCGCCCTGATTCTCTCCCTCTTGCTTCTTAAGCAGCCTCAGCTGAACAATCAGTGCTCCTGAATCAAGCCTCAGTCAGCCTGTGACCTGACTCCTGGAAACCTAGGATTTTGGACTCCAGCTATTTCCTACTGAGGAACTTTGGAACACTTTTGGACTTTGGAAACCTGCTGTCTGGTGAATCCATGTTTGCAGAGAAATTACGGTACAGAGAAGAGATCCTGAACCTGCTTGGAGAGTTATTGTAGAGCTTGAAGTTACTCTGGCCTGCTGTGTTCTCCTGCCTCTGTTCCTGCAAACTGTGTGACCTTTTCTGCATGCTTGTATGAAGTAATACAAGTCATTTCATATCAACCTATGTCTCATGTGTTTTCCTCGCACCCAAGCACAAGACGCTATAGGAACTGTACACTATACATGACAAAAGGGTTCTAATGCCAAGTTGAATAGTAGTGGTGACATCGGGCACCTCTGTCTGGTCCCTTTATATAAATGAAATGGCTCAGAGAGGAAGCCTGGTGTGTGTATTCTAGCTGTCGGGTCCCTATACACCCCCCTCCAGGTATATTCTACAATTGCCCTTTATGTTGAACGAGTCCAGAGTTGCCCCCAGCCAGTCCCAGCTAACATTATCAAAAGCTTTTTCTGCATCCAGAGCCAGCAAGGCCGGTTTCTCTCCTGACTGTCTGCGGCAACCCACTCCGTCCAACACAGTTAGTACCTTTCGTATGTTTTTCACAGCCGCCCTACCCTTAACGAATCCCACTTGTGCAGGGTTCACCAGTTGGGGTAATACTACTGCCAATCTGTCCGCCATTATTTTTGACATAATCTTCTGGTCTACATCAATAAGGGAAATGGGTCTGTAAGAGCAGGCCTCAATGGGGTCCTTGCCTGGTTTGGGTATGACTTTAATATGTGTTTCTTTAGATCTTTCTGGTATGACCCCCGTTAAGAGAATGGTGTTGTAATGGTTTGTTAGCAGTGGGGAGATCTGTTCCCTGAGGGCCCTATAAAACTCCCCGCAAAATCCATCTGGGCCTGGTGCTTTCCCATTTTGAAGATGACTTATGGTTTGTCTCACTTCTGTTATTTCTGAATTAATTGCATCTTGTTGTTCTTGTGTTAGTTTTGGAAGAGTGACTTGTTGGAGGAATTTTTTACCTTCTGCCAAATTAGTATGTGAGGGTTTATACAATTCTTTGTAAAAGTTTTGTAGTGTTTCATTGATTTTACTGGGGTCGGAGGTTATATTTCCCTGGCCATCTCGTAATCTACCTAGAGGACTTGCCTGCAGTCTCCCTTTTGCCAGTCTTGTCAGTAATTTCCCCGCTATCTCAGCAATTCAGCCTCCAGCCTAGAGCGGAACATCTGCTCCCTCCTATCAATCCAGGTTTCAAACTCTTGTTTGGCCAGCTTCCATGGTTCCCTATTTTGAGTTGTGGGGCTCTGCAAGAGCTCTGTACATAGATTTCTAAGCTTCGCGCTAGAATCTGAGTATTTTTCCGCTACTCTTTTCTTGAGTGAGGCCACAAACATCATAATTTTGCCTCTTAGTACCGCTTTTGCCGTATTCCAGTACAAAGCATGTTGGTTTGCATGTTCCTTGTTGTCCCATTCAAATTCCTTCCACCAGCCCCGTAGTTTGTCATTAACCCCTTAATCCCATTGGATTAATTCCCATGGTCGGAATAGCACGTCCAGGGCGATCAGCTGATTATCACAGCTGACACCCGGCACTATGTGTCAGGAGCGGTCACGGACCGCTCCCGGCACATTAACCCCTGGCACACCGTGATCAAACATGATCGCGGTGTACCGGGGGCACAGGGAGCATCGAGCAGGGAGGGGGCTCCCTGCGCGCTCCCCTGAGACCCTCAGAACAGCGCGCTGTTCCGAGGGACTCTCCTCACTGCAGGACCCCGGATCCAAGATGGCCGCCGGGTCCTTCAGGGAGGCGGCTTCCTCAGTGCCTGCTGACAGCAGGCACTGAGAAGCCTGCAGCACTGCCTGTGCGATCGCTGGTGTGACAGAGTGCTGTGCACCCTGTCACACCAGCGATCTGACCCCATACTGTGATGTCCCACCCTGGGACAAAGTAAAAATGTTAAAAAAATAAACATGTGTAAAAAAAAATTCCTAAATAATGAAAAAAAATAAATAAATATTCCCCAATAAATTCACTTCTTTAATGTAAAAAAAACCAAACAATAAAAGTACACATATTTAGTATCGCCGCATCCGTAACGACTCACCCTATAAAACTGTCCCACTAGTTAACCCATTTAGTGAACCCCTTAAAAAAAAAAAAGTCTAAAAACAATGATTTATCTTCATACTGCCGAACAAAAAGTGGAATAACACGCGATCAAAAAGACGGATACAAACAAGCATGGTACCGCTGAAAACGTCATCTTGTCCCTCAAAAAAGGAGCCACCATACAGCATCATCAGTAAAACAATAAAAAAGTTATAGCTCGCAGAATAAAGCAATGCAAAAATGATTATTTTTTATATATAATCGTTTAAATTGTATAAAAGCGCCAAAATATAAAAAAATGATATAAATGAGGTATCGCCGTAATCATACTGACCCGAAGAATAATACTCCATTATCAATTTTACCACACGTGGAACGCTATAAACGCCCCTCCCCCAAAAGAAACTCATGAATTGCTGGTTTTTGTTCATTCTGCCTCCCAAAAATCGTAATAAAAAGCGATCAAAAAATGTCACATGCTCAAAAATGGTACAAATAAAAACGTCACCTCGTCCCACAAAAAATAAGACCTCACATGACTCTGTGGGCCAAAATATAGAAAAATTATAGCTCCCAAAATGTGATGATGCAAAAACTACTTTTTGCAATAAAAAGCGTCTTTTAGCGTGACAGCTGCCAATCATAAAAACCCGCTATAAATAGTAAATAAAACCCCCCTTTATCACCCCCTTAGTTAGGGAAAAATAATAAAATTAAAAAAATGTATTTCCATTTTCCCATTAGGGTTAGGGTTGGGGCTAAAGTTAGGGTTAGGGCTAAAGTTATGGTTAGGGTTGGGACTAGGGTTACGGGTGTGTTAGAGTTAGGTTTACGGTTAGGGTTATGATTAGGGTTGGGATTAGTGTTAGGGGTGTGTTGGGATTAGGGTTGGAGTTAGAATTGGGGGTTTCCACTGTTTAGGCACATCAGTGGCTCTCCAAATGTGACATGGCGTCTGATTTCAATTCCAGCCAATTCGGCGTTGAAAAAGTCAAACGGTGCTCCTTCCCTTCTGAGCTCTGCCATGCGACCAAATAGTAGTTTACCCACACATATGGGGTATCAGCATACTTAGGACAAATTGCACAATAACTCTTGGGGTCCAATTTCTTCTGTTACCCTTGGGAAAATAAAAAATTGGGGGCGAAAATATCGTTTTTGCAGAAAAAATATGATTTATTATTTTTATGGCTCTGCGTTATAAACTTCTGTGAAGCACTTGGGGGTTCAAAGTTCTCACCACACATCTAAATAAGTTCCTTTGGGGGTCTAGTTTCCAAAATGGGGTCACCTGTGGGGAGTTTCCACTGTTTAGGCACATCAGGGGCTCTCCAAACGCGACATGACACCCACAGACCATTCCATCAAAGTCTGCAATGCAAAACGTCACTACTTCACTTCTGAGCCCCGACGTGTGCCCATACAGTAGTTTTCTCCCACATATAGGGTATCAGCGTACTCAGGACAAATTGGAAAACAACTTTTTGGGTCCAATTTCTCCTGTTACCCTTGGGAACATAAAAAACTGGGGACTAAAAGATCATGTTTGTGGAAAAAATATGATTTTTTTTTATTTTCACGTCCGGCATTATAAACTTCTGTGAAGCACTTGGGGGTTCAAAGCGCTCACCACACATTTAGATAAGTTCCTTTGGGGGTCTAGTTTACAAAATAGGGTCACTTGTGGGGGGTTTCCACTGTTTAGGCACATCAGGGGCTCTCCAAATGCGACATGACACCCGCAGACCATTCCATCAAAGTCTGCATTTCCTCTTGCTTTGTTTTCCTTCTAAGAGTTCTTAGGATTAAAGGGAGATTCTCAGGTGGTTAGAGAAGGGTAGAAAAGAAAGAAAAAAAGACACAAAGATATGGAAGGGGATAGAGATTAAAACCTTAAAGCAAGCAAACATTGAGTTTTCGATACGCTGTAGTGTATTTCTAGCTTCTTACACCACTAACAGCGTTGTGGACTTTCCTTTTTTTCTGAGGAAGTAAGAACCACCAAAAGAAAAAAAAAAGAAAAAAGAGAAAAAAAAACTTGTGGGAAGAAACATATCCCACACCATATGTCATAAATGATTGTCAAAATGCCATCTGCATCTTCTCTTCTGCCCTGGGCAGCACCTTTGCATAGCTCTTTGCCCTCCACCCTGCCAAAACCCTGGTCCCTTCCCCAAATATGGAGCCGATGGACGCTTTGTCATCTTGGAGAGACATTGTCCTGTTTGTAGGAAGGGTGTGTGTAGTGGGGGGGGGGGGAGAACCATTAAGAGCAAGATGTACAGTATATGGTGCAGTCCATTTCTATGGTGCTTCACCTGGGCTGGCCATATGTCCTCTGGAGCTTTGGTGTTGAGGGGAAGCGGTCTTCCTCATGGCCTCTTCTTCGTTCGATGCTTTTTGCGTTGTGCAGTATTTTTTCCATGTCTTTTTCTGCATCATTTGGAGAGTTGTAGATGAGGTCATTACCTTCGTTTTGGAAAATCCTCAGTGTTGCTGGGTATTGCAGTGCAAAGCTTTTCTTTGCTTGATAGAGTGCTGCACATATTTTACTAAAGGCTCTCCTGCATTTTGCCACCTCCGCGGAATAGTCTTCAAATAGTAGGACTTTCATCCCTCTCAAAGTCACTGGCTGGGAACATCTTCTATATGCTTGCATTATGTCAAACTTATCATTATAGTCCAGGAATTTCATGATTACTTGACGTGGTCTTAATGTCCGGTCACTCGATCCTTGGTTGTGAGATCGTAGATCTGGCCCAACTCTGTGAGCCCTTTCAACCCTACAACCATGATTAATTCCCAGGGCCATTGGTAGGTCTCTTTCGCAGAGTCTTTGCAGTTCAGCTGCAGGGATCGACTCAGAGAGCCCCACTAGCCTTAAGTTGCTGCGCCTTGACCTGTTTTCCAGGTCCTCGACCTTCTCAGGCGTTTTGTTTCTGTAGTTGTCTTTTTCAACTGTGAGGAGAGCTGCACGTTATCATCCTCCATTTGTGAGACCCTCTGCTCCAGCTCCTCTATCTGTTCTTTCTGCTTGCTCAATTCCTCTTGAATGTTCTGGAGGGCCTTCCTGATAGCATGTTCCAGGGTCTTTTGGATGTCTGGCATGATGCTACGTGCCACATCAGCCGCCAGTTTGTTATAGTCTATTGTTATCAATCTTGAAGGGTCTTCCCTACTACACTCATTTGAGTCTTTAATGTCCTACCTACCAAGGGTTTTCTGTTGCGAGTGTATTGCGGTAGCATCCTCTCTTGTGGGGCTTGGGTCCGTGATGTCTTCCCCTTTACTGTGGTTCCCACTGCTTGTGTGCATAGGGCTCTCCAGCTTTTGTGAGCTACGTAACACGTAGCGATCCATTTGTTGAATTGGTGATATAAATGGGGGTCAGCGTCTGAGCCCTCTGTTGTTGCAGTTTATCCTTTCTCCAGAGAATTATCAATCAATTCTTATGTTTCTTGACAGCTATAGATATATCTCTCGTATAGCACAAAGCAGGTACTTGTAGTTCTTATTTTTGTCCACTAGGTGGCTGCAGGGCTTTTCCTTGTGCGAAAAGGAGTTGCAGTTCACTGTAGTGGCCAGCAGATGTCATCAGTTTTCCCAGGAGAAATGACCAGCCGACTGTGTGTAACCTCCCTACTGGGGCCCTGTCATTGCTGGAGAGACCTTTTTCTCTCTGCTTTTTCTGGTCGCTGTCCCACTTTTAGGGGCCCCCTTTACCGAATAAGCAGGAAAACTGCTATGAAAAGCTCTGGTAAGCGGTGCTTTTGTGGTCCTGGAGGGGGGTTCTGTGTGCGGATAGTCTGCGATTGTCCCTTTAATCACAGTGGGTTGTTTTGCTGTGGGTTACCCTGGGGGGAGATAACAGCCCCTCTGCTGGTGCTGGCTCCAAGCACATGGGTGGGCAGCTGGCCAGGACCCTCAGGGGTCTCAGGAGTGGTCTGGAACGTGGTGACTGACCTTTTTGGGTGATGTGGAGTGGGAGCCAGTGGTAATCCGTCTTTTTCTTGTCTTAGAGGTGCAGATGTTGGCAGATTTGTTAGTAGGACTTCTGTCTGGTGTGGGAGCTGCTACTTCAGCGTGCTACATCCTCAGCGCAGGAACCGGAAGTCGAGTGTGTCTTGATAATTGCTAATAATTTCCATCTGTTGTCTATTCCATTTGCACAACAGCATGTGAAATTGATTGTCAATCAGTGTCGCTTCCTAAGTGGACAGTTTGATTTCACAGAAGTTTCCGTTGTTTAAGAGCTCCCTTTATTTTTTTGAGCAGTATATTATATATATATATATATATATATATTATAATATATATATATATATATATATATTAGTCCAAATCCCAATCTCCCAGGGCTTCTGGCCAATTCAAACTCCCAACAGGAGTCAATGATACAGCAGAAGCCAGAGTTCCTCCAACACTTGGAGTCACTCAGCCCCCTGTCAGATTGTGGAGAGCGTTTTCAATCCAGCTTACAGCAAGCTATATATACGTCCCAGAAGTGGACTCAGTGGACGATGGAATAAGAGTCCCTGGGGTTGACTCGGCGGACAGCGGATTATGGGTATCACATATAAAGGTGGAAAATGGGTCCAGGAGTCGGAGTTACTCCAGTTTCGGGTATCACTCCTCCTGTGACACGCATTGGTGAATGTTGCAAAATTGATAATGAATCAATGCCGAAAAAGGCATTTACTACACAAAAAAAAATCAATAATGTTTCAATGCCAAACGAAGCATCTACTACAGAAGCAAAATCAATAATGAATTAATGCCGAACGAGCCATTTATTACAAAGAACCTGGGGAGTGGAAGCGACAGATGCAAGGTTACAACTCATGCTGTCACAGAAATGGTCCCCCTTTTACATCAACGACCATGAATCACTAATTACACAACAGCCGTTTTTACATCTCCCTTCAACCACTTATTACCCTCTGCTCAGCCTGCGGAGGCGGACTACCTGCATCAAGGTGTACCCGCAAAGCAAATGGAGCGATTACAAGGCATAACCCCGGTGAGCGTAACCGCCATGGGCCCTTCGCTAAGCTGCCCAGCAGCTATATTACGGTTTTAAATACAAATTATTTATCCCCTTCAAATTTAGTCAAATAACATGGGCAAATAATTCAAAATTGGAGCGCGAATTCCCTTAGATTTTACTTCAGAAAATCTAAGAAGAGGTAGAACTAATCAGGTTGGCGGGCCCATCTAAAACATTGCCATTCAGGAATTTCAGAATCTCACCCCTAGGCATTTTGCCCAAAAAAGAACTCGGAAAATACCGGCTGATACATCACCTTTCCTACCCAAAAGGCAATTTGGTTAATGACGCAATACCCCCAGAAGAGATGTTCGTAACCTATGCTTCATTTGACAGAGCAGTCGAACTCGTGCGCGAAGCGGGGCCTGGTGCCCTGCTGGCAAAATCCAACAGAATCAGCTTTCTGCCTATTGCCTGTGCACCCAGAATGCTTCCATTTTTTGGGCTGTAAGGTGGACCAGCAGTTTTAATTCGATATGTGCCTTCCGATGGGATGCTCCATTTCAAGTCTCTACTTCGAGCTCTTCAGTACCCTCCTAGACTGTAGTGCAATACAAAATAGGCAGCAATTCAACAACTTACTACCTCGATGACTTTTTGTTCGTCGGACCATAGGGACTGTAGACTCTGTTCCTCCAAAAATGTAAGTTCATATCTCGGTAAATTGGAGTATCACTATCACCGCAAAAAACAATCAGCCCGTGTAACGTGCTACCTTTCCTCGGCATCGAAATAGAAACCAACACAATGGTTTTTCATTTACTAGTGGATAAATTACAAAAAGCAATGCAAATGGTAAAAAGTTTCCACGAAGCTAAAAAAAAGTCACCCTTCAGCAGATGCAGTCTCTGCTAGGTTTCCTCAACTTTGCTTGCCAGGTAATGCCAGTGGGCAGAGCTTTTTCATGCCAATTATCGCTGGCAACGAAGGGCATTGCTCAGCTGCGACACAGAATTAGACTCAACCGCTCCCTGAAGGCGGATTTGTTGGTCTGGAAGACATTCTTAGAATGCTACAATGGGCATACATGCGTCATGGCACAAGAGACGTCAAGCAAAGACTTAGGCCTAACAATGGGTGGAAATGTCACAAACGGTTTTGTCGAAATCTACAAGGACCAATTGTGCAAAAGCACCTGGCCAGACTTATGGAGCACAGCCACCTGGGGCAGCAACCCAGCACTGCTAGAAAGTTTTTCGACAGTACCATCAGTCGAACTTTGGGGTACTCAATTAAAAGATGCGAATATCAGAATTTTAACCAAACACCCAGGAACCGCAAAAAGCTTTAGGCCGGGGTCACACTGGCAACAAAATCGTACGACTACAAAGCGTTGAAATATCGCATTGCAGTCGGACCAATGTTAATCTATGGAGCAGCTCCCAACATGGGATTTTTTGTGGTCCGTTTTATACGTGCGAGAGCAATCGCAGCATGCTGCGATTGTCACAGATTGTGGGTCGACAATCGCCAATGCAAGTCTATGGGTGCGATGAAAAGTCGGATTACAAACGGACCGTACGTGTGACTTGCGATTAAATCGCACCACTTCTCCAGGTGACAGGAAATTGCATCAGGAATTGTCAGGAAGGCTTTACATGCTAATTAGCCTTGCACATGTTGAAAAATAACAGGAACAACGCCTCCACGGAATCCAGAAACATGGCTACTCACATAAATGTAGAGACGCTAATTGTTCTGGTCCAGGAGAGGCCAGAACTTTGGGACCAGCGCGATGCCCATTACTCTGACAGGTCGCGCAAGGAGGCAGCTTGGAGGAGAATTTGTGGGCAAATGTTCCCAGATTTTGGCCAGAGATCAAGGGAGGACCAAGAGCGCATTAGTAAGTACAATACTTAAACCCATAACAAACGTCATATATGTAACAGTATTTGCACACAGCAATCTTCTATTTTCGTCTTATCCGTTCCTATTGTCCCAAAAAAACATTATTATTAAACGCTTTATAATGTCTATGACACATTGTTCTGTGTGTCCCCAAACAACATCCAAATGTTCACATCCATCGCTGATGGTTGCCTACTTAGTCTGTGAAATGGTTGTAGCCACCTTCTCCACACAGTAAATGTGTAGGTCAGGAACTTAATCTGTGCCCCTTTTGTAAAGGGCCAAGCTTTGTGGCAAAGTGATGGTAGTTGTTGTTACACATACCTGAGACACGTATGTTTGTATGCATGTACCCTTCTGCTCTGATTTTGCTACTTTGCCACCCTGAATACCATACAACTTTTGAGTTGTTTTTGTGTACACATACCAAGAGACATCACAAAAATGCGGATGTTCATAGATACAGATGTGTGAAGTGTTTTACAAGTCCATAGCAGTAATATTTTGCCTTTTTGTTGTATTCACTTTGCAGTGACAGATGTGACAAGACGGTGGCGCAGCTGTCGGGACTGCTACCGCAGGGAGAGGCAGCTGAGGGCGCGGATTGGGGCCTCAGGAACAACAAAGAGGAAGTACCTTTACTTCTGAGCGCCTAAATTTCCTTGCGCCAGTTATGGATCTGCGAGCGTAAGTGCATGTCTGTTGAAACCCTATGATTGTTTTGGATATCAAATATTAATTATCTTTTTTGTTTTCCTATATAGGACGGAGTCAAACCTTACCGAGAGGGAGACAAGGTCTGACTCTGAGGTCGTCATAGACCCCGTTGGTGATGTTGCTGAGGAGGCTGGCCCTTTCTCTGCAGCTTCATCTTCCACACAAGCACCACCACCAGTAGCTGAGGAGTCAGATAGCCAGGCTCAACAGCAAGAGGAGCATCCTGTGAGCAGAAGCCCTACTAGGCCTCATGATGGGTCTCCTCCACATTCCCTTATTCCCAGGCGTGGCAGGCGACGAAGAGAAGGAGTTGGTTCTGGGACAAGGAGGCAGGTGGACAGAGGAGTTCTGGACTATTTGTCCAATGCAACCCATGATGATGGGGAGGAGGCATTTGGCCTAAGTCTGGCACGCTACCTCAGGGGTACTCCACGTGAGCACAGACTGCGGACCAGAGGTGCTCTGCAAATAGTTCTTGATGCAGGCACCTCACCAAATGTTCCCAGCACTGTATTTGATTTTCTGGAAAGGTGGCAGCTTTCTTCAGAAAATCAACTACAGTTGTTGGGAAGGCAGCGACGAGAGAGTGCTTCAGCCTCTCAACCTCCTCCTCATCATCAGCCTCCTCCTCCACCTCCTCCTTGTGTCCAACAGATACCAACTCCTCCTCCTCAAGCTCCTTCCTACTCCAACCTACCTCAGCAGCTCCAACACATGGGACAGAGTGTTTATTCCCAATATGCCCACTTGAACATACCCAATGCTGTCGGCTGGCCACAACATGGATATGGTCGACATGGGCATATTGAGGGTCATTCTCAAACTGGCCAGCCATATATCTATGACTACCAACACCAGTTTCCCATGTACCCCTACCCAAACCCCCATCAGGATCCAGGCAGAAACCCACAAGTAACAGTGCAGTCTGCCACAACTCAGGGTGACACACTGGTTGCTGATCCAGCAAGGCAACCCACCCAACCTGGCCCTCCATCATCACCACCCCCACCTACCATAATTTGTAGGTGATATTTATTTACTCATCGTTTGAGTACTTGTCTAAGTGCCTTATATACTTGACTGTTCTTTTTTTTTTGTTTATAAGAAAGGTGAATGCAACCTTTGGACGTATTTGTCCAGTACGCTTTATTTAAGAGCGACAAAAAAAAACAACACAAATGAATAAAATTTGTGAAGTCGCATTGGTTGTATGTTATTATTATTATATGTTATGTCCTGTGTAACGTACAGGGAACTGGACAGTAGGAACAACAGTGCAACAGCAATGATGTTAAGAAAAGTGTGTTTATGGTACAAGAAAACAAGCACACTACATAGATAAGGCCTCCTCTTGCCAGGGAGAAGCACCATCAGGGAAACAAAATAATTTGTGAACACATCACGGACTTTAAGCCCAGAAGGGGGACGACGGGGATGGATGAGTGGTCTCATAGGCATAGACAAATTACCAGACACAAGGTCAGGCACATCAGGTGAGGAGCATTCATGCATTCTAGTGAAGTTATGTAGGACCACACATGCTTTTACTACCACATTTACATTTGCTTCACTAAGCTGAATGGCTGATTGGAGTACCCGCCATTTGGCACAAAGAATACCAAAGGTGCACTCCACCAGGCGTCATGCACGTGAAAGGCGAAAATTAAATATGCGACGCCGATGGGTCAGATTGCGACGTGGATATGGCCTCATAACATTACGTGTCAATTGAAACGCCTCATCCGCTACAAGAACATAAGGCACTGGATCCAGATTGGAGTGTGGAAGTTGACATGGTGGTGGTAGGTCCAATTGGTTATTGCGTAGCCGGCGACCCATAATGGAAGAATTGAAGACTCTGGAGTCTCCAGTCCTTCCATAGGCTCCAATGTCTACAATTATAAAGCTGTAGTGACTGTCGACCAAGGCCAACAACACTACAGAAAAATATTGTTTATAATTGTAGAATTGGGACCCAGCGTTGGGCGGCTCACGCACACGAATGTGCTTCCCATCCAGGGCTCCAATACAGTGTGGAAAATGGCATGTTTCTTCAAATCCACATGCAATCCTCAACCAGTCTGCCATTTTGGGCTCAGGCATGACCTCTTTATATAGTCTTGACCAAATTTCCACACAAGTAAAGCGGACAATGCCTGAAATGGTGGATTTGCCTATTAAAAACTCTAAGTGCAGAGCAGCGTATGACAGCCCGGTGGAAAGGAACCTGCAATACACAAACAACAAAAAACATGTACACATCAGCACAGCTAACAACAAGCACAGCATTACCCACATTTAAAATTAGGAGAATTCTGTAAGCATGCATTCAGTAAATGCTATGACACCCAATGCATTCTGAGGGGTACACACAAGCAAATAGGGAAGATGGGTAAGTGTGGTAAAAACATTCATGACAATATGTTAACAATAAGTAAGTGACAACACTGGGAAAGTAGCTATGTTGTGGAAAAGATCAACATATCGTTGACACACATACCATAATGTTAGGAGAAGCCGTTCCTCAGCAGAAATAGCTGGACGAATCCTGGTGTTCTGAAAGGTGATCCCAGGGCACACAATCTCCAGCAACTTATCAAAAGTAGAAAGGCTCATTCGACAATACCGAAAAAAACTTGTCGGGATGGGTATGCAGCGACGAATACAGGCGGTGAAAATGGCCTTTACTGATCCTTCGCCTCAAAAGTGGATGCACCCACACTCTTCGGTGGATTCTGGGAGCTGCAACAACAGGGTATGGCTCCCCAAAACGTCTGGATATAACCCAATTGTACAGCACACGCTCAATGGTATTAAATATCTGTCTGTCGCTCATGATTGGGACAAAGCAGCAATAAACCACGAAGCACTACTAAGTTGGGAGGCTCACACCAGTTGGAGACAGCTTACCCCATGTTCCAAATTATTAAGCAAATTGGTTTTAAGTGTCATAGCTTTTTTTTTTTGTAAATGAAACCCATTGATGGTATTGTTTCTCAGGGTTCTTTGGATCACTGAAATCAATCTCAGATACCTGTGATAATTAGTTGGCCATGTGAGCCCAATAAAAGGAAAACTGGATGTTCCACACTATTAAGCAGGCCAGAGTTTTCAAGTAACATGGGAAAGAAAAAGGATCTCTCTGCTGCAGAAAAGCATCAAATAGTGCAATGCCTTGGTCAAAGGATGAAAACATTAGATATTTCACGATAACTTAAGCGTGATCATCGTACTGTTAAGAGATTTGTGGCTGATTCTGAGCACAGACATGTTTGAGCTGATAAAGGCAGAATAAGGAAGGTTTCTGCCAGGCAAGTTCATCGGATTAAGAGAGCAGCTGCTAAAAAACCATTACAAACCAGCAAACAGATATTTGAAGCTGCTGGTGCCTCTGGAGTCCCTCGAACCTCAAGGTGTAGGATCCTTCAAAGGCTTGCTGTGGTGCATAAACCTACTATTCGGCCACCCCTAAACAGTGCTCACAAGCAGAAACGGTTGCAGTGGGCCCAGACATACATAAAGACTAATTTTCAAACAGTCTTGTTTACTGATGAGTGTCGAGCAACCCTGGATGGTCCAGATGGATGGAGTAGTGGATGGTTGGTGGATGGCCACCATGTCCCAACAAGGCTGTGACATCAGCAATGAGGTGGAGGAGTCATGTTTTGGGCCAGAATCATGGGGAAACAGCTGGTAGGGCCCTTTAAGGTTCCTGAAGGTGTGAAAATGACCTCTGCAAAGTATATAGAGTTTCTGACTGACAACTTTCTTCCATGGTATAAAAAGCAGAAATGTGCCTTCAGGAGCAAAATCATCTTCATGCATGACAATGTCATTGGCTGCTATGGGCCACCATCTTCCCCTGACCTCAACCCTATAGAGAACCTTTGGAATATCATCAAGCAAAAGATCTATGAGGGTGGGAGGCAGTTCACATCAAAACAGCAGCTCTGGGAGGCTATTCTAACTTCATGCAAAGAAATACAAGCAGAAACTCTCCAAAAACTCACAAGTTCAATGGATGCAAGAATTGTGAAGGTGATATCAAAGAAGGGTTCCTATTGTAAGCTTTTCAGGGGATATAGCTCTGGGATCGCCGTCTTGGGGAGACGGAGTGGCATAAAGAGACCATTCACAGACAGTAGTTCTGTTAAAAACTGGCCGCCCGCAACCAGTTTTATTAAAGTCCACAGTAAACAGAACATAATCAAAATCAAATCATAAACATAAAGACCTGTGCTTGTCCAGCCACTTACTACACTTAGATAGATTTCCCTATCTATCCGGGACCAGACTAACAGCCTGGGCCAAAACAACACATATGTTCAGCATTTACCAGCATGGAGTTTCACAGAGTCTCCTCATTGTGTCTGAAGGCACCTTCAACATCCAGACTTGAGAGAGCTCCCCTCCTATTCAGCAGCTATCCGCATGGATTCTCACAGAGACTACTCCTGTGTCCGGGGTACATCGAGCACCCAGACTGAGACAGCTCATACTCTCCTGGAGACTCCTTCTTGTGCCTGGACTCCTTGTCCAGACTAAGCGAGCTCTCTGTCTGTGTTCGCAGACACCTACTTCTGGTCTCCTAATTAACAGCTGAGTGGTTTCAGGCCTGAGCTGCAAGTGTGTACTGAATGTAAGGTGTAGTGACCTTTCTCTACCACTAGGTTTACAAAGCCATACATTTCCCTTATACCAGTCAGCAAAGTATCTAGGTGAAATGTACACCCCATTCAACACATATACTCTCACTGTCTCACATATCCCCCCCCTCTTCTCCAGACCGGAGGGCTGGTCATCCAGACCGGAGGGCTGGTCAACAATCCAAAAGAGACAGTGAACTCTGGACCAGTCATGGCCCTCATCAGCTTCATCTTCACTACTGTCATCTGTATCTTCACCTGAGCCATAGCCAACATCAGCTTTCTCTTCATCTGAAGCATCCGCACTACCCTGTACCCTCTCAGGCCTATGCTCTCTGCGGGCCTCGGGTATCCTGCACGGTTTCATCTTGACCTTAGGGCCGGGCTCAGTTTCGATATAGTGCCTGGCCAGAGAAGTACGACCCGGCACATCAGAACACTTCTGCTGACTCTTTCTCAGAAACTCACATACCTCCTGTCCCTGGTGCACTGACCATGTGTCACCAACTGTCACAGAAGGTATAGGGGGTTTTTCACTTTTCTCTAGTTCCCCTTGAACCCTCTTTAGCACATCTATTTTCTTGAATATCGGTTGACTCATAAAGTCTATTTCACAGACCTTAAGCTCCTCTGCCATGGTCTCTGACCATTTTAAGCTACTCTGTTCAAATGATTGGGACTGTAGAAGGAGAAGATCGTTTTTCTTTTGCAGTACACATAATTCATCCGCTAAGTCTCCAGCTGAATTGTAATGTTCTACCGTGACAACAGCATTCTTATATAGAGCCTTAGACTTATTGAGCAGCATTTGCTCTTGCAACGAAGAGATTCCCTGTATTCTTCCTTTTACTTCATTGACTTTCTCACGAAGATGCTCATGGCTTTCATCACACATCCTTCATCACAGTTTGGAGTTTTTTCTGAGAAGTAATCAATTCATCTGGTACCTGTTGGACGTCCTTTATGTCTTCGGCCCCTTCTTCAGGCTCTTCTGGTAGAACATGCTCAGAAGCCCTACCGTCAGTCTTACATTCTACCTCTTCAGTCACATCATTATGGTCTCCAATATCTCCATTTATTCCAGCTCTCAAGTTCTCCTTGATAGCTGCATCTGTATACTCAGAACCCGCCGGATTCTTCTCTTCCACCACGTTCTGCATCCCATCTGAGCCCCCGTGGGTCTGCAGCGGCAACGGAGTGACACACCGCTTTTCCCATTTGTTGGGACGTGGCTCCGATGTAGACTCCATGAAAGTGCGCTTGAGCTCACCAATGCCAGCCTGATGTCTCAAAATCTCATCTTGTGATTTATCCAGATCCTTGGTATCACTCGGGAACACTGCTGGGGCTCCGGGTGCCGAACTTCCAGCCTGAGCTTCACGAGTTGCAGCTACTGATCCGGACCGTAACCCGTCCACGCCGCTGTCTTCGGCAGAAACAGATTCCTGGACAGAGTCAGTCCCCATATCTTCAGTCATGTTCCTCACAGCTTCACTTGAGACCTCAGCTTCTGATGAGGCATCTGGCTTGGTGACCACCACTTCCATGTCTTTTTCCACCTCTGCAGCATTACCTTCAGAGTCCTGGGCATGATGCAGCTCCATACCATACATTGATAACTTCTCATCTTCAACAGCATCCACTTGTGCTGTGTTCAGTTTCAGAGTCCTGCCTTTAAAGCTCAGCTCTCCTCCTTTCACCCTAGTCTTCGCCAGGGAACCGGCCAACTGTAAAACATCTTCAGATGCCATCTTCTGTCCGGCTGCAAGGTCAGCATCAGCCTTCCTCTCAGGACTCTCAACCTCCTCTGCTACCATGCCTTCCTCATTTGCACTGGTTGCTTGATTGTCAACAGATGATTCACTATCACTATCCCTGTCTGACCCCTTTTTCTCAGCCACATCCGGCTCACTTTCAGGGTTATACAATTCATTCTCATTCTCATCCTGCTCACTTTCAGGGGTATACAATTCATTCTCATTCACATCCTGATCTGGAACCTTAGTTAACATGTCATCCACAACATTAACTTCACCATCTGGTCCCTCAAGTATGTGACTATGTGACAACCCCAGCACTATACTTCTATATAGCTCAGGTACTAGGAGCTGGCTCACGACCTCTCCCTGGACTTCAGTGTCCCTATACAACAGGTGAGTGTTTATGGCAACATGAGGAAACCTCTCCTCAGAGCCAGGCTCTTGGGAAACCTCATTTAGAACAATTATATTTTCTTGTGCCGTTTTAAGAGTGGGGTCTCGCCATTGTTCACTCTCAAAATTGTCACAGGACACAGGTAAGTCAGGGACACTCGGTTCCCGAGAACCACCATCCTCGTCTCCCACCATCACCTGCAAAGGAATTTCATCTCTATCACAGTCATCATCATCATCATTATCATTATCATGATTATGATCAGTATCATCATCACTATCATGATCATCATCATTATCATTATCAGCATCATTATCATGGTCATCATCATTATCATGATCATCATCATCATTATCACATAAGTTTAACGGCCCACTAGCATTGTGTTCCGCCCCTCGGGACTGCGCACCCTCAATAGGAGCTTCATCACACTGTCCATCAGAAACATTTTTCCCCCAGAGATCCTTAGACCGGGGAAAGTCATTACCCAATATGACGGGGGGCACCAGGTTCTTCACTACCCCCACTTCACATGAAACCTCCCCGCGTTTGGGGATCAAGTCCACGGCAGTCTCTGGGTAGACTTTGGTGTCTCCATGGACGCACACCACACTCAGGTGTTTATCAGGGATAAAGTCCCTATCAATCAGGCTGTCCCATACTGAAGTCACTGGACTCTCTGAGTCCAAGAGGGCCTGTGCTGGGCAGTCATTTACAACCACCGGGGACCCCTGTGGTCCAGTCTCTTCGGCTGAGGTGGACACACACACAGGCTCTGCGCAGGGAGAGAGGGATCCGCCAACATCACAACACATAGGCTCCCCCTCTATTGGACAGTTGGCTGCAATTTCACGACATCTCCAACACTGTCCATCACACTCTCCCACCCACACGACCCCAACAGCTGGAACGCTCTTACCGGGAGAGTTCGGCGTCCAGGAACTCCGAAGTGACGACCTCTCAGACGGCTGGTCACGGAGGCAGTCCTTGGTGGCGAAGGCCCTCTCCATCAGGCTGACCAGACGATTGGCGTCCTGGTGGTCTCCTTGTCCGACCTCTGGCTGTACCTCAGGAGGACGTGCTTGGGTGTAGTGGTCCACTATCACCTTTTCAACTCCATAATCAGGTTTGCTGACTGCAGACTCCCAACTGCATCTCCAGTCATGAACTCCCCTGGCACGGGCTGTCACCGTAACACCCAGCCGGGTAAGAATCTCCGCTTTCAGCTTGGCACAGTCTTGGCTGTCCTGCTCGCTCAGGTCAGCATAGGCCCTTTCATCCAATCAGATAGGGTGCGACCATCATGGCCCATTCAGATAGGGGCAGATTCTCCTTCTCTGCCAGTCCCTCAAACCTAGTGAGATATACCTCCACATCATCACGAGGTGTCATCTTTTTCAGGGACCGTCTTACCACCTTCTTTACAGCGGACAATGCAGGTGACTTTGCAACATTACTTTGGGACGAGGCGCTGCAAGTCTTTTGTAGTGCTGCAACCTGCTCAAAAAACAACCGGTTATTCTCCTGCTGCTGCTGCAGGAATTGCTGCTGGGCCTGCTGCATGCGCTGCTGGTGCTGCAGGCGCTGCTGCTCCATGCTCTGCTGCATGCTTCGCTGGGCCTGGACCAGGTACTCAACGAGCTCCTCCATACTGCCGGACTTATCTGTCTCAACCACGGCAGTCTTATGTTGCACATTAACTTGCGCCATTTGTTCAAACAGCGCCTCCATGCTGTCATCCATGCTGTCAGACTTCTCTGTCTCAACAACGGCAGTCTTCACTCAAGACATACACACTCCACAGTTTTTTCCACAGAAAATTCAGCCTTGCTGTGCAGACACTTTTTTTTTTTTCTCTGCAAACTCTATTAGGGCCACTGTCTCTTTAAGACTGCTCCAACAGACGTTTCTCCTTTATTGACACACTTTTTTTTTTTTTCTTTGCAAAGTCTATTAGGGCTACTGTCTCTTTAAGACTGCTCCAATCAGACGTTTTTGCTGACACACTTTATTTTTCTCTGCTGCTGCTTCAACAGACTTCTCTCATTTATTGCTGTCTCTAAGCCACTGTGCTGCACGCACATTCCAGCACCAATTGTAAGCTTTTCAGGGGATATAGCTCTGGGATCGCCGTCTTGGGGAGACGGAGTGGCATAAAGAGACCATTCACAGACAGTAGTTCTGTTAAAAACTGGCCGCAACCAGTTTTATTAAAGTCCACAGTAAACAGAACATAATCAAAATCAAATCATAAACATAAAGACCTGGGCTTGTCCAGCCACTTACTACACTTAGATAGATTTCCCTATCTATCCGGGACCAGACTAACAGCCTGGGCCAAAACAACACATATGTTCAGCATTTACCAGCATGGAGTTTCACAGAGTCTCCTCCTTGTGTCTGAAGGCACCTTCAACGTCCAGACTTGAGAGAGCTCCCCTCCTATTCAGCAGCTATCCGCATGGATTCTCACAGAGACTACTCCTGTGTCCGGGGTACATCGAGCACCCAGACTGAGACAGCTCATACTCTCCTGGAGACTCCTTCTTGTGCCTGGACTCCTTGTCCAGACTAAGCGAGCTCTCTGTCTGTGTTCGCAGACACCTACTTCTGGTCTCCTAATTAACAGCTGAGTGGTTTCAGGCCTGAGCTGCAAGTGTGTACTGAATGTAAGGTGTAGTGACCTTTCTCTACCACTAGGTTTACAAAGCCATACATTTCCCTTATACCAGTCAGCAAAGTATCTAGGTGAAATGTACACCCCATTCAACACACATACTCTCACTGTCTCACACTATGTTAACATGCAACTTGGCCTGTTAGGATGTTTTGGAGTTAAATAGCTTTTTTGCTCAGTGAATGTGACCTCCTAATGCTGCAAATTCCAGAAATGAGCATTTTCAGTTCTTTAAAACATATCAAATGTTTAGAAATTCTACTGTGCCTAATAATTTGGAACAGTGCATTTTGAGTTTTTATTCATTTTGGAGATTATACTGTTATCATTGGGAGGTTTCTGCAATAAAATTCGATGTATACTCTAACGGGTGATGACTTTTATTAGACTGACTGTCATTTGCATCGACCACTTAGGAAAATCAGAGAAAAATATAATTTGCATAATAATTTGGAACATGGTGTAAATATGGGTATGGCTGATGATTTAAATTACTTGCATTCCTCAAAACCGTTAATTGTGCATTTTGGTAGGATGCCACAAAAAATCGCAAGTCGGATGTCAATCGGATGTGAAACGTACGCTCACATGCGACTAAATCGCATCAGCGACGGAAAATCGGATGCCAGACACATCAATGTTCATGAAACTTTTATGCGATAATCGTCCCACTAAAATGGTCAGATTTTTTAGACGTTGTGTGTGACCCCGGCCTAACACTTCATGTCCTTTTCTTCCCCGCCCGAGCACTATTATGCCTTAGACACATCAATTGTAGATGATAAGATTGTTAAGTCTCTGTTATCTTCTGATTGGCAGGCCTTCAAAGTCTCCCTCCCCAACGCACAGCCATCAGGCCTACAGTGTCCTCCTTCCCTTTGGAAAACGGTGGCCAATCAACGATGCACTTAATCCGTACTTCAGTTACACTGGGTACCTGGCAGGTTTATGGTAAGGCATGGTAAGAATGGTGCTCGTTAAAGGGAATGTGTCACCCCATTTTTCATATATAAGCTGCAGGCACCGCCATCAGGGGCGATGTAACCTGAAAGATAATAAAAACAAGTTATAATATACTCACCCGGGGGGGGTCCGATCCGATGGGCGTCGCAGGTCCGGGTCCGTCACCTCCCATCTTCTAGTGATGACGTCCTCTTCCTTGCTTCTGTCACGCTCCTGCGCAGGCGTAATTTAGCTGCCCTGTTGAGGGCAGAGCAGAGTACTGCAGTGCGCAGGCGCCAGGAAAGGTCGGAGGGGCCCAGCGCCTGCGCACTGCAGTACTTTGCTCTGCCTTCAACAGAGCACATAAAGTACACCTGCGCAGAAGCGTTACAGAAACAAGGAGGAGGATGTCATCGTTATGGGAGGTAACGGACCCGGACCTGCAACGTCGGATCGGACCGCACCAGACCACCCCCCTGGGTGAGTATAACTCGTTTTTCTTATCTTTCAGGTTACATCGGGGGCTTATTTACAGCATTACAGAATGCTGTAGATAAGCCCCTGATGGCAGTGGCTGCACCTTATACAAGAAAAATGGGGTGACATGAGGGCCGGCTCCAGGTTTTTATGGGCCCCGGGCGAAAGAGTCTCAGTGGGCCCCTTTAACACAGACCACGATTCATGATGCACAGATACTGCAGAGAAATATAGGTACAGTACAATGCCAAACACTTCTCTTCTTCCATTACATGACTGATATCTATTGTAAATTGTACAATAGCTCAAAAACCGCCAAATCCTCACAGCGCACAGTACAGACTAGACAGTACAGTCCTCCATACAATATTATGGGCACCACATAGTCTCCCCCTTATCACCCATATAATACCCCATGCAGGATGTCACCCCTCCATCCCCCATATAATGCTCCATATAGAATACTGGACCCAATATAATGCTCCATACAGGATACTGGTCCCCATATAAAGCTCCATACAAAATATGGAGCTCTCCTCTACACTGTGCTGCGTTCTGCACTGTTACGGCTCAGGAAAGGGCGCCGTGGAAAGACTCCCATCAGCATCATTGCCTACCCATTATCATCATCATTGCCTGCCCATTATCATCATCGCCTCCCCATCATCATCATCGCCTGCCCATAATCATCAATGCCTGCCCATCATCATCATCGCCTCCCCATCATCATCATCGCCTCCCCATAATCATCATTGCCTGCCCATCATCATCAATGCCTGCCCATCATCATCATTGCCTGCCCATTATCATCATTGCCTCCCCATCATCATCATCGCCTCCCCATCATCATCACTGCCTGCCCATAATCATCATTGCCTCCCCATCAATATCATTGCCTGCCCATCATCATCACTGCCTGCCCAACATCATCAATGCCTGCCTGCTATGTTTTGGTAGCTGAGGAGAGCAGGCAAAAACGGCAATACACCAGAGAGGTTGGAATCTACTGGATTGCAGTACCCTGACTAACCACCACAACTAAAGGCAGCCGTGGAGCATTCCTACGTTGGTTCTAGACGCCTCGTCACAGCCTGAGAGGCTAACTACACCTAAAGATAGAAAGAGGAAAGCTATCTGCCCCGGAGAAGATCCCCAAAGAACATAGGAAGCCCCAAAACATGTAATGGCGGTTAGACAAGAGGAAATACAGACACAGACAGAAAATAGTATGAGCAAACGCTGGGGCCCAATTTGACTTAGACAGAAAAGGATAGGAAGGATACTTACTGCAATCCAAAAAAAAACCCTAAGAAAAAACAACGCTACTAATTGCAAAAACACCTGAGATCACACGACCTCTACCACCTAAATTAGTTCTCTGGTGTAACAAAACTAAGCCGCAGTCACAGAAAAAAAAACTGGAAAAGGCAAATGAATAAACAACAATGGCTCCAGAGGAACGGAGAGGAGACCAAGCCCCCCGGGAGGGGAACCTGGCCAACCTCACAGAAATGCAGAGAAATATACAAATGGCAAACACAAAAACAAAAAACAGAAAATATCTTATCTGAGAGCAGGAGAAGAGGCAAGACTCAGCAAGCTTCCAAGTGAACCAGGAAACAACGTTGAGACAAGAACAATTGATCACCGGCAACCATGATGGGGGGAAACCTCCCCCATATCCAGCCAGTCCGTGATCCCTGATTGCCAATTCTCATTGAGTGGTCCAGTACTGTCTGCAACCACCAGAGGGAGCCTCTGCTCAGAATTCATTTCTAAAACATTCATAACAGTACCCCCCCTCCTTGAGGAGGGGGTCACCGAACCCTCATTTGTGCAACCAGGTCGGTCAGGATGAGATCTGTGATACGCACGGATCAGTCTCCTAGCATGGATGTCCGAAGCAAACACCCAAGAATTGTCCTCCTGACCATAACCTCTCCACTTAACCAAATACTGGAGTTTCCGTCTAGAAAAACGAGAATCCAATATTTTCTCAACCACATACTCCAGATTGCCCTCAACCAAAACAGGGTCAGGGGGCGCAGCCATAGGAACCACTGGCTCGACAAACCTCTTCAATAAGGACTTGTGGAACACGTTATGGATCTTAAATGTCCCTGGAAGAAGTAAACGAAAGGAAACAGGATTAAGAATCTCCATGATCTTATAAGGTCCAATAAACCTAGGCTTAAACTTAGGAGATGCAACTCTCATAGGGATATTTCTTGAGGACAACCAGACCAAGTCCCCCACTTTAAACCGAGGACCATCAGTCCTATGCCGGTTGGCAAACCGCTGGGCCTTCTCCTGAGAGAGGGACAACCTCCCCATTACCTGGTCCCAAATCTGCTGCATACGCTCCACAAGAGTCAACACCCGGACAGACAGAAGCCTCCGTCTGTTCCGAAGAAAATCGAGGGTGAAACCCAAAATTGCAGAAAAATGGAGACATCAAAGTGGCAGAGCTTGCCCTATTATTAATAGCAAACTCAGCCAAAGGCAAAAAAGAGACCCAGTCATCTTGATCAGCAGACACAAAGCATCTCAGATAAGTCTCCAATGTCTGGTTTGTTCTCTCAGTTTGTCCATTGGTCTGAGGATGAAAAGCAGAGGAGAAAGACAATTGAACACCAAGTTTAGAACAAAAAGTCCTCCAAAATCTGGAAACAAACTGGACTCCTCTGTCAGACACTATGTTCTCAGGAATGCCGTGTAACCAAACCACGTGCTGAAGGAACAAAGGCACCAATTCGGAGGAGGAAGGCAACTTAGGTAATGGCACAATATGGAAAACCTATCACAAATCACCCAGATAACGGTCATTCTCTGAGAAACAGGGAGGTCGGAAATAAAATCCATAGAGATATGGGTCCATGGTCTCTTGGGCACAGGCAATTGCATCAACAAACCACTAGAACGAGAGCAAGGCTTGGAGCGAGAGCAAATCCCACAGGACTGCACAAACTCCCTGACGTCACGAGACAAAGTAGGCCACCAAAAGGACCGACTCACCAAGTCTCTGGTACCAAAAATTCCGGGATGACAGGCCAACGTGGAACAATGAATCTCAGACATCACACTCTTCTTCCACTGTTCTGGGACAAACAATTTCCCAACAGGGCAGCACTCGGGTTTATCCTCCTGACACCCCTCCAGAGTCAGTCTCAAATTGGGCGAGATGGCGGAAAGAACTACACCCTCTTTCAAAATAACAGCAGTATCAGATAACTCAGGAGAGTCCGCAAAGAAACTCCTCGAGAGGGCATCCGCCTTAATATTCTTAGTGCCAGGAAGAAAGGAAACCACAAAATTAAAACGTGTGAAAAACAAGGCCCACCTGGTCTGTCTAGGATTAAGTCGCTTGGCTGATTCCAGATAAACCAGATTCTTATGGTCCATGAGGACCACTACCTGATGTTTGGCTCCCTCCAGCCAATGTCTCCACTCTTCAAAAGCCCACTCCATGGCCAATAACTCCCGATTACCCACGTCATAATTACGTTCAGTTGGAGAAAATTTTCGAGAGAAAAAAGCACAAGGGTTACTTTTAGAGGTCTCAGGATCTCTTTGGGACAAAACGGCACCTGCCCCAATTTCAGAGGCATCAACCTCCACCTGAAATGGCAGAGAAACATCAGGCTGCCGTATAACAGGAGCAGAAGTGAATCTCCGCTTAAGCTCCTGAAACGCAGAGACTGCCTCAGGAGGCCAATTCACCACCACAAACCTTTTTGGTCAAATCAGTCAATGGTTTAACAATACCAGAGAAATTACCAATAAATTTACGATAAAAATTGGCAAAACCCAAGAATCTCTGAAGAGCCTTTAATGAAGTAGGTTGGACCCAATCACAGATGGCCTGAACCTTGACCGGGTCCATTTCAATAACAGATGGAGACAAAATGAATCCCAGAAATGAGATCCTCTGTACGCCAAAAAGACACTTTGATCCCTTCACATACAGAGCATTCTCTCTCAAAATCTGGAACACAGTCCGAACATGTTTCACATGAGAGTCCCAGTCATTGGAAAAAATCAAGATATCATCCAAATAAACAATCAGAAATTTATCCACAAAATCCCTGAAAATGTCATTCATGAAGGACTGGAAGACGGAAGGAGCATTAGTGAGCCCAAAGGGCATCACTAGGTACTCAAAATGCCCCTCTGGGGTATTAAACGCCGTCTTCCATTCATCCCTGTGCTTAATGCGAATAAGGTTATACGCCCCCCTGAGGTGAAGCTTGGTAAACCAAATAGCACTTTTCACCATGGAAAACAGGTCAGAAATCAAGGGTAACGGATATTGATATTTCACAGTGATATTGTTCAAGAGACGATAATCAATACACGGCCTTAATGAACCATCCTTTTTGGCCACAAAGAAAAAACCGGCACTCAAGGGTGAAGAGGATGGTCTGATATGACCCTACTCCAATGACTCCTTGATATAAGACCGCATAGCGTCATGTTCAGGTACAGACAAGTTAAAAAGGCGACCTTTAGGGAATTTACTACCAGGCACTAATTCAATAGCGCAGTCATAGCTCCTATGGGGGGGCAAGGATGCAGATTTACTTTCGCTAAACACATCAGAAAAATCAGTCAAAAAGTCCAGCACATCTTGAGCCTGGGGAGAGGCAGAAAAAACAGGAGTGTTGGCATTAACACATTGGCAGCCCCAACTGGTTACAGACACAGATTTCCAATCCAAAACAGGATTATGAGACTGCAACCAAGGGAAACCCAGTACAATAATGTCATGCAGATTATACAGCACCAAAAATTTGCAACTCTCCTGATGATCAGGTTCAACCCTCATTATCACCTGAGTAGAGAACTGGGGTTTATTCTCAGCCAAAGGGGTAGAATCAATCCCCAGTAGGGGAATAGACTTCCATAGGGGTATCAAGGGAAACCCACAACGTTTAGCAAAATCAAAATCCATTAGGTTAATAGCTGCTCCCGAATCAACAAAAGCCTGAGCAGAAAATGTGGACAGGGAGCAAATCAGGGTAACAGTCAACAGAAATTTAGTCTGAACACTACCCAAGACAACTGAGCATGCAAAACATCTTCCCCGCTTAGGGCAGACTGAAATAGCATGAGTGTAAGGTTCTTTGTCTCTTTTGACATGTTCCTTGAAACTCAGTTTTCCGTCGGCCATTTTGCTTTCTGTCTTTCTGCAGCTCTTGCCCTCAGTTAATATGGAGTTTCCAGTTTTCATGTTCACGCCCTGATTCTCTCCCTCTTGCTTCTTAAGCAGCCTCAGCTGAACAATCAGTGCTCCTGAATCAAGCCTCAGTCAGCCTGTGACCTGACTCCTGGAAACCTAGGATTTTGGACTCCAGCTATTTCCTACTGAGGAACTTTGGAACACTTTTGGACTCTGGAAACCTGCTGTCTGGTGAATCCATGTTTGCAGAGGAATTACGGTACAGAGAAGAGATCCTGAACCTGCCTGGAGAGTTATTGTAGAGCTTGAAGTTACTCTGGCCTGCTGTGTTCTCCTGCCTCTGTTCCTGCAAACTGTGTGACCTTTTCTGCATGCTTGTATGAAGTAATACAAGTCATTTCATATCAACCTATGTCTCATGTGTTTTCCTCGCACCCAAGCACAAGACGCTATAGGAACTGTACACTATACATGACAAGATTCAGGAGCCAATGTTTAGTGTCTGCTGGGTCTGGGAAAGCCGTGTCTGCTGTGACTGTGGATATCAGATGTCCGTTTAATACCTTCTGTGATGACAGTGGTTGTGACTTCTCACAACCATTCCAGGTGAGCGCATTCCCTTAAATGTTACTCTGGAGTGTTACCACAGGTAAACACTATTGTTTTTTTTTCCCTTTCCTCTTCTCCTTCCAGCACTTCTGCCTTAAAAGATCTGGAAGATGGAGGCCCGCATAAAGGAGCTTTGCGGAGTGACTGATACAATCCTTGCAGATATACAGACTATAAAGACCCGTTTTGCAAGCCTACAGGACCTCACTAATCATAATTTGCAAGTGTTTGGACAAACTACTCAGGAATTACGAGCCAGGATTGAGGCTCTAGAGGAACGAGTCCAGGCTCCTGCCATAACCCCGAGTTCTGGGATCCCCAAGTTACCTCCTTTTCGTTTTGGCGGTGAACGTGAGAAATTCAGGGGATTTATTAACCAATGCAATCTATTTTTCTCTGCACATGCTTCACAATTTCCCACTGAACGATCCAAAGTGCTTACTATAATCATGTTGCTTACCAATAAGGCTTTGATGTGGGCAAACCCTCTGATTGAGACTGAGGATGATTGATTGAATCACCTTGATGCTTTTATTTCAGCCATGGGGCAGGTGTTTGATGACCCCAATCGAGGTGCAACAGCTGAAGCAGCCATGTTAACTTTGCGCCAAGGTAAGCGTTCAGTAGCCGAATATGCCTTGGATTTCAGGAGATGGGCTCTTGATACCACTTGGGACACTTCCGCCAAAAAATCTATTTTTCGGAAAGGGTTGTCTCCACTGATTAAGGATGAACTTGCTCATGCCCGACCCTCCCACTGCGTTAGGTGACTTTATTAACTATTGTATCCGTATTGATGCTCGTCTGACTGAACGCAGACAAGAGAGATGGTTCGAAAATAATCGCACTAACCTTTTCCTACCTCCCTCCTCAGCTAAGGAACCTTTGAGTAGGATCACAAGGGAACCAGAAACTGAACCCATGCAGGTGGACTCTTTACAAAGACGGGTTAGTGATGCACGCAAAGAACATCGTATAAAGGAAAATCTATGTTTTTACTGTGGTAAGTCAGGGCACTTCATTATAAACTGCCCCAGCCGTTCTCGTAAGACTACTGCAGCAGTCATTCACTGTGAGTGTTGCGAGAGGAGCTCTGTCATGTCCGAGCCTCAGACTCCAGAGAGATCTGCTGCAAGAGATCTTGATTTTTCGGACTTAAACTCTGTTAGTTCTGGGGACAATGACGGTATAAACGCTGCAATTTTTCAAGTTTCCTCAGCCGTGTCCCAGCTGAGTTGTAAAATAAATAATTCTCATTGCTTCCTTTCCATCAAACTCTGGGTGGACTCAGTCTGGGTGTCTAGCTCTGCTATGATCGACTCAGGAGCAAGTGGAAATTTTATGGATATCTCCTTTGCTCTGAAACAGGGGATACGTTCAGTGAAGAAGGCTACTCCAGTACAGATGGAGACTGTGGATGGCTCCCTGCTGACCTCTGGACCAGTGGATCAGGAAACAGAGCCTTTGAGGGTCCTTATGGGTAAAGATCATCAGGAGAAAATGTCTTTTATGCTTATCTCTTCTCCCCACTTTCCCATTATTCTAGGGCTACCATGGCTGCAGGCGCAGAATCCTACGATTAACTGGGAGACCAAGGAATTACACTTTCCGGAGAAACAGATGAGTCAAGGAGTTTCAGCTTGCTCTGTTCCTAAAGGAACCATGTCAGTCCCTGAACTACCAGCTGTATACCAGGACTATGTGGATTTATGTGACAAGAAGAACGCTGATCAGCTTCCTCCTCACCGTCCATATGATTGTCCAATCGAATTATTGCCTGGAGCCGAGATACCTTTTGGTAAGATCTACCCCCTAGCGGGGCCCGAGCTAAAAGCTTTGAAGGACTACATAGATGAAAATCTAGCCAAAGGCTTCATACGCCCCTCTTCATCTCCCGCAGGTGCACCCATCTTCTTTGTGATGAAGAAAGATGGATCTCTGAGAACCTGCATAGACTATAGGGAACTCAATAAGGTTACTATTAGAAACCGTTATCCATTGCCTTTAATCCCTGAGTTGTTGGAGAGAGTGCGGCACGCCAAAATTTTCTCTAAACTGGATCTCCGTGGGGCCTATAACTTGGTCCATATTAGACCTGGGGATGAATGGAAGACTGCATTCAGGTCACGCTATGGACACTTCGAATATCTAGTTATGCCTTTTGGTCTGAGTACCGCCCCAGCCACTTTCCAACACTTGGTGAATGACATCTTCAGGGATCTCCTAGATACATTTGTGGTGATTTATCTGGATGATATTCTAATTTTTTCTAACTCCACAGAGGAACATCATGGACATGTGAGAATGGTCTTAGAACGCCTAAGACAAAACCATCTCTACATCAAACTTGAAAAGTGTGAATTCCATAGGACCGAAATTCAATTTCTGGGGTATGTACTATCTACGCAAGGGATTAGTATGGATGGAAGCAAGACCCAAGCCATCAAGGATTGGCCAATTCCTAGAAATGTGAAGGAGGTGCAGCGCTTCATCGGGTTTGCCAACTTCTATAGACGTTTCATTAGGAATTTCTCTGAGGTAGTGTCACCTATCACCCAACTTACCCTGAAACAGTCTAGGTTCTCCTGGACCCCGCAAGCTCAGGAAGCATTTTCCTGTTTAAAGGATAAATTTACCACCGCACCTATCTTAGTACATCCCAACCCCGAGCTTGCCTTCATAATAGAGGTGGATGCTTCAGACTGTGCCGTTGGAGCTATACTCTCTCAGAGAACAGGTGAGAAGAATGTCTTGCATCCCTGTGCCTTCTTTTCCCAGCAGTTGTCTTCGGCTGAGAGGAACTACGATGTGGGCAATAGAGAATTGTTGGCCATTATTGCCGCCTTCAAGGAATGGAGACACCTTCTTCAGGGAGCTGCACAGCAAATAGTCGTCCTGACAGACCATCGTAACCTTGAATTTATCAGGTCGGCTAAGTGCCTGACTCCTCACCAGGCTCGCTGGAATCTTTTCCTAAACCAATTTAATTTTGTAATTTCTTATAGACCAGGATCGCGCAATGGAAAGGCTGATGCACTCTCTAGGATTCATTCAGCAGAGACACGTCCACTTACTCCTCCTAAGACTATTCTTCCTGACTCTAGATTCCTGGGAGTGATTCATAATCAAGACCTACTTAAGGACATCAAGGAAGCATACCATGCGGATTCTTTGTTGGCTCAACCCCCAAGGGACGTAAGTCTTGTCTTTAAGAATGGTGTGTGGATTCAGGGACAACGTCTGTATATACCTGAAACAGTCAGATTGAGAGTATTGCAACTCATCCACGATTCCAAGATAGCTGGGCATAGGGGAAATCTAAAGACACAAGAATTTCTTTCTCGTTTCTTTTGGTGGCCCACTTACAGGAAAGATGTTTTAAACTATGTCACTTCATGTGAAGTCTGTGCAAGATGCAAAACACCTCGCTCCTCACCAACTGGTCTGTTACAACCTCTTCCCACCCCGTCCCGCCCGTGGGGATCCATTTCTATGGACTTCATTGTGGAGTTACCAACCTCTCAAGGGAAGAACACCATTCTAGTGGTGGTTGATCGTCTAACAAAGGCAGCTCATTTTATCCCTTGTGTCGGCTTACCCACTGCAAAACAGACATCAGACTTGATGATTAAGAATGTGTTTCGCTTACATGGAGTACCGGATGAGGTCATTTCGGATCGAGGGGTGCAATTCACTTCAAGGTTTTGGCAAAATTTCTGTGCCGCATTGGACATTAAAGTAAACCTTTCTTCTGCTTTTCATCCCTAGACTAATGGACAGACAGAACGAACCAATCAGACCCTGGAGCAGTATCTCCGCTGCTTTATCTGCCACCTACAAGATGATTGGGTGGATCTACTTCCACTGGCTGAGTTCTCTTATAATAACTCTCAGAGCGCCTCCACTAAGCAGTCTCCTTTTTACTCCAATCTAGGTTATCATCCTAACATTCTTCCTCGATTTCCCATAGATACGCCCTTGCCGGCAGTGGCTGAAAGAATCACTTCTTTACAAAAGAATATGGATCTTCTAAAGGAAAATCTAGAATTGGCTCAGGAAAGGTACAAGAAAGCAGCAGATAAATTTCGTAAACCTGCACCAGCTTTCAAGGTAGGAGATTTGGTCTGGCTGTCAACCAGAAATCTTAAAATAAAGATTCCATCGTCTAAATTGGGACATAAGTACATTGGACCTTATAAGATCAGTAAGATTATAAGTGCTGTTGCTTGTCGTCTTCAACTGCCCAGAACTATGAGAATCCACCCTGTCTTTCATGTATCCCTACTAAAGGCTGCAACACCCAATACGTTTCCTGGACGCTCTTCTCCTTGCCCTGACCCAGTGCTGGTCGATGGTCAGGAAGAATTTATGGTGGAAAGGATTCTAGATTCCAGGTTGTACAGAAATCAGTTGCAATATTTGATTAAATGGCAGGGCTACCCAGTGGAGGACAACTCATGGGAACCAGTCAATAATGTAAATGCTCCTCGCCTGCTCCGCCAGTTTCATCAGAGGTACCCTGACAAGCCTGGTCTGAGGTCAACCGGAGGTTGTCCTTAAGGGGGAGTAATGTAAGGTTCTTTGTCTCTTTTGACATGTTCCTTGAAACTCAGTTTTCCGTCGGCCATTTTGCTTTCTGTCTTTCTGCAGCTCTTGCCCTCAGTTAATATGGAGCTTCCAGTTTTCATGTTCCCGCCCTGATTCTCTCCCTCTTGCTTCTTAAGCAGCCTCAGCTGAACAATCAGTGCTCCTGAATCAAGCCTCAGTCAGCCTGTGACCTGACTCCTGGAAACCTAGGATTTTGGACTCCAGCTATTTCCTACTGAGGAACTTTGGAACACTTTTGGACTCTGGAAACCTGCTGTCTGGTGAATCCATGTTTGCAGAGGAATTACGGTACAGAGAAGAGATCCTGAACCTGCTTGGAGAGTTATTGTAGAGCTTGAAGTTACTCTGGCCTGCTGTGTTCTCCTGCCTGTGTTCCTGCAAACTGTGTGACCTTTTCTGCATGCTTGTATGAAGTAATACAAGTCATTTCATATCAACCTATGTCTCATGTGTTTTCCTCGCACCCAAGCACAAGACGCTATAGGAACTGTACACTATACATGACAATGAGAGGCATCACCACAGTAGAAACATAACTCATTGCGTTTTCGAAACTCATGACGCTGTGCCCCAGAAGCCACTCTATCACACTGCATGGGCTCAGAAGCTGGTTCACAAGGCAACACCATTCCACGCATACCTCTACGCTCACGCAAACGTCTGTCAATTTGAATCGCCAATGACATAGAATCATTGAGACCAGAGGGAGCAGGGAAACCCACCATAACATCTTTTACATTCTCTGACAGACCCTTCCGAAAAAGAGCTGCCAAAGCATCATCATTCCATTTGGTCAGAACTGCCCACTTTCGGAATTTCTGACAGTACAACTCAGCGTCTTCAAGCCCCTGATTTAATGCCAACAAGGTTTTTTCAGCTTGATCAGTGACATTAGGTTCATCGCACAATAACCCCAGAGCCAGAAAAAATGCATCAACATTACTCAAAACAGGGTCCCCAGGTGTCAGGGAAAAAGCCCCAATCCTGAGGATCGCCGCGCAGGAGAGAGATGACAATTTGAACTTGCTGTGCTGCGTTCCCTGAGGACTTAGGTTTTAAGGCAAAAAACAACTTACAGTTATTTTTGAAATTCAGAAATTTAGCTCGATCCCCTAAAAACAAATCTGGCATGGGGATCTTAGGTTCCACAACCGGCAACCCTGCAAGATAGGTAGCAATACTCCGAACCTCAGTGGCAAGCTGATCCACACGGCCAGACAACCGTGCAAACTCCATTGAGAGAAATAAATCCTCCTCAGCACCCAAGAAAAAGAGGGAAAAAAAATGCAAAAAAAATAAATAAATAAAAAATCTCTGACAACTCTGACAACTTTTTTTTCCACACTATTTTTCCCTTCTGTGAGTACCATAAAATTTTCAGTATGGCCGGTGATACTGTTATGTTTTGGTAGCTGAGGAGAGCAGGCAAAAACGGCAATACACCAGAGAGGTTGGAATCTACTGGATTGCAGTACCCTGACTAACCACCACAACTAAAGGCAGCCGTGGAGCGTTCCTACGTTGGTCCTAGACGCCTCGTCACAGCCTGAGAGGCTAACTACACCTAAAGATAGAAAGAAGAAAGCTATCTGCCCCGGAGCATATCCCCAAAGAACATAGGAAGCCCCCAAACATGTAATGGCGTTAGACAAGAGGAAATACAGACACATACAGAAAATAGTATGAGCAAACGCTGGGGCCCAATCTGACTTAGACAGAAAAGGATAGGAAGGATTCTTACTGCAATCCAAAAAAAACCCTAAAAAAAACCAACGCTACTAATTGCAAAAACACCTGAGATCACACGACCTCTACCACCTAAATTAGTTCTCTGGTGTAACAAAACTAAGCCGCAGCCACAGAAAAAAAAACTGGAAAAGGCAAATGAATAAACAACAATGGCTCCAGAGGAACCGAGAGGAGACCAAGCCCCCTGGGGAGGGGAACCTGACCAACCTCACAGAAATGCAGAGAAATATACAAATGGCATGCACAAAAACAAAAAACAGAAAATATCTTATCTGAGAGCAGGAGAAGAGGCAAGACTCAGCAAGCTTCCAAGTGAACCAAGAAACAACGTTGAGACAAGAACAATTGATCACCGGCAACCATGATGGGGGGAAACCTCCCCCATATCCAGCCAGTCCGTGATCCCTGATTGCCAATCCTCATTGAATGGTCCAGTACTGTCTGCAACCACCAGAGGGAGCCTCTGCTCAGAATTCATTTCTAAAACATTCCTAACACCTGCCATAATCATCATTGCCTCCCCATCATCATCACTGCCTGCCCATTATCATCATTGCCTTCCCATCATCATCACTGTCTGCCCATCATCATCAATGCCTGCCCATAATCAGCATTGCCTCCCCATCATCATCACTGCCTGCCCATCATCATCACTGCCTGCCCATCATCATCACTGCCTGCCCATCATCATCAATGCCTGCCCTTCATCATCAATCATCATTGCCTTCCCATCATCATCATCACTGCCCTCCCCCCACCACCATTACACATACAGCAGACACACACACACACACACACACACAAAGCACCGCACTACATACACACACACTGATACACACAGAGACACATACACAGACACACACACAAACATCTCACCTGTCCGGCGTCCGCGCGCTCACTGCCACAGCTGGCCGCTGAATGATGACGTCATTCAGGAGCGCTGCTGTGAGAGGAAGCGCCGGCGTCCTGCAGGCGCCCCCTGGAGCCCGGAGCTGCGGCAGCGGAAGCACGGGGAGAGGTGAGTATTGCGCCGGCAGCTGCTGGGGCCCTGAGCAAGCGGGCGCAGGGGTGCGAGTGGGCCCCCCCGCCTGCTCAGGGCCCCGGCACTTGCCTGGGTGTGCCGGGTGCGGACGCCGGCCCTGGGTGACATATTCCCTTTAATAAAAGGAGGACCAGTCGTTACGTGATTAGGCGAGATGCGACGTGTTAGTAGAACTCTTGAATCGGCTCAAGTGTAGAGGCGCGTCAGGCACATTAGCACTACGGCATTTATCGGGATTAGCCTTTTTCTTTCAGCTTATGGGATGGGCGGACCTAACTAAATATTTTTTAATCCATCAATCCATTAAAGGCTGGATAAGGCTTCAACCTAGTCAAGATCGTCGTCGCCTCGTTTCTTTAAGTCTGTTGCATGATATTATCGCAATTACTACAACAGTGTGCAAGTCACATTACGAGTCAACCCTAATATCTACAGCGGTTCACAATCGCATTCTTCAGGGCACTTCGCATTAGCGAACTGGTGCCGCAGTCAAAAACAGCATCGGTAGTTGGGTTAATCAACGAAGAGCTTGTTATATGCAGCGACGCTTTGCACATTAGGGTGTGGAAGTCAACTTGCGATCCCACTGGTAGAGGGATGTGGGTCTTGGTCAAGGCGTCAGACAGCCGTATATGCCCAGTAAAAATAGTCAGACACTATACGGTTATAAAACACGTGGGTAGATTCTTCCTCACACATACCGACGGGTTCCTGCTTACTAAATATCAGCTTAACGCAATCACAAAACAGTGCTTAGAGGCAGTCGGCGTTAACCCAAGAGAGTACGGGACACATACCTTCTGAATAGGAGCGGCCACCGAAGCTGCTAGGGCCGGTGTATCGGAAGTCGAAGTACAGAGACTGGGTCGTTGGAAATCCGCATGTTTTGCCTGATATATAAAACCAGACCTGCTCTAACACATCTTGTCTCTTACAGGCGGCTGTAAGCGCACAGTTTTGGGTAGCAGGACATTCTTTTGTCTATTGGGCATGCAAATGGACCAAACTATGCTCAGGTTAAAATATAAAAAAAATTTTTTGGCTTTCAGAAACTGGATGTCAACTGGAGAGGCATCAGAGGGCTCCGGTGGCATCAGATCTTCCCGGAAATGGTCAACCTTGCTAAGAAAGGGCCGGTGATAATAGTACTACACGCCGGCAGTAACGATCTAGGCAAGAATAAAGGTGCTGAGCTTTACACAGTGATGTCAACAGACATAGAACGTTTTGCCTGCTTATTACCGGATATGGTGGTGGTGTGGTCTGAGATAATACCACGAGTGGTCTAGCATGGAGCCAAGGATGCAAAAGACATTGAAAAATCAAGAAAAAGGATCAACAGGAAGATGGCAATTTTGTGAAAGAAAACTATGGCATCGTGGCTCGCCGCCACGAGCTAGGAGACAACTCAGCTTTAATGAGACCGGACGGCATTCATCTCACGGATATCGGGCTCGACATAATTTTGGTCGATTTGCAGGATGGTGTTGAACAGGCCCTAATGGTGTTGTGTGGGGGTCGGAGTCCTGTGTAGGTCTTACACATGATCCTCCGTGGCGGTAGTGTAGAGGGGGGGCAAAGGTTCGTAACCTCTCATTGACTTGCTCACCCAGCGATCAGTGATGGGGCCCTCAGCGATGAGTCCGTTGCGAATTGTACTTGCCTCTCTCTGCTTGTCAAATCAATAAACTGTGACCGACCTGTTCAACCCATCTAGGCCTGTCAGTGTTTTTTATTACGGGATTGGTGGGAGGCGGGAAAGCACTGTTTACGTCACACGGTGTTAGGGCTGTTGGAACGCACAAAATAAATATAAATATTAAGTGCGCTCGCAGCCCGGGGTCCACCGTGCAGGCAGAGCCTGCTGCTAGTAGGATGGGGGTATGGCGAACTCTGTTACTTCACAGAGTCGCAACTTTGAACACTGTGGCCCTATATGGCGGTATAAGCGAACTCTGTTACGCCACAGAGTCATTAAGGTAGAAACGCAGAAATATGGACTGTGTCCTGTTAACTCCACAGGTATGCACAGACATCTGCTGTGTGGACAGCAGTCTGTAGTAACGCAATCAGCAACGCAATCAGACAATCTCCTCACCGGAGAAGCCTGTATTCTAGGGGCTTATTTCAGCCGAGCCCTAAACACGCGCATACAATCTCCTCACCGGAGGTGCCGGTATTCTAGGGGCTTATTTCACCCGAGCCCTAACACATGCGTGCAAGATCACCCTGGCACAAAGCACATAATGTGATTGATACTAGTGCATGGTGGCACGACCATGCCACCCTTTTATAGTAGTAACTACAGGACCTCCCAGACAAGGACCAATAGGAAACTGCTCCAGAACACAAGTGGTTTCAGGACCTTCCTGGCGGACCAATAGGAGCTGCTGCAGTACCTGAGCATGTAACCCCTGATCTCCAATGAGAGATCTTACTCTGGGCATGCTCAGAAGGGGAAAGCAAGGACTTTGTCCTAAAGACATCTGCTCGCCGCTAACCAGTACTGGCTATAATAGCAGAGCCTGGAGGAGCAGCAGTAATCCTCTGCACAATGTTAGACTGGGCGAGACGCTGGGACCGACGTCTAAGCTGAGCAGAGTCCACTGCGGCCGGAGATGAATGGGAGACCGCAGCAGGGACGGCTCGAGATTCCCCTTGTGCAGAAGCGGGAACTCGACCCCTAACATTACCAGCCCTCCTAGGGCCCCCCTTCTTTGGTCCTCGCTACGTTCAAAGGCAGCGATGAGCTGCGGAGCATGAATATGTTTGGCAGGCTCCCAGGACCTATCCTCAGGCCCATAACTACTCCAATCCACCGAAATTTTTTTTTTGCCCCGTACCACCTTGCACCCTACAATGGCGTTCACCTCGTAATCGTCCATAGACGAATCCGACGTCCCGGCAGATGACTCAGGCAACCGGGAGATGACCACGGGTTTTAGGAGGGACACATGGAAGGTGTCGGAGATACCAAGGCGAGGCGGAAGGGCCAAACGGTAAACCACAGGGTTCACCTGCTCGAGAACCTTGAAGGGACCCAAATAGCGGGGTGACAACTTAGTTGTTTCCACCCGTAGCCTGATGTTTTGGGCAGAGAGCCACACTAGGTCGCCAGGAGCAAATGTCGGAGCGGGACGCCGATGGGCATCGGCAGAAGACCTCATCCTTTCCTTTTTAAGCCTGAATGACATCCTGGGTGCGGTCCCATATGTCCCGTGCCTCCACAGCCCAGTCTGCCATCCTGGAGTCGGCAGAAGCCACGGGCATGGGTACCGGTACTCGCGGAGGCTGGCCGTAATTTAAGAGGAATGGGGTTTGCCCAGTGGAGTCAGCCACAGCATTGTTTAACGCGAACTCCGCCCACAGGAGCAAGGATGCCTAGTCATCCTGCCTGGCAGAGACAAAATGTCGCAAGTATGTAACCAAGGTCTGGTTGGCCCTCTCTACCAACCCATTAGTCTCGGGAAGATATGCAGAGGAGAGGTTTAACTCAATACAGAGTAGATGACACAACTCTCTCCAGAACCGAGACGCAAATTGGGGACCTCGATCGCTGACAATCTTGTCTGGCATACAGTGTAGACGGAAGATGTGTCTAATAAATATGCTGCCAAGGCCAGTGCAGAAGGTAACCGGGGTAGCGGCACTAAGTGCACCATTTTTGGAGAAGTGGTCGGTGATCACCCAAATGATAGTGCAACCCCGAGACTTGGGTAAACCCACCACAAAGTCCATCCCGACCATCTCCCAGGGCCTGTCTGCCACCGGCAAAGGAAAAAGTAACCCAGCTGGCCGTTGTCGAGGGAACTTGTTCCGGGCGCAGGAGACACACGCCTGAACATATTCCCTGACGTCACGGGCCATATGTGGCCACTAGTATGTCCTCGCCAATAATTCTGTTGTCTTCTTTGCCCCAAAGTGTCCACCCACCGTGGACGAGTGCGCCCAAGAGAGTACCTCCGGTCGTAAATTAGTGGGCACAAAAGTCTTGCCCGGAGGCACAGACTCTAGCGAAACCGGGGCTATAGTTCTCAGGCTCTCTTCGGGGACAATAAGCTGAGGCTCCTCATCCTCCTCCTCTGATGACACTAAGGAGCGAGAGAGAGCGTCGGCCTGAACATTCTTCTCACCGGAGAGAAAATGGAGGGTGAAGTGAAACCGAGAGAAGAATAGGGACCATCTGGCCTGGCGAGAATTTAGCCGCTGAGCCGTTTGCAAATATACCAAGTTCTTGTGGTCGGTGAAGACTTGGAAGGGAAAACGAGCCCCCTCCAGAAGATGTCTCCACTCAGAGAAGGCCAACTTCATAGCCAGCAACTCCCTGTCCCAGATGAAATAATTCCTCTCTGCTGGTGTAAAGGTCTTAGAAAAGAAGAAGCAGGGATGCTTCCGACCTTGAGCATCCTTTTGATAAAGGACTGCTCCAGCACCAACAGAAGAGGCGTCCACCTCTAAAATAAACAGCTTATCAACATCAGGGCGATGTAATATGGGAGCACTGGCAAAATGCGACTTGATGGAAGAGAACGCCTTGGAGACCTCCTCAGACAACAACTTGGGATTTGCTCCCTTCTTGGTGAAGGCTACCAAGGAAGCTAACAAAATCGAGAAATGGGGAATGAACTGACGATAATAATTAATGAACCCCATAAAGCGCTGCACCGCTTTAAGAGAATGGGGTTCTTGCCAGTCCATTACAGCCTGTAGTTTGGCAGGATCCATAGCCAATCCCTGGGCGGAGATGATATAGCCCAGGAAAGTTAAGGACTCCTGCTCAAACACACATTTCTCCAGCTTGGCATAGAGGGAGTTTGCCCGTAAGAGGTTGAAGACTTTGTTGACATCCCTCCGGTGAGAGTCTATATCTGGTGAAAAGATGAGAATATCATCCAGATAGACTACTACAGAGGTGGAAAGCATATCCAGGAAGATGTCATTAACAAAGTCTTGGAAAACAGCGGGAGCATTACAGAGCCGAAGAGCATCACCAGGTATTCATAATGCCCATCCCTGGTATTAAAAGCTGTCTTCCACTCGTCCCCCTCACGGATGCAAATTAGGTTATAGGCACCACGTAGATCTAGCTTGGTAAATACCCTTGCTCCTCGGAGCCTATCAAAGAGTTCAGAGATTAGGGGCAACGGGTACTTATTCTTGACGGTGATGGCATTAAGACCCCTGTAGTCAATACATGGACGTAATTCTCCGTTCTTCTTTTGCACGAAGAAGAACCCCGCCCCTGCTGGTGACACCGACTTCCTAATGAACCCTCTTGCCAGATTCTCCTGAATATACTGGAACATGGCCTCCGTCTCAGGAAGCGAGAGGGGATAGACTCTTCCCCGAGGAGGTTCTGCTCCAGGCAAGAGATCAATAGGACAGTCATAGGGGCGATGAGGCGGAAGTCTCTGCCGCCTTCTTGGAGAAAACGTCTGCGTATGACCAATAACACTGGGGGAGAGAAGTGAGATCTACGGGTATCTCTGTGGTGGTGACCTGAACGCACTCCCTGACACACCTGCCTCTACATGAATCACCCCAACCCAGTATCCTCCCAGAGGACCACTCAATATGGGGAGAATGGTGACTGTTATGATTTGGTAGCTGAGGAGAGCAGGCAAAAAAGGAAATACACCAGAGAGGTTGGAATCTATGGGATTGCAGTACCCTGACTAACCACCACAACTAAAGGCAGCCGTGGAGCGTACCTACGTTGGTCCTAGACGCCTCGTCACAGCCTGAGAAGCTAACTACACCTAAAGACAGAAAGAGGAAAACTATCTGCCCCGGAGCAGATCCCCAAAGAACATAGAAAGCCCCCAAACATGTAATGGCGGTTAGAAAAGAAGAAATACAGACACAGACAGAAAATAGTATGAGCAAACGTTGGGGCCCAAACTTCCTAAATAGAAAAGGATAGGAAGGACACTTACTGCAATCCCAAAAAACCCTGAAAAGTACCAACTCTACTAATTACAAAAACACCTGAGATCACACGACCTCTACCACCTAAATTAGTTCTCTGGTGTAACAAAACTAAACAGCAGCCACTGAAAAAACTGGAAAAGGCAAATGAACAAACAACAGTGGCTGAACTAAACAGAGAGGAGCACAAGCCCCCGGAGGGGACCCGGCAGACCCCCACAGAAGTGCAGGACAGAATGCAAAAAGCAAGCACAAAAAACTAAAAGAAGAAATGTCTTATCTGTTAGCAGAAGATGCAGGCACGAAAAAGCAAGCTACAAAGTGAACAGGAATCAAAGATGAGACCAGAACAATTGATCACCGGCAACCCTGATGGGAGGGAACCTCCCTTATATAAGACCAGTCAGTAACACCTGATCGCCAATCTTCACAATCTTCATTGGATAGTTCAGTACTGTTTGTAACCACCAGAGGGAGCTTCTGCTCAGAATTCATTTCTAGCACATTCACAACAGGTGACGGAGCCAAGGTACTCCCAGCAACACCTCGTCTATTCCCTCGGGCAGGACAAGAAAGGAAATACTCTCCTGATGGGAAGGGGACATAGACAACGTGAGAGGGATAGTCTGGTGGGTGATTTGTGAGGGCAGAGTCGATCCATTCACTACACGCACAGTCACCGGTTTGGCGAGCATCACCAGAGGTATAGTGTGGCGGAGAGCAAAGGCAGAGGACATGAAATTCCCCTCGGCTCCAGAATCCACACAGATCTCGGCGGTGAGAGTGGATGGACCTACAGTAATTGTCCCCTTAAAGGACAACTTGGTGGAAAATGCCGCAGTGTCTAGTGAACCTCCTCCCAAGATCACTATACGCGATCGTTTTCCCGACCGCTGTGGACATTTTTTGGCATAATGTCCTAACTGCTGGCAGATATTACAGACCACGGGTACTCGAACGGCCCGGGACTTAGGTCCTGCTCGAGAAACCTCCATGGACTCATGGGAGTCGGGCGCCTGGCCGAAAGATTCCAGAGGTCTGGCGAAGGTGGGAGCCAGCCGGAACCTCTGCCTACACTGGGACCGCTCCAACCTCCGCTCGTGAAAACGGAGGTTGATGCGGGTAGATATGGCGATAAGCTTCTCCAGTGTGGCGGGAATCTCCCTGGTAGCCAAGGCGTCTTTCACATGGCCCGCTAGTCCTCTCGAAAACACGGGAATGAGGACTTTATCTGGCCAGTCCAACTCCGAGGACAGAGTCCAAAATTGGACAGCAAAACAGCTGACCAAGGACGAACCCTGTGAACTTGCCAGGAGTTGGAGTGCCGCATCGTGGGTGACCTGAGGTCCTAGAAAGTCCTTTTTTAGAGCCTACAGAAAACGAGGAGCACTCCGCACCACACGGTCGTCAAGCTCCCACAGCGGGGTGGCCCACACCAACGCTCTGCCTGACAGAAGAGATATTACAAAGCCTACTTGTGCCCGATCCGTGGGGAAACGTGCAGCCAGAAGCTCGAGTTGTATAGAACACTGACTCACGAATCCCCGACATTGCTTGCTGTCACCAACAAACTTGTCTGGAAGTGGGAGGTGGGATAATGTGGGGACAGAGGTGGCAGTGCACACACTGGCTGCAGCCACGCTAGCAGCCTGAACAGCGACTGCGGTAACATCCACAGCTGAGGTTGTGCGCTCAAGAGCCGCCAACCTACCCTCCAGCTGCTGGATGTCCTGCAGTAGACGCTGATCGTCCGCCATTCTACTAGCCAGACCTTGGCGCTAGTATTATGTTGGCGGAACGCACAAAATAAATATAAATAATAAGTGCGTTCGCAGCCCGGGGTCCACCGTGCAGGCAGAGCCTGCTGCTAGTAGGATGGCGGTATGGCGAACTCTGTTACTTCTCAGAGTCGCAACTATGGACACTGTGTCCCTATATGGCGGTATAAGCAAACTCTGTTACGCCACAAAGTCGCTAAGGTAGAAACGCAGAAATATGGACTGTGCCCTGTTAACTCCACAGGTATGCACAGACAACTGCTGTGTGGACAGCAGTCAGTAGTAACGCAATCAGCAACGCAATCAGACAATCTCCTCACCGGAGAAGCCGGTATTCTAGGGGCTTATTTCAGCCGAGCCCTAAACACGCGCATACAATCTCCTCACCGGAGGTGCCGGTATTCTAGGGGCTTATTTCAGCCGAGCCCTAACACATGCGTGCAAGATCACCCTGGCGCAAAGCACATAATGTGATTGATACTAGCGCATGGTGGCACGACCATGCCACCCTTTTATAGTAGCAACTACAGGACCTCCCAGACAAGAACCAATAGGAAACTGCTCCAGAACACAAGTGGTTTCAGGACCTTCCTGGCGGACCAATAGGAGCTGCTGCAGTACCTGAGCATGTGACCCCTGATCTCCAATGAGACATCTTACTCTGGGCATGCTCAGAAGGGGAAAGCAAGGACTTTTTCCTAAAGACGAAAGAAGAAAAAGAAAAAAAAAAGAAAAAAAAAGAAAAAAAAGCGGTATCCACCGCTTGGGCGTGTGACAAGCGGTGGATACCGAGTCCTGGCTGCAGCAGTAGACGCTTCCCTCCTCCTCTCAGGTATTTTACCCAATCTGGACTTCCACCCATTATGCATGGACGTTCCATGCTAATCACTGTGTTCTAGTGAAAATCAAATTTGATGTGTCCACATCCTTCCACATAGGCAAACAGGGTAGCTGATGAAGGTCGTGAGACCGAAACGTCCCTCCCTGTGTACTACTACTTTCTTTGGACTACAATAAAATCCTTCCTTTTACCTTCCACGTTAAGTTGAGTGCAGAGTCTCTTTTTCTTCTTATGGTTTGGGCACCTACTCTTGCACCTCCATATAGGCTGTGCATACGTTTCTCTACATAACGTATTTGTCCTAAAGACGTCTTCTCGCCGCTAACAAGTACTGGCTGTAATAGCAGAGCCTGGAGGAGCAGCAGTAATCCTCTGCACAATGTTAGACTGGGCGAGACGCTGGGACCGACGTCTAAGCTGAGCAGAGTCCACTGCGGCCGGAGACAGATGGGAGACCGCAGCAGGGACGGCTCGAGATTCCCCTTGTGCAGAAGCGGGAACTCGACCCCTAACACACGGGTCTCAGCAGTCTGGCAGTCACGGTACTGTATAGGGAATTTGTCTCTGACTGCTGAGCCCCCAGAAAGATGAAAGGAAACTATATGCAGTGCCCATTTTCCCCCTTCCACTACTTCCCAAGTGATGCAATATTTGGGACGCCCAACTGACCAACGGGAAGAGAGAGGAAGAGGCGTCCGGCCACACCCCCAGGGGTTAAATACAGGTTCCTGAGACTTCCTTTTTCTCCCCGCTGACCCTTGGAAGCTATTGTCTCACCCTCCCTCCCTTATAGATCTGTGAAAGTGCTGCGCTATTCTTTATATATATATATATATATATATATTATTCTTTTCATTATTACGTCACACAGGTAGTGTAGAGGGGGGCAATGGTTCGTAACCTCTCATCGGCTTGCTCGCCCAGCGATCAGTGACGGGGCCTTCAGCGATGAGTCCGTTGCGAATTGTACTTGCCTCTCTCTGCTTGTCAAATTAATAAACTGTGACCGACCTGTTCAACCCATCCAGGCCTGTCGGTGTTTTTTATTACGGGATTGGTGGGAGGTGGGAAGGCACTGTTTATGTCACAAGGGTCTCTGCAGTCTGAAAAAGAAGAGGTTGAACAAGGAAATTACATCACAATTCTTTTTTTTAAATAATGTATCGTTATTTAGCTTACAAATCGCATAAAAATCGATGGGGGAGAATGATAAAGGTGGTGGGGAGAAGGCAATGATGGAGGTGGTGATGAGGACAATGATGGGGGTGGAGAGGGGCTGCATTATACTTTATGAGGGGGCTACATTATATTCTGTGGGGGGACTGCATTATTCTCAGGGAACTACATTATATTCTGGGGCTACATCATACTATATGGGCTGCATTATACTTTATGAGGGAGCTACAGTATACTCTATAGGGGGCTGCATTATATTCTGAGGTGGGGCTGCATTATTCTCTCAGGGGACTACATTATATTCTGGGGTGCTACATATTACTATAGGAGTGGGCTATAGTATACTCTGTGGGGGGCAGCATTGTATTCTGTCATGGGGCTACATTAATCTCTCTGGGAACTACTATATATTCTGGCTACATTATACTATATGAGGGGTGCAGCATTATGCCCTATGAGGGGGCTACAGTATACTCTATGGGGGGGCGACATTATAATCTGTGGTGGGGCTGCATTATACTATATGAGGGGGGCTGCATTATACCCTATGAGGGTGCTAAATTATATTCTATGGTGGGGACTGCGTTATACCTTATGAGGTGGATGCATTATATTTTGCGGGGTGCTGCTGCATTACATTCTATGATGGGGGCGGCATTATTTTATGAGGGGGGGCTACATTATTTTATGAGGGGGGCTATATTATATTCTATGAGGGAGGCTACATTATATTCTATGAGGTGGCTACCCCTCTATGATTGTACCCCAACCCCTGCCACATAATTAAGACGCCTACTACCTTATATTATACCCTGATATTAGCGTGTTTTACCACACAATTGGTGGCCTTGTATTTATATGTAACTACATAGCACGCCCCAAGAATGATTTTCTCTGGTGGGCCCAAGGTGTTCCAGTCCAACGCTGCCTTTGATTGTGTGGATCTTAGTACATTCTTTCATATACTGGGCTCAGAAGAGAGCCAACTAAGAAACTACACCGAGAATATATAATTGAATCCATCTTAGACTACTTTCACACTTGCGTTTTTTTGCGCAGCGCATCGTGCGCTATCGGGCGCATGTGCAATGTTCCCCTATCTTTAACATGGCGGGCTCAGGGTCTAGCGCTTGCACGCGTTCATGTGCGTTTGTCGTGCGCTGCGCATTTTCCCGGTGTGCGCCCATACGCGCTAGACGCTACATGTTGCATTTTTTTTCGCCCAACCGCTATGCGCAAAAAATAACATTGCAGTCTATGGGGGCGCTGGCGTGTGCATGGCTTTGCGCTCGTCAGCGCTTTTGCACGCACGCGATTTTTCAGTAAATAATGTCTAAACACTTGTTTAAACCATGATAGAGCCAGAGATGATAGAGCCAGAGATTAGATGATAGAGCAAGAGATGATAGAGACAGAGATGATAGAGACAGAGATGATAGAGACAGATGATGAGATAGAGGACAGAGATGAGAAAAGAGTAAGAGATGATAGAGACAGAGAGATGGACAGAGTATAGAGACAGAGATGATAGAGCCAGAGATGATAGAGCCAAGATGATAGAGACAGAGATGATAGAGACAGAGATGATAGAGCCAAAGATGATAGAGCCAAAGATGATAGAGACAGAGATGATAGAGCCAGAGATGATAGAGCCAAAGATGATAGAGCCAAGATGATAGAGCGAGATGATAGAGCCAGAATGATAGAGCCAGAGATGATAGAGACAGAGATGATAGAGAGAAGATGATAGATGATAGAGACAGAGATAGAAGAAATGTGAGACAGAGATATACCAATGGCCAAAAAACGCAAATGCATGCAAAAACGCATGAAATCGCAGACAAACGCTGCATTTTTTTGTCATAATGTGCATGCTGATGTGACTAAATATCACAGCGTTTACAAGCGTTTGCACTCTTTTTTTTAATGCGCTTCATGTGCGCTCGAAATGCAGTGCAAAAAAACGCAAGTGTGAAAGTAGCCTAAGTTGGAAGCCTGTTGGCACAGCATGAGGGGAATGAGATGGTCTAACCTGTTAGAGGAAGTGGAAACACGGATTTTGGTAAGACCTTACCTGTAAAATCCTTTTCAGCGAAGGAAGGAAGGGAGACACTAGTCATTACTAGTGGGTAGGTGGAGCCCAGATAGGATAGACACCTCAGATTAAAAAAAGAGTGTTGACCGGCCCCTCCAGCTCGGGCTCCTCCTACTCCAGCTCTCCAGTCGTACACAAGCTAAGGAAGAGCAAATATCACCAGCGGAGCAACATAACCCCTTCTGAAGGACTTCAGAGAAAAAAACACAAGAATACAGGTTATGCATGCAACAGGCAAAAAAAACACACAGTTCCAGGTACTACTCACTGAACCTGACTACTGCGATGAGCTGGCAATGCTGGAACAGAGCCTTAGCGCGCCGACCTCAGCTCAGATAATCGCTATCAGAGAAGGATCACGCCGCATCTGAAACACAACAACACACTTCTGCCATGGGAGGGAGCTGTTTCTCCCTTCCTTCCTTCGCTGAAAAGGATTTTACAGGTAAGGTCTTACCAAAATCCGTGTTTCAGCAGCAGATTGGAAGGAAGGGAGACACTAGTCATTACTAGTGGGACGTCCCAAAGCAGTCCAGAAATTAAGGGTGGGAAAACAAAACCAAAAAAGGCAGATCCCAACAACCTAGGTAAATGCGCAACAAGCTCTAAACACAAGTTAACGAGAACTTTAAACTACAGCCGCCTGCAGGACCCTTCGTCCTAAGGCCGCATCAGCGGAAGCACTGACGTCCACCTTATAAAATTTTGTAAACGTGTGGACGGAGCGCCAGGTCGCTGCCCGGCAGAGCTGAGCTGCTGAGGCCCCTTGATGAAAGGCCCACGATGAAGCCACAGCCCTCGTGGAGTGAGCTCGAATCTTGATCGGTCAAGGTTCGCCCTTAAGTCGGTAAGCCTCTAAAATGGCCGACCGAATCCAACGAGCTATAGAGTCCTTGGAAGCTTGTTGACCACGCCGACGACCTGCTGGAATCACAAACAGAGAGTCCGATTTCCGAAAACCTTGAGTAATCGACAAATAGAACTTCAAAGCCCGCACCAAATCCAATGTGTGCAAGGCCCGTTCCTTCGCATTCCTCGGCTCCGGGCAGAGCGAGGGCAACACAATATCCTGGTTAACATGAAATTGCGATACCACCTTAGGTAGAAAGTCGCCCCGTGTGCGAAGCACTACGCGGTCCAGGTAAAACTCCAGGAAAGGAGGCGAGCAAGAAAGAGCCGCCAACTCAGAAACCCTTCTCAAAGAGGTGACCGCCACAAGGAAGGCAACCTTCCAAGAGAGCAAAGAAAGGTTAGCAGAGCCCATAGGCTCAAAAGGCCCATGCTGAAGAGCCTCCAAGACCAGATTGAGCCGCCAAGGAGACACAGGCGCCTTCCGCGGCAGAAACTGACGGGCTACTCCGCGAAAAAAGGAACGCACGTCCCTACGCGAGGCGATAGCCTTCCGAAACAGCAAGGACAGAGCAGAAACCTGACCCTTCAGGGTGTAACTGCCAAACCCTTGTCCAGCCCGTACTGCAGAAAAGCCAACAAATTGGGAATGGAAAAAATCCTCGGGTTCCTTGAAGAACCCGAACACCACGAAAAGAAGGCTTCCCAAGTCTTGTGATAAATCCTAGTAGTAGCCGGACCTCTGGCAGCTCGCAGAGTGGTAATGACTTCGGCTGAAAAACCTCGACGGGTCAATATTTTGGTCTCAAGAGCCACGCCGTCAAACGCAGAGACTTCAGGTCCGGATGACGAACGGGCCCCTGGGTTAACAGGTCCGGGTGAAGAGGAAGTGGAAATGGAGGTGCTGCCAAAAGCGACACCAGTGTCGAGAACCACGTCCTCCTTGGCCAATCTGGGCTATCAACATAGCCGGGATTCTCTCCAGCCTGATCCGACGCAGCACCAGAGGAAGCAAAGATATCGGCGGAAACACATAGATTAGCTCGAATTGGTCGAACGGAGCCACCAGAGCATCCACCGCCACAGCCTTCGGGTCCTTGTACCTGGACATGAAGGTCGGTAACTTGGCATTGAACCTGGATGCCATCAAATCCACTTGGGGAGTTCCCCAACGGGAGCACAGTAGTGCAAAAATTTCCGGATGAAGACTCCATTCTCCGGGATCCATCTTTTCGCGACTGAGGAAGTCCGCCGTGGTATTCTGAACTCCTGGAATGTGGATCGCAGAGATGGCTGGCACTCTGGCCTCGGCCCAAACCAGGATCCGCGACACCTCCACCATGAGCCTGGAACTCCTCGTCCCGCCTTGATGGTTGATATACGCGACCGCCGTCACGTTGTCTGTCTGCACTCGGACTGGCAGACCGCTCAAAGGGACCGTCCAGTGATGGAGGCAAAGGAAAATTGCCCTCAATTCCAGGATGTTGATCGGCAGAACAGACTCTTCCGACGACCATACTCCCTGAATCCAGAGATCGTTCCAGACACCCCCCCAGCCCGTCAGGCTGGCATCGGTGGTTATGACCGACCACCTCGGAGGGAGGAATGACTTCCCTAGGGATAATGCTTCCGGACGTAACCACCATCCTAGAGACTCTCTCACCCTGTGAGAGATGATGACACTGCAATCCAGCGAAGCCTGCGATCGATCCCAACGGCTCAGAATGAGTCTTTGGAGGGCCCTGGAATGAAACTGGGCAAACGGAAGTGCCTCCATGGACGCCACCATCAAACCCAGAAAGCGCATACACTTTCGAAGGGACATCGCTGTCGAAGACTTCATAACCTGTACATGTCGAAGGAGACATGCTCGCTTGTCTGGAGGTAGGGACACCACTGCTCGTACTGTGTCGAAATGCATCCCCAAAAACAGGATTGACTGCGACGGTTCCAGAGACGACTTCTCCCAATTGACCAGCCACCCGAAGTCCTCCAGGAGCTGAAGGGACAGATTGCGAGCCGTCACCGCCTCCTCCTTGAGGACGCCATAATCAAAAGGTCGTCCAGGTAGGGAAGAATCGTAACCCCCTGTCTTCGAAGAATTGCCATGAGAGGCGCCAGAATTTTTGTAAAAACTCTGGGCGCTGAGGCCAACCCGAATGGCAGAGGCACAAACTGGTAATGGTCCTGACCTATGGCAAAACGAAGGAAGCGTTGGTGAGCCATTCCGACGGGAACATGCAAATAAGCGTCGCGAATGTCGATTGACACCAAAAAGTCGTTCTGCGACAGGGCTGCCACAACGGAGCGAAGCGACTCCATGCGGAATTTCCGGGTGTGGACATGCCGATTCAATCTTTTGAGATCCAGAATGGGGCGAAATTTGTCCTCCTTTTTGGGACCACAAAAAGGTTGGAATAAAATCCTTTTCCCCGGTCCTCTGGCGGAACCGGTATCACCACACCCTTCTGCAGAAGGGATTCGACCTCTCGCAGTAGAGCGGCAAATAGCTCGGGCTCCGACGGAATGCGAGATTGGCAAAAACTGTCCGGGGGTCGAGAAGAAAACTCTATGAAGTAGCTTGTCGACACGACTCGCGTTACCCAGGCGTCCGGAACGCGGGAAACCCAAGTCGATTCGAATTGGAGCAGGCGACCCCCCACTCGAGAGCCCTCGAGTGGAACCCTGGCGTCAGTCCGCCTTAGCGGGCTTTTTGTCCGCTTCCCGCTTGTCTTGACGGAAACTTTGTTTCCAGGGAGTGTGGGATTTCTGAGAGGTCTTTTTTCCCGAAAAAGAGGGACGACCCGATCCCCAAGAGGACTGACCGAACCGTCCCCTGGACCGAAAGGATCGCCGACCACTACCGGCACTAGGCCTGCCAGGCGCAGAAGCCATAGCTCTTCGCTGCGGTAAAGCTGCTTCTTTTGCCTTTGCCTTGGCAATCAGCTCTGTGAGGTCAGATCCAAATAGCTGACCACCCTTGTAAGCTAAAGATAGCAAACCTTGCTTGGAAACCGCGTCCCCGGTCCACTGTCTAAGCCACAGTGCTCTTCTGACTGTGACCGCTGAGGATTGCGCCCTTGACAGCAGTGACGCAGTATCCAGACCTGCATCAGAACCATATCGGGCTGCAGTCTCCAACAATTCGAGGAGCCCATCTACCTCGGATAACGGAGATCTATCTTGCCACGCCTTCCGTAGACGGACCAACCAGCTCAGGGAAAAAGAGGCAGAATGCCCCTGCCGATCCTCCTTATCCGAATCGGATAACTCCCCATCTGAGCTTGAAGGGGAACCCTCTCCGTATTCCATATCAGAGATCTCTGATTCGCTACGCGGGAAGGAAGGTACCGGCCTGTGTTGCTTCCTGTCATGAGAGGATCTAGCTGACACCCAATAACCTAAAAGGTCAGACAGGCCATCAATAGAACGAGCGAGGGCATCCATTTTGGCATCACTGCAACCTCCGACCGCTGCGCTTGATGCCGTCGAGGTCTGCGTATCAGATACGCGCGACTGATCCTGTAGCGGATCTGGGAGACGGTCCGCACCTTCTGGACCCTTATCCGACATGCCCTCACACAGTATATGGCAGGTCAAAACCTGTCAGTAACTAGAAAAAAGTGTAGTTTCTTAAGTGGACGAAACAAGAACGCTGAAGGGTTAAAGCTCTTAAAGGGGAGAGCTACCCCAGCTGTCCCTGAATTTAAAATATCAGCAGAATATGTCAGCAGTATAATTAACCCTTTATGTTCTGATCCAAACTGGAATAGAACCTACGGCGGGTAGTTGTTGGATTCTTGCACTGAAAGGGTTAACCATCCAATAGGGGTTAATGTCGCAGGCTCCCCACAACCCCCTTTTAAAATGAAAAAGGTGTGCGAGCCCCAGACAAAACAAGGTCTCTATATGAGACCGCAGCTGCAGGATAGCGCAATCTGCCACTTTGTTACACAGAAAGGTCCTGCGCTGTGGGGGTGAGGACGTTAAGCTACTCACTCACCCAGCTGGCTGCGGTGATGTTCTCTGTTAGTCAGGAGGAGCGGAGCATGAGGAGCCCGGGAAGCCTAGTAATGGCCGCCGCGCTGAGAGAAACCGGAAGAGAAGCACAGTAAAAATCGCGCGCTCAGAGCGCTTCCTGTCACATGAAGACCGGGAAGCGCGAAGCCACGCCCCCCGCCGGCTTCAAAAAAAGGGCGCGAACTCCTCCGCTCTCTGATGTCCTGCAGGCATCTGCCTGTGGACAAAAAATACAGTCACCAAACATGTCACATGTAACAGCCGCTGAAGCACTCACATACATTAAAAATGCGGAGTACTCACCAGCTGAGCGCCACAGGGACCCCCAGGGGTTTGTGGCGCTGTGCCCATCGCTTCCCCCCAGGGCGGGGAACGCAGTGACCCCAGATGCGCGGTTTGCGTCCCCGCCAGGGAAGCAACCCTCATCCCCCAGGGCCGGCAGGGTTCTGCAGGGACCACCTTACAGGGTAATACAGATCCGCCAAGGGAGAGGTGGGAATCCAGCAGCGCTGAGACCCCTGAGACCTCAAGACCACTTCTGGTGATCCAAGTCTCTTGACCGATGAAAATAAAAAAATCTTCTGAGGAGCTGCTTCCAGCAGCGACTATCCTCTGAGACCTCAAATTTTAGACTGGAGAGCTGGAGTAGGAGGAGCCCGAGCTGGAGGGGCCGGTTAACACTCTTTTTTTAATCTGAGGTGTCTATCCTATCTGGGCTCCGCCTACCCACTAGTAATGACTAGTGTCTCCCTTCCTTCCAATCTGCTGCTGAAAAATTACCAGTAATTTGGCCTGTACCTGACCTTTTAATAGTTCATTTAGGTGGTAATGATTTAGGTAAAGAGGGGAACTTTAGATTTGTTGGCATTGATGAACAAAAGACTTCTCATTGTTAAAATGTCATTTTCAATAGTTATTTTGTTTTTTCAGAAATCATTCCCAGATTGATCTGGTCTAAACTGAGTCTCTTGTTTATGGAGCGTATAAGGGAGAGAATTAATAAAGCAATGTTGAAATTCATGTATTTATTAGATGGTTTTTCTTATAAGCATCTCGACTTGGGGGGTTTACACCAGGGCTATACAGGACTTATCAGACACAGGTTTTGATATTGTTAACTTAGATTTTCAAATAATGATAGAGAATTGGCTTTGTTATTTTGGGGGCCCACAACTCTGTGAGCTGAAACCATGTGGAAAATCGCCCAGCCTTGCTGGGTGGATTTGGTTTTATGGTTATGATATAATGGTTGTTATTAAGAGATGGGCGAAAACCTGGATGTTCGGGTCCAGCCGAACAATTACAAAAAGTTCGAATTTGGGTACCAGAACAGTACCCGGACCCCATTCAAGTGAATGGGGGGCCCGAACACCCAGTGTTTGCTACGCTGTCATGTGCATGACAGCACGGCAAACGGCGCTTCTAATCGGCGGTGAAGTCATCACCACCGATCAGACAGCTAAGGTTCTCACTGTCAAAAGACAGCATGAGCAAGTAGCTGTGATCAGAGGTATAAAGTTTACCTATGGTCACTGGTGTTAACTGATCGGACTACTGTGCCCTTCAGCCAATGCCTGCTGCCGCTAATAACAATGAGAGCAGGAGCAGCTGATAGGAGTATTCATCAGTCGGCTCCTGCGCTGTAAATAAATTAAAACAAGGGCATGGGGTCCCCCTATTTTTGACAACCAGCCTTGCTAAAGCATACAGCTGGGGCTGGTATTCTCAGGCTGGTAAGGGGACATGGATATTGTCCTCCAGCATAAAAATAGCAGCCCGAAGCTGCCCAGAAAAGGCGCAACTATTAGATGCACCAATTATGGCGCCTTACACAGCTCTTCCCACTTGTACTATAGCGGGGAGCAAGTGGGGTTCATATTTGTGGTGTTGTTGTCACCTTTGTATTGCCTGTTTACATCAAACTGTCTGCTTTAGCAAGGCTGGTTGGCAAAAATACGGTGTGGGGACCCTCTATTCCTAATAACCAGCCTTTCTGAAGCTGACAGCTGAGGGTTGCAGCCTCAGCTGTTTTTTGACTGGCTGGTTATCAAAAATACAGGGGAAACCATGCAGTTTTTCATTTTTTAAATTACTTATTTACAGTGCAGGAGTCCCATCAGTTGACAGCAATGGCAGAGGTATCACAGCTGCAAGCTCACACTGACTTGACAGAGTGGGAACCGCGGTTGTCTGATGGCAGTGAGGAATTAACCGCCGATCAGAAGCGGTGTTGGCCGCGCTGTCATGCACATGACAGAGCAACAAACACCCGATGTTATGTTTGGTCAGCTGAACCCGAACAGTAACACGGACTTCCTGGTGAAGTCTGTGCCCGAACGGTAGGTGTTCTGTACGGATGCCGAACTTTACTGTTCGGGGTCGCCCATCTCCAGTTGTTATTTTCAGTTATGAGTTAATGATATGCTCATGCTCTGTGGCGGCCTGTGGGGGGGAGGGAGTGACCTTTATGTGGCGTACTTCTTAGCTATTCATCTGTATGGTTTGAGACAGGTCACTGATACCTCAGTGAAATTCCCCATATTTTACATAATATTATATGTATATTGAGAAAAGAAAAATCGCCTGCACTGCAGCATGATCGCATGTGCAGTTAGTTCTATTTCATGTTATAAATAAAATCATAAAAAAGTGTCTAAAAATGGCGCCGGCCGCAACTGCGCATTAGCAGCTATCGGCGACCGCAAATGCAAATACTGCGCAGGCGGTGCCATCTCGGAGGAGGCAAGATTTTTTCCTCTAACAAGATGGCGATCGCCAATAGCTGCTGCTGCACAGGCACCGCCATCTTGGAAGATGAATTTTTATTTCTCTAACAAGATCACGGACAGCTGCTAATGAGCAGGAGAGGCCGGCGCCATTTTGAGACACTTTTTTAATTAATTTATTTATAGCATGAAATAAAATAAGTAACTGCATATTACACATCAGTCATCAGTATCACGCCAGGTATTTTATCCTACTGACTGGTTTCATTTAACCCCTTAACCCCCGGACCGTTTTTCCGCTTTCATTTTTCGCTCCCCTTCTTTCCAGAGCCATAACTTTTTATTTTTCAGTCAATATGGCCATGTGAGGGCTTATTTTTTGTACGAGTTGTACTTTTGAACGACAACATTGGTTTACCATGTAGTGTACTTGAAAACCGGAAAAAAAATTCCAAGTGCTGTGCAATTGCAAAAAAAGTGCAATCCACACTTGTTTTTTGTTTGGCTTTTTTGCTAGGTTCACTAAATGCTAAAATTGAACTGCCATTATGATTCTCCAGGTCATTACGAGTTCATAGACACCAAACATGTCTAGGTTCTCTTTTATCTAAGTGGTGAAAAAAAATTCCAAAGTTTGCTTAAAAAAAAAAAGTGCAATTTTCCGGGACCCGTAGCGTCTCTATTTTTCGCGATCTCGGGTCGAGTGAGGGCTCATTTTTTGCATGTTGAGCTGACGTTTTTAATGATACCACTTTTGTGCATATCCGTATATCCGTTCTTTTTTTCACCCGTTATTGCATTTTAATGCAATGTCGCTGCGACCTAAAAACGTAATTCTGGCATTTTGATTTTTTTTTCTTGCTACGCCATTTAGCTAACAGATTAAACCTTTTTTTTATTGATAGATTGGGGGATTCTGAACGTGGCAATACCAAATATGTGTATGTTTTATTTTTATTGTTTTATTTTGATTGGGGCGAAAGGGGGTGATTTAAACTTGCATGTTTTTTTTTTAGTTTTTTTAAATTTTTAAACACTTTTTCTTTTACTTTTGGCATGCTTCAATAGCCTCCATAGGAGGCTAGAAGCTGCCACAGCACGATTGCCTCTGCTACATAGAGGTGATGCATTGATCAAGTCTATATAGTAGAATTACAGCATTGCTATGAGCGCCGACCACAGGGCCGGAAGCTCTAGTTAAATGCCCGCTGTCAGCGTTTGACAGCGGGATTTAACTAGTTATTAGGCGCAGGCGGATCGCGATTCCGCTCGCGCCTATTGCGGGCACATGTCAGCTGTTTATAACAGCTGACATGTCGCGGCTTTGAGGTGGGCTCAACGCCGAAGCCCATCTCAAAGTGGGGTATACTGTCAGCTGACGTACTATTCCGTCAGCTGACAGTAAAGGGTTAATATATGGCACTTTTGTATGGCAAATTAAGATGAACTTGTTGGAAGCACTTGGAAATGCCTAGTCTGCAGTCCATTCACTTTTTGAGAAGTTGGTGGAGACCTTAAGGCCACGTTTATACTGTCAGTATTAGGTCAGCATATCACACGGGTCCTCAAACTTTTTAACCCCTTCACCCCCTTCAACAATACTAAACCCCCAAACATAATTGCAATTATAATAGCATTAACACTGCAACTTCAGGACTATTCAGTCCCCATGTCCTCCAGTCCCTCCAAACCGTTATATAACATGAAAGAAAAAAGACAAAAAAACATAATTACTTTAAAAACACTATAAAAACAATCTTACACCAATAATGATGCCAGATAGACAGAGGGGCATCACACATTACAAATATGTAAGTTATACTCGATATTAACCCCTTAACCCCAAGGGTGGTTTGCACGTTAATGACCGGGCCAATTTTTACAATTCTGACCACTGTCTCTTTATGAGGTTAAAACTCCGGAATGCTTCAACGGATCTTTGCGATTCTGAGATTGTTTTCTCGTGACATATTGTACTTCACGTTAGTGGTAAAATTTCTTCGATATAACTTGCGTTTATTTTTGAAAAAAACGCAAATATGGCGAGAATTTTGAAAATTTAGCAATTTTCAAACTTTGAATTTTTATTCCTTTAAAACAGAGAAATATGTCACACAAAATAGTTAATAAATAACATTTCCCACATGTCTACTTTACATCAGCACAATTTTGGAACCAAATTTTTTTTTTGTTAGAAAATTATAAGGGTTAAAAGTTGACCAGCAATTTCTCATTTTTACAACAAAATTTACAAAGCCATTTTTTTTAGGGACCACCTCACATTTGAAGTCACTTTGAGGGTCTATATGGCAGAAAATACCCAAAAGTGACACCATTCTAAAAACTGCTCCCCTCGAGGTACTCAAAACCACATTCAAGAAGTTTATTAACCCTTCAGGTGCTTCACAGGAGCTGAAGCAACGTGGAAAGAAAAATGAATATTTAACTTTTTAGTCACAAAAATGATCTTTTACAAACTTTTTTTCATTTTCACAAGGATAAAAGGAGAAAATGGACAGATAAAGTTGTTGTGCAATTTCTCCTGTGTACGCCAATACCCCATATGTGGGGAAAAACCACTGTTTGGGCACACGGCAGAGCTTGTAAGGGAAGGAGCGCCGTTTGACTTTTTCAAACCAAAATTGGTTGGAATTGAGATTGGACGGCATGTCGCGTTTGGAGAGCCTCTGATGCGCCTAAACAGTGGAAACCCCCCACAAGTGACACCATTTTGGAAACTTGAGCCCCTATGGAACTTATCTAGATCTGTAGTGAGCACTTTGAACCCCCAAGTGCTTCACACAAGTTTATAACGTAGAGACGTAAAATTAAAAAATCATATTTTTTCCACAAAAATGATCTTTTCACCCCAATTTTTATTTTCCCAAGGGTAACAAGACCCCAAAAGTTATTGTGCAATTTGTCCTGAGTACGCTGATACCCCTTATGTGGGGGTAAACCACTGTTTTGGTGCATGGAAGAGCTCGGAAGGGAAGGAGCGCCATTTGACTTTTTCAACGCAGAATTGGCTGGACGCCATGTCGTGTTTGGAGAGCTCCTGATGTGCCTAAACAGTGGAAACCACCCCACAAGTGACCCCATTTTGGAAAATAGACCCCACAAGGAACTTATCTAGATCTGTGGTGAGCACTTTGAACCCCCAAGTGCTTCACACAAGTTTATAATGCCCGGGCATGAAAATAAAAAATCCTATTTTTTCCCACAAAAATTATCTTTTAGTCACCAATTTTTTATTTTCCCAATCGTAACAGGAGAAATTGGACCACAAAAGCTGTTGTCCAATTTGTCCTGAGTACGCTGATACCCAATATGTGGGGGGAACCACTGTTTGGGTGCACGGCAGAGCTCGGAATGGAAGGAGCACCATTTGACTTTTTCCAACCAAAAATTGGCTGGAATTGAGATTGGACGCTATGTTGCATTTGGAGAGCCCCTGATGTGCCTAAACAGTGGAAACCCCCACAAGTGACCCCATTTTGGAAACTAGACCCCCTAAGGAACTTATCTAGATTTGTGGTGAGCAATTGAACCCCCAAGTGCTTCACACAAGTTTATAACGTAGAGCCATAAAATTAAAAAATCATATTTTTTCCACAAAAATGATCTTTTCACCCCAATTTTTATTTTCCCAAGGGTAACAAGACCCCAAAAGTTATTGTGCAATTTGTCCTGAGTACGCCGATACCCCATATGTGGGGGTAAACCACTGTTTGGGTGCATGGCAGAGCTTGGAATGGAAGGAGCACCGTTTGACTTTTTCAACGCAGAATTGGCTAGACGCCATGTCGTGTTTGGAGAGCTCCTGATGTGCCTAAACAGTAGAAACCCCCCACAAATTACACCATTTCGGAAACTAGACCCCGCAAGGAACTTATCTAGATGTGTGGTGAGAACTTTGAACCCCCAGGTGTTTCACTAAAGTTTATAACGCCCGAGCATGAAAATAAAAAATCATTTTTTCCACAAACATGATCTTTTAGTCTCCAACTTTTTATTTTCCCATGGGTAACAGGAGAAATTGGACCCCAAAAGTTGGTGTCCAATTTGTCCTGAGTACGCTGATACCCAATATGTGGGAGAAAACTACTGTATGGGCACATGTCGGGGCTCGGAAGGGAAGTAGTGACGTTTTGGATGGCAGACTTTGATGGAATGGTCTGCGGGCGTCATGTCGCATTTGGAGAGCCCATGATGTGCCTAAACAGTGGAAACCCCCCCACAAGTGACCCCACAAGTAACTTATCTAGATGTGTGGTGAGTGCTATGAAGCCCCAAGTGCTTCACAGAAGTTTATAACGTACAGCCGTAAAAACAAACAAAAAAAATCTCATTTTTTTTTACAAAAATGATATTTTCGCCAATTTTTTTATTTTCCCAAGGGTAACAGAAGAAATTGGACCCCAAGAGTTATTGTGCAATTTGTCCTGAGTACGCTGATACCCCATATGTGGGGTAAACTACTGTTTGGGCGCATGGCAGAGCTCAGAAGTGAAGGAGCATCGTTTGACTTTTTCAACGCAGAATTGGCTGGAATTGAGATCAGACGCCATGTCACATTTGGAGAGCCCCTGATGTGCCTAAACAGTGGAAACCCCCCAATAATAACTCCAACCTTAACCCCAACACACCCTAACCATAACCACAAACCTAACCCTAACACACCCCTAATCCCAACCCTAATCCTAACTTTAGGTGCAACCCTAACCCTAACTTTAGGCGCAAGCCTAACCCTAATGGGAAAATGGAAATAAATAATTTTTTTTAATTTTATTATTTTTCCCTAACTAAGGAGGTGATAAAGGGGGGTTTGATTTACTATTTTTAGCGGGTTTTTATGATTGGCAGCTGTCACAATAAAAGACGCTTTTTATTGCAAAAAATAGTTTTTGCATCACCACATTTTGAGAGCTATAATTTTTGCATATTTTGGCCCACAGTCATGTGAGGTCTTATTTTTTGCGGTACAAGTTGACGTTTTTATTGGTACCATTTTTGAGCACGTGACATTTTTTGATCGCTTTTTATTTCGATTTATGGGAGGTTAGAATGAACAAAAATCAGCAACTCATCGCAGAACGGGGGTGTTTATACTGTTCCGCGTGTGGTAAAATTGATAAAGCAGTTTTATTCTTCAGGTTAGTACGATTACAGCGATACCTCATTTATATCATTTTTTTATATTTTGGCGCTTTTATACAATAAAAACAATTTTATATAAAATTTTTATTTTTATATAAAAAATATTTTTTTTTGCATCGCTTTATTCCGCGAGCTATTACTTTTTTATTTTTTCGCTGATGATGCTGTATGTCGGCTCGTGTTTTTGCGAGACAAGATGACATTTTCAGCGGTACCAGGTTTATTTATATCGGTCTTTTTGATCGCGTGCTATTCCACTTTTTGTTCGGCGGTATGATGATAAAGCATTGATTTTTTGCTTTGTTTTTTTTTTTTAAGGTGTTCACTAAAGGGTTAACTAGTGGGACAGTTCTATAGGGCGGTTTGTTACGGACGCAGCGATACCAAATATGTGTACTTTTATTGGTTTGTTTTTTTTATGTACAGGAAAAAATGAATTTATTGGGGAATATTTTTTTTCTTTATTTTGGAATTTTTTTTTTTACACTTGTTATTTTTATTTTTTTTAAACTTTTTTACTTTGTCCCAGGGTGGGACATTACAGTATAGGGCCAGATCGCTGGTCTCACAGTGTGCACAGCACTCTGTGAGACCAGCGATCTCACAGGCAGTGCTGCAGGCTTCCTCAGCGCCTGCCCTCAGCAGGCGCTGAGGAAGCCGCCTCCCTGCAGGACCCGACGGCCATCTTGGATTCGGGGTCCTGCAGGGATGAGGCCTTCAGAACAGCACGGTCACATCGCTCTGTTCTGAGGGTCTGAGGGGAGCACGCAGGGAGCCCCCTCCCTGCGCGATGCTCCCCTGTACACTGCGATGTTTGATCGCGGTGTGCCAGGGGTTAATGTGCCGGGAGCGGTCCATGACCGCTCCTGGCAGATAGTGCCAGTGTCAGCTGTGATAATCAGCTGACACCCGGCCTTGATAAGACGCGCTCCCGGGAGCGCGTCTGATCGCATGCGACGTACTATCCCGTCCCTGGTCATATGGGCCCAGGTACCATGGACGGGATAGTACGTCGCATGACAGAAAGGGGTTAAACATGGTGGTCAGTTCACAGTCCCTCGGACCATTGGAGGGCCGGAATATACGGTAGTTTAAAAAAAACAATGATCAAATTCCTATGAACACTGCACATATCTTATTTTGAAGTAAAAAAAACAAAACAAAACAGGAACAAATACAATATTTAACCCTTAACGACCAAGCCATTTTGTAGGTTAAGGACCAGGCCTATTTTTACAATTCTGACCACTGTCAATTTATGTGCTTATAACTCTGGAGCGCTTCAACGGATCTTAGCGATTCTGAGATTGTTTTCTCGTGATATATTGTACTTCATGGTAGTGGTAAAATTTCTTCGATATAAATTGCGGTTATTTATGAAAAAAATGGAAATATGGTGAAAATTTTGAAAATTTAGCAATTTTTAAATTTTAAATTTTTATGCCCTTAAATCACAGAGATATGTCACAAAAAAATAGTTAATAAATAACATTTCCTACATGCCTACTTTACATCAGCACAATTTTGGAAACAAAATTTTTATTTGTTAGGAAGTTATAAGTGTTAAATTTGACCAGCAATTTCTCATTTTTCCAACAAAATTTGGATTCCACACAAGTTTCACAGCAGCACAGCTCTTATCTCTAACAATGTCACAGACAGAGTGATAAGATGTAGCTGAGCTACTGTTTGCAGCATTTGACACACTGCTGTGATTAGATAGTTACATTTAGTATCCAATTACAGCAGTCAGAGATGCAGAGACACTGTCATTTGTCCCTGTATCTCTTCACTGTCCTCCAAATGAAGTGATCGCTCATGATCAGGGCATCAGCAGGGTTAATCAGCTGGGGGCATTGCTCAGCTGGTCCCTGGCTGTTCCAGCACCTCCCCCCGGCTCTCTCAGCAGCAGGTCAGCAGCTTCCACTGCCAGCTTCTCCTCTGATCGGATAGGAAGTGCTGCATCTCCTGTGCTATCATGCTGTGTTTGGTCAGTCAGATTGACTGACCAATCACAGCGATCTGGGTGCAGGGACCGATGTCATGGGTCCCTTCACCTCTTCCCGTGCCTCTCAGCTGTCATAGACAGCTGTCGGCACTGAACTACCACTGTTTGTTTACACACAGTGGTAGATCAAAGCCATGACGTGCAGAGTCCGTCAAGGTGCCAAAACTGACACCTGGCCATGACGGACTCTGCACGTCAGTGGACATTAAGGGGTTAAAATAAAGAAAAAGTAAAGTTAAAATCAACAAACTTACTGGTATTTCAATGGGAACTATGGGCCCGCTTTTGGCTAATGCGATGGTCATTGTTCGGTTCCATATTTGTCACTGCTAGTCGTAACAAGTGAAGCAATTTTTTTCTTTCTTGATATCATTGTTTCCTAGGGATTCCAAATAGCTATTAGAAAAATACCAATATATATACAACGCTACAAAAACAATATACCATTAATAAAATTGCCCAAACAATACATACAGACTGCACTTTCCATAAATGCAGTCTGATCAGTGCCCATTAATGCAGCTTTGCCAGTCCATATAATTTCAGCCTCACTAGTGCCCATATTGGCGGAACTTCGCTTTTACCTCAGGCTCAGACTGGTGTGGTGCGAGAATCCCCAATAGGCAGGTAAATGTCCCCAATAGGCAGCATTGGTCCCCAATAGGCAGTTAAATGTCCCAATAGGCAGCATAGTTCCCCAATAGGCAGGTAAATGTCCCCAATAGGTAGCATTGGTCCCTAATAGGCAGGTAAATGTCCCAAATAGGGAGCATAATCCCCCATAGGCAGCATAATCCCCAATAGGCAGCATGCATAATCCCCAATAGGCAGCATAATCCCCCATAGGCAGCATAGTAGTCCCCAATAGGCAGCATAGTAATCCCTAATAGGCAGCATGGTAATCCCCCATAGGCAGCATAATCCCCCATAGGCAGCATAATCCCCCATAGGCAGCATAATCCCTCATAGGCAGCACAGTAATCCCCAATAGGCAGCATAATCCCCCATAGGCAGCATAATTCCCCCATTGGCAGCATAATCCCCAAAAGGCAGCATGCATAATCCCCAATAGGCAGCATGCATAATCCCCAATAGGTGGCATGCATAATCCCCAATAGGCAGCATAGTCCCCAATAGGCAGCATAATCCCCAATAGGCAGCATAATCCCCAATAGGCAGCATAATCCCCAACAGACAGCACAGTAATCCCCAATAGGCAGCATAGTAATCCCTAATAGGTAGCATAATCCTCCATAGGCAGCATAGTAATCCCCCATAGGCAGCATAATCCCTTATAGGCAGCATAGTAATACCCAATAGGCAGCATAATCCCCAATAGGCAGCATAGTAATCCCCAATAGGCAGCATATTCCCAAACAGTCATCATGATCCCCAATAGGCAGCATAATCCACCATAGGCAGCACAGTAGTCCCCATTAGGCAGCATAATCCCCAAAAGGCAGCATAATCCCCCATAGGCAGCATAGTAGTATGCAATAGACAGCATAGTAATCCCCCATAGGCAGCATATTAATCCCCAATAGGTAGCATAATCCTCCATAGGCAGCATATAATCCCCCATAGGCAGCATAATCCCTCATAGGCAGCATAGTAATCCCCAATAGGTAGCATAATCCCCAATAGACAGCATAGTAATCCCCAATAGGCAGCATAGTAATGTCCAATAGGCAGCATAATCCCAGTCATCATAATCCCCAATAGGCAGCATAATCCCCAATAGGCAGCACAGTAGTCCCCATTAGGCAGCATAATCCCCCATAGGCAGCATAATTCCCAATAGGCAGCATAATCCCCAATAGGCAGCATAATCCCCCATAAGCGGCATAATCCCCCATAGGCAGCATAATTCCCAATAGGCGGCATAATCCCCAATAGGCGGCATAATCCCCCATAGGCGACATAATCCTCCAAAGGCAGCATAATCCCCAATATGCAGCATAATCCCCCATAGGCGGCATGATCCCCAATAGGCCGGGCCCGGAGTAAAAAAAAAGCCAGTACTCACTCATGTCCCCCGATGCTCTGAAGAGGTGCGCGCTCGACTTCTTCTTCTGGCACAGGCGGCGTGATGACGATCACATCATCTGTGCTGCATATGGAAGGCCGCAAGTCCTTCCTCGCCGCATTGCAGTTCTGCCCGCGAATAAAGGGCTTGCTGGTATTGAACTGTAGTGATGTTCAATGTCGTCAGGGACAACGGGCCGGATAAATGTCCTCGGAGGGCCGCATGTGGCCTGCGGGCCGTAGTTTGAGGGCCCCTGGCATATCACATCAGTATTTGTAAGCCAAAACCAGGAGTGGGTGATAAATACAGAAGTGGTGACGTGTTTCTATTATACCTTTCCTCTGCTTGTTCCATTCCTGGTTTTGGCTTACACATACTGATGTAAAATCCTGACCAAATACTGCTCGTGTGAATCTGGCCTAAAGGTACTGTCACACTAAGCGAGATCGCTAACGAGATCGCAAATGCGTCAGCGATTTTATGGCGCAGCAGTGATCTCGTTAGCGACGCCGCTGTGTGTGACATGTAGCGGCGATGTGGCCCCCGCTGCGATGTCGCTCATCGCTCATGAACGTTCTGAGCCATTTTTTGGTCATTGCTGTCCCGCTGGGGGACCGTGAATCACTGAATGTGACACCCTTTATGAACGACTTTACCAGCGTCGCAGGCGGGACTAGGTTTTCCCAACGACCGCAGAGGTCGTTATACAGATCGCTGATCTCTGATGAGATCTTTGTGTTTGGAAGCTACCTAGCGACCATATAGCGATCGCACCAACGATCTCGCCAGGTCGAGTCATTGTCGTGATCGCTGCTGCGATCGCCAAGTGTGGCAGCGCCTTAAGATGTAAAAGTGGCACAAGTTGCAAAACTTTTGCACAACATTAAATTGTCACAAATTTGAGCAACTGAAACAGCAACGACGGTTGATGAACTAGGACCTAAGACTATTTGTTATTGGGATATTACTGTAATTCAAAGTTATTTTAATTGGTGAGGCCAGTAAAATAAGGTTGGTCCATGTATATAGATTCGTTATTTTACATACTTAAAGGAATTAGGAATGTGAGCTATTTGCAGTCATAAGGAATATTTGAATTTACACATTTAATGAATATTTGTTATTCTATTCCCTACTTTTGCTATATGATCAATTGACCAGACAATAGCAAACATTAAATGTCTGACAATAAGATTATATGCTATTTAAAGGTAATGTTTATATTAAAAATCTAGGGATATACTACCAAAATTCTACATTTTTCTCAAGCTTTCTATTTTTGTAGCGGATTTGTTCAGTGTTGGCTTGCACATGTAATTAGAACTATATGGACTGCCACACTATATTTAATGTCTTCCTATATGTAAGGCAGGTATATATAGAATGACCTGGACCATTGCAACTAATTTATGTTTAGTTTAGCTTTTCCCAATTTTGCTTTTCCTTCTTAATTTAGGGTGATGAGGCTGACCACCTGTGTTCGTCAAAGGATGCACAATGTAGAAGTTAAATCATGTGGACGTCAAGGATTGGCTGAGTTCCAGCCATGCACAACCAACTTTCCAGTGTGTTCTCACCCTAATTGAATTATATACTTTTTGCCGAGCCGATTAGGAATTCAGCTCATAACCAGAACAATATTTTAACCTATACAAATAATGATTTTTTTCCAGAGACAGCAAAGAGATTTTGCAATGAAGAATAGAAACAATATATATTAGAACCATTCAGTACTTTTTATTATAGAGTGATTACAATTTTATTTACATACAAGTGGGGTAAACGTTAGTAATGCATTTTACAACCAGGACTGCATAATCAAAAAGCTAGCAAGATTACAATTCATTACATTTAGGTAAATTCTATGTTTAATTGATGCTTAAAAATAAACATTTAAAGGAGTTGTCCAAGCATATAAAATAATGCCATATTATTATTAGCTTTGCTCAGAGTTTACATCAACGGTATGGAGCAAACCAAACAGCTCTATACCACGTGTGGCGGCCGCTGTCAAAATACTGAATGACAACTCCTATTTAACAGAATAGGAATTGATCTGGAAACCAGCTGCTATCCATTGTATAGAGCTGTATTGCTCAGCTATGTTAAATATTTACAACTGATCAACACATAAGCTAACAGCAGCTGATCGGTGGGGTCCGTGTGTCTGACACTCACTGATCTGAAATTCTAAAAAAGTGACTGCATTTCTAGCTAAATCTTTAAAAAAAAAATTTAAAATGTAAAAAAAAGTTCATGCTTACCGGTTAGTAATACCAAAAACTAAGTAAATGAGTTAAAGTAAATTTAGCATTCTGAAATATCATTCTAATCAAAGCAAAATAGGTATTACTCTTCAGATGTTCTTATGCCAGTTAGACCTATAATATTTTATAAAACAGTGCATAATGCAAATCAAGCACATGATATGGAAACAATTCAATTCTAGTGAAAAATGAGCAAGGGAGAACAAAGAATTCATGTTTGCACCTGAAGCATACTTAAATGAGGAAAATCGTATCTCTCCTATGTCACCTTAATTATTACAAAACTTACTCTGCATACGCGGTAAATAAGAATTCTAAGTATCTGTATGTGGCAAAATAACAAAAGCCATATTATTGCTGCGGACATTGTGTTACCGAGGCTGGTTTTGATGACACATGAAGAACGGGTTGAGCTTTATGCCTTGATTTCCTCGCATACTTTCGCAAGCTTTTCTCCTCATCAGCATTTGTTACTTCACAGCTTGAATCTCCAGTGGACGACCTACGGGCAAACAGTAATTCTAATTTTAATACTTCTCTTGAAAAATTATGCATGGCTAGAGATTTTAGGACACAGCATTTGCTGGGGTTGCATATAGTTATCAACTTTCCTATTAGCAACCGAAGATATCATGGCTTTTAAACACAATCAAGCGGCAAAAAAATTACAATCGAAAAGTCATTGGTGCACTTCCATTTAGACTATATAATAGCAACCTGAGAATTATACTAACACCTAATTGCCTTATTGCAGAAAACATCACTGCACGCAGATAATTGGGGAAGTTGGCAGTTTTGGCCCTTTTTTCAAACATAGATCCTGGGCATCAACTCTTCTAAGCCATATATATCTGCATTTAGGAAGCTGAATAAAATTATACTTTGATATATGCGATCCGATGTCTTATTCCATAGAAATCCATGTTTTTTCTTATATGTACAGTCATGGCCAAAAGTTTTGAGAATGACACAAATATTATATTTTCACATGATCTGCTGCCATCTGGCTTTTATGTGTGTTTGACAGATGTTTTTATCACAGACAGAAATATAATTGCAAACATATGAGTAACAAAAGCTTATATTGACAGTTAGAATGAGTTAATGCAGCAAGTCAATATTTGCAGTGTTGACCCTTCTTCTTCAGGACCTCTGCAATTCTCCCTGGCATGCTCTCAATCAACTTCTGGACCAAATCCTGACTGATAGCAGTCCATTCTTGCACAATCAATGCTTTCATTTTGTCAGAATTTTTAGGTTTTTGTTTGTCCACCCGTCTCTTGATGATTGACCACAAGTTCTCAATGGGATTAAGATCTGGGGAGTTTCCAGGCCATGGACCCAAAATCTCTATGTTTTGTTCCCTGAGCCATTTAGTTATCACCTTTGCTTTATGGCAAGGTGCTCCATCATGCTGGAAAAGGCATTGTTGATCGCCAAACTGCTCTTGGAGGGTTGGGAGAAGTTGCTCTTGGAGGACATTCTGGTACCATTCTTTATTCATGGCTGTGTTTTTAGGCAAGATTGTGAGAGAGCCGATTCCCTTGGCTGAGAAGCAACCCCACACATGAATGGTTTCAGGATGCTTAACAGTTGGCATGAGACAAGACTGGTGGTAGCGCTCACCTTGTCTTCTCCGAATGAGGCGTTTTCCTGATGTCCCAAATAATCGAAAAGGGGATTCATCAGAGAAAATACCTTTACCCCAGTCCTCAGCAGTCCACTGCCTGTACCTTTTGCAGAATATCAGTCTGTCCATGATGTTTTTTCTGGAGAGAAGTTGCTTCTTTGCTGCCCTCCTTGAGACCAGGCCTTGCTCCAAGAGTCTCCGCCTCACAGTGCGTGCAGATGCACTCACACCTGCCTGCTGCCATTCCTGAGCAAGCTCTGCACTGCTGGTATAGCCCGATCCCGCAGCTGAAACACTTTTAAGAGACGGTCCTGGCGCTTGCTTGTCTTTCTTGGGCGCCCTAGAGCCTTTTTGGCAACAATGGTACCTCTCTCCTTGAAGTTCTTGATGATGCGATAGATTGTTGACTGAGGTGCAATCTTTCTAGCTGCGATACTCTTCCCTGTTAGGCCATTTTTGTGCATTGCAATGATGACTACACGTGTTTCTTTAGAGATAACCATGGTTAACAGAAGAGAAACAATGATGCCAAGCACCAGCCTCCTTTTAAAGTGTCCAGTGGTGTCATTCTTACTTAATCATGACAGATTGATGTCCAGCCATGTCCTCATCAACACCCACACCTGTGTTATTGGAGCAATCACTGAAAAGAGGTTAGCTGGTCCTTTTAAGGCAGGGCTGCAATGATGTTGAAATGTGTTTTGGGGGATAAAGTTCATTTTCTAGACAAATATTGACTTTGCAAGTAATTGCTGTTAAGCTGATCACTCTTTATAACATTCTGGAGTATATGCAAATTGCCATTAGAAAAAGTGAAGCAGTAGACTTTGTAAAAATTAATATTTGTGTTATTCTCAAAACTTTTGGCCATGACTGTATATGAGCCGTTAAGATCTACGGACTGACACAATGCAATGTTTTATCGATTTTATGAATTTATGTATCATACACACATATACAAACAGACTAAAAAAGAAATCTAGCAGGTTTTTGAGGAAATAAAAATATTTTTTCAGTTGTTTTTTTGTGAAGTAACACCTTTCAACAAAATCCCGAAAAAAATGAACGTAGTGGATTTTGAAACCTTATAATCATATAGTCTGACAAGGAAATACTAATTTTCAAAATTCCAAAAATTATCTTAGAGAGGCAGTTGGGATAAGGAAGTTTACATCCCTTTGTCAGACCATCCACCTATAAGGTTTCAAAATCAGCTACGTTCATTTCTTTGAGATTCTGTTAAAAGGTGTTATTTCACAAGAAAACTGTTGAAAAAAAAATGTTTCCTTTATTTCCTCAAAAACCATGCTATTCTTTTTTTTATCAAAAATTCACAAAAAAAAAAAACATTGGACCAGTCCCCATTTCAAGGTCATTTGTTCAATAACGAAGCCATTGTACAGATATGTTGATTGGTTACTTTGATCACTGCTCAAAGGGAATTTGCCATCAGATTTTTGCTGTGTGTTTTGGAAACATGATGGTGTAGCAGCTGACACCCTGAAACCAGAGATGTGTCACTTACTGTGCTATATGTTTGTTTAAATAAATTCAGTTCTTAATCAACAGAGATTATCACTATCTGACTAGCTGTCCTGTGCTTGCTGGTCCCAACCACCTCCCACCATTGATTAGCAGCTCTTTGTTGTAAATAATAAACACAGAAAGCTGACAATCAATGGTGTGGGTGGGGTTACACAGGGTTCAGCATTTCCAACTCTGATAAATCTGCAGTTGAGAAAACTGTGTCACATCTGATGCACCCAGTAAACTAAGCGATACATTGTTGGAACCTGGGGGAAAGGATACTTGTGTGGAAGTATCAGCAAAATTATGAATAAAAGGCTAAAAAAGGACCTAGGAGTCAATGGGAGTTTAATCTGATTCACAAAGCCAATAAAAATATTCCCATACAAAAGTGTCATTAAAACAATACATCTTTATTGAAAAATTTGCATAACAGACAATGCTATCTTAAAGAATTTAAGAGTTATCAGTTACTTTTCCTGCAGTGTTAGTATAAAAAAATGTATGTCTCTTTATCCCCTTAGTGACCACCAATATGCCTTTTTTACTGACCTGTGATAAAAGACTTGCATCCCTGATGTGTGACAATCCAGCAGCTGTCAGCTATACACTATAGATGACAACTTGCAGCATCAGTCACAATCAGTGTTGGCACTGACTATGGTAGTTTAACCTCAAATGCTGATGTCAATAGTGACTACGGCATCTAGATGGTTAACAGTGTCGGGGCTTCCTCTTTAACCCCATTAGCACCCTGAGATCTTGATCATGCGGTTCTGATGTTTGCCATGGCAGTTTACTGCCAAATAATGGCCTTAAGGGCCTTTTACACATAGCGATATCGCCAGCAATATCGCTAAAGCATCACCGATTTGGTGACGCAGCAGGGATATTACTAGCGATATCGCTATGTGTGATACTTACCTCCGACCGGCTCCCCCGCTGTCTGTCGCTGATCGCATACTAGAACAATATATCCCTATGGGCCAGAAACAAACAAGCCAAGGGACCAGAGTTTTTTTCAGTATAGCAAATACATATTTTTATTGAATAAATAACAATGAATACAAAAACATAAGTAAAGAGACCACCAACTAAGCAGGAAAAAGGGATAAGAAAAGTATCTGTCCCAAATTGTAGGTTACATAAATATCAGAAAATTTTTTTTATATATATTTTTAATAATACATGCTTGCATAAAGCAATAGCAATAGAGCTTTCAGAGCAACTGTAAACAACACAATAGTGTCAAGTGAAAATCGCTAGAATACTAAATCAAAGATAATAACCTGAGGCACTAACGAAGGCAGCTGAATCCCAGAGTTCACTCTAATCAGGGAAAATTTTAGTCAGATGGGCAATTGCGGTCACTTCTATAAACTACCCTGAAGGGAAAATCTATGAGCCATCGGTAACATATAGGCACACCAGGAGACCTAAACATCGCATAATTTATTCCTGTCCCGATGTAAGTTACCTTCTTTCTGAGCACTGATACTCTAGGCTCTGTACTCAGCCTTATGCGATGTTTAGGTCTCCTGGTGTGCCTATATGTTACCGATGGCTCATAGATTTTCCCTTCAGGGTAGTTTATAGAAGTGACCGCAATTGCCCATCTGACTAAAATTTTCCCTGATTAGAGTGAACTCTGGGATTCAGCTGCCTTCGTTAGTGCCTCAGGTTATTATCTTTGATTTAGTATTCTAGCGATTTTCACTTGACACTATTGTGTTGTTTACAGTTGCTCTGAAAGCTCTATTGCTATTGCTTTATGCAAGCATGTATTATTAAAAATATATAAAAAAATTTTTTCTGATATTTATGTAACCTACAATTTGGGACAGATACTTTTCTTATCCCTTTTTCCTGCTTAGTTGGTGGTCTCTTTACTTATGTTTTTGTATTCATTGTTATTTATTCAATAAAAATATGTATTTGCTATACTGAAAAAAACTCTGGTCCCTTGGCTTGTTTGTTTCTGGCCCATAGGGATATATTGTTCTAGTATGCTATTTTGAGTTTTCCATGTTGCCATTTGTTTGGGATTTTTTGTACTCTCTAACTGTCGCTGATCGCGCGAGAATGTGCAGCTCCATTTCTAGTCGGGCACTTCCTGCTGGGCTTCCTGCTGGCGCCGACGAGCGACGCGTGGAAGCGGGCAGGAGGATGACAGGATCGTCGCGTCTGAAGGGTAAGTAGCGACCGCTGCTGCGTCGCTAAGTCGCTGTGAGATCTACCTGTGTGGCAGCTCACTAGCGACCATTTAGCAATGCACCAGCGATCCTGACCGGGTCGCATCGTGGTCGGGATTGCTGCTGCATCGCTAAATGTAAAACCCCCTTTAGTGTCTGCCGGCTATAGAGGCCTGTTCAAAAGTTATCAAAATATAGATGGCAAAGATAAAATGTTTCATTCCTGTCATGCCATTTTGCATTAATTCCTGAAAAGCACCTGAAGTGTTCATAAACTACCCCAAAATAATTTAATACATTGAAGTGTGTGGTTTTTAAAATATCACTTTTTAGAGTTTCCAATATATAGGACCCCCAAAGTCACTTCAAAACTGAACAGGTTCCCAAAAATTTTTTTGTAAATTTCCTTGAAAAAAATGAAAAATTACTGCTACATTTTTAAACAGACTAAAAAGGTAACAAAATAAAACAATAGGGCGGCGTCGCCTGGAGTCCTGTCATGTAAGAAGCAGGATCACTAAGCGGCATGGGGACACCCTATAAAGCGACCTCTTGCTCAACTCTAAGAAACAGAGTACATACAAATCCTATACAGGAGGCTACTGGAAGGTCCAAGGATTGTTTGGATACCCTTTTATGATTTTCTTCACCCAGGCACGATGGAGTTTACTGTCCTGAAACAGCTACAGACACTGTGTGCTGGTGAGTGACACCGCATCACATATCCCTCCATCCCTAACTATTCCAGGCTTTTGAGCTGTCAACGCAAAATAGAAGAGTGAGTCACACTCAACCACCTCATAACTAGCCCCTGGACTACGCAAGGTCCACCTATATCCTTGCTCCTACCTCTCCACAACGGGGCTCTCCAGAGCATTCATCAGCTAAAATGAGAGGCTGCAGACGCGATGAGCAGAAGAAGTCGTCCTCTGACTGATATCACTGCGCACCTATAGTTTATTCGGCTCCATCGGGCTTTGAGGTGACTGCTCAGGTAGTGCGTGGGTGGTCACTGCAGGTGATGGAGGCTGGTGGTGAGCGTCATGTTACCAGTCATCAGTATGGCTACCCCAGGAAGACACTGAGAATCTCCCCTGGTTAAAAATTGTGGCAGAATCACCGAATATATACCACTGTCCTCTGAAAGGGTGGCTTCCAAAAGTGACCAAGGACTAATTTCTGGAGTGCTCCATGATCTCTTCAGGCTGCCCTATTGCAAAATAAAAGGGCCATGAAATCAAATGAGTGTATAGTTCCTCTTCAATAAAAACCCAAAACCCACCCGCATATATTAATGCTGTTTATGTTTCAAGCCTGAGATTAGAGCAGGAACCAAGGATTTCTGTCCGCAAACTGAGTAACTTTCTAATTATCACCTCAACGGCTGCTACCCTGGAAAATTAAAGTATCCACACATATTAAAACCTTTTGAACTTTACCTCCCTGACACTCAAATTATTCTCAGTGCTCTAAGGAATTAAAGGTACAGTGTTCAAAATCTCACAATATATTCGACTTGCCGTCTTTATCAAGACCACTGTTCAAATTGCTTCTGTAAAGAAATTCTACAACCTCTTCTCTCCATGTGGATTCTCTGAGCCAGATAATAAACTACTGATCCCCATCATCGTCAATTTCAATGAATCCTTTCAGTAGCTCTTACAATGGATAAAAGCAGCACCAAAACCAAATCTTCCAATATTAAGAATAGCAAATCATCAGACAATACTAAATTGGGAACTCAAAAAAGAGACTAATCCTTTCTCAAGTCCAATCTTTTCTTCCACCTCACACTCTGGAAGACTCCTCCAATCTGTTTAACCCTTTAATTTCTTAGCCCCCAAGGGTGGTTTGCACGTTAATGACCGGGCCAATTTTTACAATTCTGACCACTGTCTCTTTATGAGGTTATAACTCTGGAACGCTTCAACGGATCTTTGCGATTCTGAGAATGTTTTCTCGTGACATAGTGTACTTCACGTTAGTGGTAAAATTTCTTCGATATAACTTGCGTTTATTTTTGAAAAAAACACAAATATGGCGAGAATTTTGAAAATTTTGCAATTTTCAAACTTTGAATTTTTATTCAATTAAAACAGAGAAATATGTCACACAAAATAGTTAATAAATAACATTTCACACATGTCTACTTTACATCAGCACAATTTTGGAACCAAAATTTTTTTTGTTGGGAAATTATAAGGGTTAAAATTTGACCAGCGATTTCTCATTTACAAAATTTACAAGGCCATTTTTTTAGGGACCACCTCACATTTGAAGTAACTTTGAGGGGTCTATATGGCAGAAAATACCCAAAAGTGACATCATTCTGAGAACTGCACCCCTCAAGGTACTCAAACCCACATTGAAGTAGCTTATTAACCCTTCAGGTGCTTCACAGGAGCTGAAGCAAATTGGAAGGAAAAAATGAATATTTAACTTTTTAGTCACAAAAATGATCTTTTACAAACTTTTTTTGTTTTCACAAGGGTAAGGCTAAGTGCACACGTTCAGGAATATTTCCGATTTTTCGAGTTTTTTTCCGCGATTTTCCGCGGTAAAAACGCGAAAAAAAACGCAAGCATTAAGCATCCTATACATGTTAATTGATTCCGCATGTTTTGGCCACATGTTGCGTTTTTTTCCGCGAAAAAAAACGCTTCGCGGAAAAAATAGCAACATGTTCATTAATTTTGCGGAATGTAAGCGGTTCATGTGCGGTGGTACCCAGGGTCTGGAGGAGAGGAGACTCTCCTCCAGGCCCTGGGTACCATATCCCTGGTAAAACAATAATTAAAATAATAAATAATGATATTCTCACCTTCCGGCGGCCCCCGCAGCCTTCCCGCCTTCAGTGACGCTCCCGGCAACTCCCGGTCCCAAGAGTCCTTTGCGAGAATCACCCAGATGGCGTAGCGGTCTCGCCTGATGTTACTTCATCGGGGTGATTTGTCGTAATGCATCCTTGGGACCGGGAGTTGCCGGGAGCGTCGCTGAAGCGGGGAAAGCTGCGGGGGCCGCCGGAAGGTGAGAATATCATTATTTATTACTTTTTTTTATTATTTTTACATTAGATCTTTTTACTATTGATGCGACATAGGCGGCATCAATAGTAAAAAGTTGGTCACACGTGTCAAACAGCGCCGTTTGACTTTTTCAAACCAAAATTGGTTGGAATTGAGATTGGACGCCATGTCGCGTTTTGAGTGCCTCTGATGCGCCTAAACCAGGGTTCCCCAACTCCAGTCCTCAAGGCCCACCAACAGTTCATGTTTTCAGGATTTCCTTTGTATTGCACAGGAGATGCAATTATCACCTGGGCAATACTAAGGAAATCCTGAAAACATGACCTGTTGGTGGGCCTTGAGGACTGGAGTTGGGGAACCCTGGCCTAAACAGTGTAAACCCCCCACAAGTGACACCATTTTGGAAACTAGACCCCCTATGGAACTTATCTAGATCTGTTGTGAGCACTTTGAACCCCCAAGTGTTTCAGAAAAGTTTATAATGCCTGGGTGAGAAAAAAAACCAAAACAATTTTCCACAAAAATGATTTTTTAGTCCCAAATTTTTGATTTTTCTCAAGGAAATTGGACCCCAAAAGTTGTTGTCCAATTTGTCCTGAGTACGCTGATATCCCATATGTGGGGGGGGGGGAAACTGGGTGCACGGCAGGACTTGGAAAGGAAGTAATAACGTTTTGGAAAGCAGACGTTGATGGGGGTCATGTTCTGTTTGCAGTGCCCCAGATGTGCCTAAACAGTGGAAACCCCCACAAGTGACCCCAATTTGGAAACTAGACCCCCTAAGGAACTTATCTAGATCTGTGGTGAGCACTTTGAACCCCCAAGTGCTTCACACAAGTTTATAATGCGCGGGCATGAAAATAAAAAATCCTATTTTTTTCCCACAAAAATTATCTTTTAGTCACCAATTTTTTATTTTCCCAAGGGTAACAGGAGAAATTGGACCACAAAAGTTGTTGTCCAATTTGTCCGGAGTTTGCTGATACCCCATATGAGGGGGGGAACCACTTTTTGGGCGCACGGCAGAGCTCGGAATGGAAGGAGCACCATTTGACTTTTTCCAACTAAAATTGGATTGAAATTGAGATTGGATGCCATGTTGCATTTGGAGAGTCCTTGATGTGCCTAAACAGTGGAAACCCCCCACAAGTGACCCCATTTTGGAAACTAGACTTCCTAAGGAACTTATCTAGATCTGTGGTGAGCAATTTGAACCCCCAAGTGCTTCACACAAGTTTATAACGTAGAGCCGTAAAATTAAAAAAAATAATTTTTCCACAAAAATGATCTTTTCACCCCAATTTTTATTTTCCCAAGGGTAACAAGACCCCAAAAGTTATTGTGCAATTTGTCCTGAGTACGCCGATACCCCATATGTGGGGGTAAACTGTTGTGAATGTGTTAGAAATGAATTCTGAGCAGAAGCTCCCTCTGGTGGTTACAAACAGTACTGAACCATTCAATGAAGATTGTGAAGATTGGCAATCAGGAGTTACAGACTGGTCTTATATAAGGGAGGTTCCCTCCCATCAAGGTTGCCGGTGATCAATTGTTCTTGTCTCAACTTTGGTTCCTGGTTCACTTGGAAGTTTGCTGAGTCTTGCCTGCATCTTCTGCTAACAGATAAGATATTTTCTGCTTTTATTTTTGTGCTTGCTCTTTGCATTTTTCCCTGCACTTCTGTGGAGGTCAGCCAGGTCCCCTCCGGGGGCTTGTGCTCCTCTCAGTTTATATGAGCCACTGTTATTTGTTAATTTGCCTTTTCCAGTTTTTTCAGTGGCTGCGGCTTAGTTTTGTTACACCAGAGAACTAATTTAGGTGGTAGAGGTCGTGTGATCTCAGGTGTTTTTGCAATTAGTAGAGTTGGTATTTTTTTTAGGGTTTTTTGGATTGCAGTGAGTGTCCTTCCTATCCTTTTCTTTCTAGGAAGATTGGGCCCCAACGTTTGCTCATACTATTTTCTGTCTTTGTCTGTAGTTTCCTCTTGTCTAACCGCCATTACATGTTTGGGGGCTTTCTATGTTCTTTGGGGATCTGCTCCGGGCCAGATAGTTTTCCTCTTTCTATCTTTAGGTGTAGTTAACCTCTCAGGCTGTGACGAGGCGTCTAGGACCAACGTAGGAACGCTCCACGGCTGCCTTTAGTTGTGGTGGTTAGTCAGGGTACTGCAATCCAGTAGATTCCAACGTCTCTGGTGTATTGCCGTTTTTGCCTGCTCTCCTCAGCTACGAAATCATAACAGTATCACCGGCCTAACTGAAAATTATATGGTACTCAGAGAAGGGAAAAATAGTGTGAAAAAAAAAAAAAAAGTTGTCAGATTTTTTTTTTTTCTGTTTGTTGCATTTTTTTTCCCCTCTTTTTCTCTGGGTGCTGAGGATTTTTTTTTCTCTCAATGGAGTTTGCACAGTTGTCTGGCCGTGTGGATCAGCTTGCCACTGAAGTTCGGAGTATTGCTACCTATCTTGCAGGGTTGCCTGTTGTGGAACCTAGGATCCCCATGCCAGATTTGTTTTTAGGGGATCGAGCTAAATTTCTGAATTTCAAAAATAACTAAGTTGTTTTTTGCCTTAAAACCTAAGTCCTCAGGGAACGCAGCACAGCAGGTTCAAATTGTCATCTCTCTCCTGCGCGGCGATCCTCAGGATTGGGCTTTTTCCCTGACACCTGGGGACCCTGTTTTGAGTAATGTTGATGCATTTTTTCTGGCTCTGGGGTTATTGTACGATGAACCTAATGTCACTGATCAAGCTGAAAAAACCTTGTTGGCATTAAATCAGGGGCTTGAGGACGCTGAGTTATACTGTCAGAAATTCCAAAAGTGGGCAGTCCTGACCAAATGGAATGATGCTTTGGCAGCCCTTTTTCGGAAGGGTCTGTCAGAGAATGTAAAAGATGTTATGGTGGGTTTCCCTGCTCCCTCTGGTCTCAATGATTCTATGTCATTAGCGATTCAAATTGACAGACGTTTGCGTGAGCGTAGACGTATGCGTGGAATAGTGTTGCCTTGTGAACCAGCTTCTGAACCCATGCAGTGTGATAGAGTGGCTTCTGGGGCACAGCGTCATGAGTTTCGAAAACGCAATGGGTTATGTTTCTACTGTGGTGACGCCTCTCATGCTATTTCAGTCTGCCCTAAGCGGGGAAGACGTTTTGCACGCTCAGTTGTCTTGGGTAGTGTTCAGACTAAATTTCTGTTGACCGTTACCCTGATTTGCTCCCTGTCCACATTTTCTGCTCAGGCTTTTGTTGATTCGGGAGCAGCTATTAACCTGATGGATTTTGATTTTGCTAAACGTTGTGGGTTTCCCTTGATACCCCTACGGAAGTCTATTCCCCTACTGGGGATTGATTCTACCCCTTTGGCTGAGAATAAAACCCAGTTCTCTACTCAGGTGATAATGAGGGTTGAACCTGATCATCAGGAGAGTTGCAAATTTTTGGTGCTGTATAATCTGCATGACATTATTGTACTAGGTTTCCCTGTAACCAGTTGGGGCTGCCAATGTGTTAATGCCAACACTCCTGTTTTTTCTGCCTCCCCCCAGGCTCAGGATGTTCCTGACTTTTTGACTGATTTTTCTGATGTGTTTAGCAAAAGTAAATCTGCATCCTTGCCCCCCCATAGGAGCTATGACTGCGCTATTGAATTAGTGCCTGGTAGTAAATTCCCTAAAGGTCGCCTTTTTAACTTGTCTGTACCTGAACATGACGCTATGCGGTCTTATATCAAGGAGTCATTGGAGAAGGGTCATATCAGACCATCCTCTTCACCCTTGGGTGCCGGTTTTTTCTTTGTGGCCAAAAAGGATGGTTCATTAAGGCCGTGTATTGATTATCGTCTCTTGAACAATATCACTGTGAAATATCAATATCCGTTACCCTTGATTTCTGACCTGTTTTCCAGGGTGAAAAGTGCTACTTGGTTTACCAAGCTTGACCTCAGGGGGGCATATAACCTTATTCGCATTAAGCACGGGGATGAATGGAAAACGGCATTTAATACCCCAGAGGGGCATTTTGAGTACCTAGTGATGCCCTTTGGGCTCACTAATGCTCCTTCCGTCTTCCAGTCCTTCATGAATGATATTTTTAGGGATTTTGTGGATAAATTTCTGATTGTTTATTTGGATGATATCTTGATTTTTTCCAATGACTGGGACTCTCATGTGAAACATGTTCGGACTGTGTTCCAGATTTTGAGAGAGAATGCTCTGTATGTGAAGGGATCAAAGTGTCTTTTTGGCGTACAGAGGATCTCATTTCTGGGATTCATTTTGTCCCCATCTGTTATTGAAATGGACCCGGTCAAGGTTCAGGCCATCTGTGATTGGGTCCAACCTACTTCATTAAAGGCTCTTCAGAGATTCTTGGGTTTTGCCAATTTTTATCGTAAATTTATTGGTAATTTCTCTGTTATTGTTAAACCATTGACTGATTTGACCAAAAAGGGTTCTGATGTGGTGAATTGGCCTCCTGAGGCAGTCTCTGCGTTTCAGGAACTTAAGCAGAGATTCACTTCTGCTCCTGTTCTACGGCAGCCTGATGTTTCTCTGCCATTTCAGGTGGAGGTTGATGCCTCTGAAATTGGGGCAGGTGCCGTTTTGTCCCAAAGAGATCCAGAGACCTCTAAAAGTAACCCTTGTGCCTTTTTCTCTCGAAAATTTTCTCCAACTGAACGTAATTATGACGTGGGTAATCGGGAGTTATTGGCCATGAAGTGGGCTTTTGAAGAGTGGAGACATTGGCTGGAGGGAGCCAAACATCAGGTGGTGGTCCTCACAGACCATAAGAATCTGGTTTATCTGGAATCAGCCAAGCGACTTAATCCTAGACAGGCCAGGTGGGCCTTGTTTTTCACACATTTTAATTTTGTGGTTTCCTTTCTTCCTGGCACTAAGAATGTTAAGGCGGATGCCCTCTCGAGGAGTTTCCTTGCGGACTCTCCTGAGTTATCTGATCCTGCTGTTATTTTGAAAGAGGGTGTAGTTCTTTCCGCCATCTCGCCCAATTTGAAACTGGCTCTGGAAGGGTGTCAGGAGGATAAACCCGAGCGCTGCCCTATAGGGAAATTGTTTGTCCCAGACCGGTGGAAAAAGAGTGTGATGTCTGAGATTCACTGTTCCGCGTTGGCCGGTCGTCCCGGAATTTTTGGTACCAGAGACTTGGTTAGTGGTCCTTTTGGTGGCCTACTTTGTCTCGTGACGTCAGGGAGTTTGTGCAGTCCTGCGGGACTTGCTCTCGCTCTAGTGGTTTGTTGATGCCATTGCCTGTGCCCAAGAGACCATGGACCCATATCTCTATGGATTTCATTTCCGACCTCCCTGTTTCTCAGAGAATGACCGTTATCTGGGTGATTTGTGATAGGTTTTCCAAAATGATACATCTTGTGCCATTACCTAAGTTGCCTTCCTCCTCCGAATTGGTGCCTTTGTTCCTTCAGCACGTGGTTCGGTTACACGGCATTCCTGAGAACATTGTGTCTGACAGAGGAGTCCAGTTTGTTTCCAGATTTTGGAGGACTTTTTGTTCTAAACTTGGTGTTCAATTGTCTTTCTCCTCTGCTTTTCATCCTCAGACCAAGGGACAAACTGAGAGAACAAACCAGACATTGGAGACTTATCTGAGATGCTTTGTGTCTGCTGATCAAGATGACTGGGTCTCTTTTTTGCCTTTGGCTGAGTTTGCTCTTAATAGGGCTAGCTCTGCCACTTTGATGTCTCCATTTTTCTGCAATTTTGGGTTTCACCCTCGATTTTCTTCGGGACAGACGGAGGCTTCTGTCTGTCCAGGTGTTGACTCTGTTGTGGAGCGTATGCAGCAGATTTGGGACCAGGTAGTGGAGAGGTTGTCCCTCTCTCAGGAGAGGGCCCAGCGGTTTGCCAACCGGCATAGGACTGATGGTCCTCAGTTTGAAGTGGGGGACTTGGTCTGGTTGTCCTCAAGAAATATCCCTATGAGAGTTGCATCTCCTAAGTTTAAGCCTAGGTTCATTGGACCTTATAAGATCATGGAGATTCTTAATCCTGTTTCCTTTCGTTTACTTTTTCCAGGGACATTTAAGATCCATAACGTGTTCCACAAGTCCTTATTGAAGAGGTTTGTCGAGCCAGTGGTTCCTATGGCTGCGCCTCCTGACCCTGTTTTGGTTGAGGGCAATCTGGAGTATGTGGTTGAGAAAATATTGGATTCTCGTTTTTCTAGACGGAAACTCCAGTATTTGGTTAAGTGGAGAGGTTATGGTCAGGAGGACAATTCTTGGGTGTTTGCTTCGGACATCCATGCTAGGAGACTGATCCGTGCATATCACAGAGCTCATCCTGACCGACCTGGTTGCCCAAATGAGGGTTTGGTGACCCCTCCTCAAGGGGGGGTACTGTTGTGAATGTGTTAGAAATGAATTCTGAGCAGAAGCTCCCTCTGGTGGATACAAACAGTACTGAACCATTCAATGAAGATTGTGAAGATTGGCAATCAGGAGTTACAGACTGGTCTTATATAAGGGAGGTTCCCTCCCATCAAGGTTGCCGGTGATCAATTGTTCTTGTCTCAACTTTGGTTCCTGGTTCACTTGGAAGCTTGCTGAGTCTTGCCTGCATCTTCTGCTAACAGATAAGATATTTTCTGCTTTTATTTTTGTGCTTGCTTTTTGCATTTTTACCTGCACTTATGTGGAGGTCAGCCAGGTCCCCTTCGGGGGCTTGTGATCCTCTCAGTTTATCTGAGTCACTGTTATTTGTTAATTTGCCTTTTCCAGTTTTTTCAGTGGCTGCGGCTTAGTTTTGTTACACCAGAGAACTAATTTAGGTGGTAGAGGTCGTGTGATCTCAGGTGTTTTTGCAATTAGTAGAGTTGGTATTTTTTTTAGGGTTTTTTGGATTACAGTAAGTGTCCTTCCTATCCTTTTCTTTCTAGGAAGATTGGGCCCCAACGTTTGCTCATACTATTTTCTGTCTGTGTCTGTAGTTCCTCTTGTCTAACCGCCATTACATGTTTGGGGGCTTTCTATGTTCTTTGGGAATGTGCTCCGGGGCAGATAGTTTTCCTCTTTCTATCTTTAGGTGTAGTTAACCTCTCAGGCTGTGACGAGGCATCTAGGACAAACGTAGGAACACTCCACGGCTGCCTTTAGTTGTGGTGGTTAGTCAGGGTACTGCAATCCAGTAGATTCCAACCTCTCTGGTGTATTGCCATTTTTGCCTGCTCTCCTCAGCTACCAAATCATAACAGTAAACCACTGTTTGGGTGCATGGCAGAGCTCGGAAGGGAAGGAGCGCCGCTTGACTTTTTTAACGCAGAATTGGCTGGACGCCATGTCGTGTTTGGAGAGCTCCTGATGTGCCTAAACAGTGGAAACGCCCCACAAATGACACCATTTTGGAAACTAGATCCCTCAAGGAACTCATTTAGATGTGTGGTGAGAACTTTGAACCCCCAGGTGTTTCACTAAAGTTTATAAAGCCCGAGCATGAAAATAAAAAAAATCATATTTTTCCACAAACATGATCTTTTAGTCTCCAACTTTTTATTTTCCCAAGGGTAACAGGACAAATTGGACAACAACTTTTGGGGTCCAATTTCTCCTGAGTACACTGATACCCAATATGTGGGAGAAAATTACTGTATGGGCACACGTCGGGGCTCGGAAGGGAAGTAGTGACGTTTTGGATTGCAGACTTTGATGGAATGGTCTGCGGGCGTCATGTCGCATTTGGAGAGCCCCTGATGTGCCTAAACAGTGGTAACCCCTCACAAGTGACTCCATTTTGGAAAATAGACCCCCAAGGAACTTATCTAGATGTGTGGTGAGTGCTATGAAGCCCCAAGTGCTTCCCTGAAGTTTATAATGTACAGCCATAAAAATAAAAAAATCATTTTTTTTTAAAAAATATTTTCGCCCCCAATTTTTTATTTTCCCAAGTGTAACAAGAAATTGGACCCCAAAAGTTATTGTGCAATTTGTTCTGAATACGCTGATACCCCATATGTGGGGGTAAACTACTGTTTGGGCGCATGGCAGAGCTCAGAAGTGAAGGAGCACCGTTTGACTTTTTCAACGCAGAATTGGCTGGAATTGAGATCAGACGCCATGTCACATTTGGAAAGCCCCTGATGTGCCTAAACAGTGGAAACCCCCCAATTCTAATTCCGACCCTAACCCCAACACACACCTAACCCTAGTCCCAACCCTAACCATAACTCTAACCACAAACCAAATCCTAACACACCCTACCCTAATCCAACCCTACCCTAGGCGCAACCCCAACCATAACTTTAGGCGCAACCCTAACCCTAATGGGAAAATGGAAATAAATACATTTTTTAAATTTTATTATTTTTCCCTAACTAAGGGTGTGATAAAGGGGGGTTTGATTTACTATTTATAGCGAGTTTTTATGATTGGCAGCTGTCACGCTAAAAGATGCTTTTTATTGCAAAAAATAGTTTTTGCGTCTCCACAGTTTGAGAGCTATAATTTTTGCATATTTTGGCCCACAGTCATGTGAGGTCTTATTTTTTGCGGTACGAGTTGACGTTTTTATTGGTACCATTTTTGAGCACATGACATTTTTTGATCGCTTTTTATTTCGATTTTTGGGAGGTTAGAATGAACAAAAATCAGCAATTCATGAATTTCTTTTGGGGGGGCGTTTATACCATTCCAAGTGTGGTAAAATTGATAAAGCAATTTTATTCTTCGGGTCAGTACGATTACGGCGATACCTCATTTATATAATTTTTTTATGTTTTGGCGCTTTTATACAATAAAAACAATTTTATATAAAAAATAATTATTTTTGCATCGCTTTATTCTGCGAGCTATAACTTTTTTATTTTTCACTGATGATGCTGTATGGCAACTTGTTTTTTGCGGGACAAGATGACGTTTTCAGCGGTACCATGTTTATTTACATCGGTCTATTTGATCGCGCGTTATTCCACTTTTTGTTCGGCGGTATGATGATAAAGCATTGATTTTTTTGCTTTGTTTTTTTTAAGGGGTTCACTAAAGGGGTTAACTAGTGGGACAGGTTTATAGGGCGGGTCGTTACGGATGCGGCAATACTAAATATGTGTACTTTTATTGGTTTGTTTTTATTTACAGGAAGAAATGAATTTATTGGGGAATATTTTTTTTTTGGGGGGGGAGGGAATTTTTTTTTTTACACTTGGATCATGGCCATCTTGGATCCGCGGTCCTGCAGGGAAGAGGCCTTCAGAATAGCGCGGTGACAGGCCTTCCTGCAGCGAGTTATCCCACCTCTCTGAAAACAATGTGATGAAAACAGCAAGCTAGTCTTGCCCTAACAATTTACCGCAGGGGCTTATTGTAGTTATCCCACTGCTGCCACAATATATCACGAACTTCAGGGATTTATGTATATCCCACTTTTCAGTTCCACTTTGGAACTTGCAGCTCTCTGGCGCCCCTTTACCCTCAGGTCAGTCAGGGAACTGCACCAAGGATAATCAGTCGCCAGATGTGCTACTTGTTGTGCACTGGCTATTAGGCACGCTGCAGCGAGGGAATTATAACTAGCCGCAGCCAGGCAAGAGCTAATAAAATCCATTCCTTCACTGCCAGCGGTGCCCCTCTAGCCTCAGAGCACAAGTCGCTGCCACCAGCTCGGATTTCTTAATTAATAATACTTAAAGGGGTCCGAAGCCAACCCAAATTAGTAGCGTAATTCACTCCAGACAAACTAGTAATTTTATATTTTACTCCAAAAAGGTAGGCAGTGTTTACAGAAGGTATAAAAAGGATTTTACAAAATGAGACAATTAGAATATGTACAATGCAATCACAAATAAAAGGGGATTAAGAGAAGAAATAAACTCACATATTGCTTAAATCATCTTAGGCAAAACCAGGCTGGTGGGAGGAGCCAGACGTCACAATGAATTGGGGGGTCTGGATGCAGCAGTTTCCCAGGCAGAAAAGAAAGCTGTCCTGAGCAAAAGTGACTTATACCCCTGGGCTTGTGACATCACTAAAGGGGCTGGCTTGTGACAGTCCTCCCCCTGCTTTCAGAGTTACAATCTGGCTAAGAAAACTATAATAATCATACCTCGTATAGAAACGCACATAGCATCATCTTATTCAGCTTGTCGCTGGCGTTCATTCAAAACCAAACACGAAGCATCGGGCTGCCCCAGCTGCGCAGGAATCCACTTCTCGGATTCCTCTGAAGCTAGAACTAGGAAAAACACAGGCTAAATAGTCCCGTTAAAGAAGGTCCCGGATATGTAGTTTTTATTTTTCTATCACAACCTCACATCGCTTTATGACCAAATGATTAGATTCTCATTGTCTAAGGGAAGTCAGAGCACATGGGAGGACAAAGAAGCTTCCTGCAGTGAGGGAAATCACTCACGGACATCTCAGGTTACACTGAGTGGGTGGACAGGGTCACAGGCTGTGAGTGAGCAGAAATTTGCAGGCATGACAGGCAAAAGAGAAAAGGACAGGGGGGGGTCAAACCCTCACCACTGGCATAGCAGAGTTCAGTATGTGAATAGCAGATCTTGGAATGGTCTGGAAGATGTGATCATGGGGAAAAATACATGCCAATTTACATTATCGTTATAGAGGACAATAACCAAAAAGCCCTTTCTAAACCTGTTTCAGACAAACTCCTTGCCACCACCGAGACTCCATCCGCTGAAGACATGGATCTCTCATTATCGGCAAAAAAGGAACCAGGTGATTGGGGCTTCAGGGATTCATTGTCCCAAGATGACTTAGAAGAAGACCCAGATGACTTCTCTTCTAACCAGAGCCCTAACAGATATAGTTAAAGACGGGAGCATCTAACCCCTAGCACTCAAAGCAACAAACAGAAACCCTCAGCGAGGTCCGAAGGTTCTAATATATCTAACGTCTCAGAGAATTTCATGAAAGACCTCACAAAGGCGTAACGCGATAAAATGGATCTGGGGTTCGAAAGACAAACAAAACTTATTCAGTCAACCTTAAGTGCAGTCACCCAAAGAGTTGTACAGAGTGAGAAAAGGATTATGACGGAAAAGAGAAAAAGTCAGAATCTAGATAAATCACACCAGGAAATGCAGGAGATCACAAAATTGAGAGGTTAACTGTCCGATCTGGAAAATCGCTACAGGAGGAACAACATCAAACTCCGAAGGAATTCTGAAAATAATTTCCCCGAACAACCTAGCAAACTTTGTTAAAGACCTTTTCAAGAAGTCTATTCCAAATCTCACAAATCTGGAGTTATCTATTAAGGCTACTTTCACACATCAGGTTTTTTTTGTATCAGGCCTAATCCGTCGTATACCTAATAGGACGGATCCGGCGCTGAATTTGAAAAAACATGCAATGGATCAGTTTTGTTGCCGGATCCGACCTGACACTTTCAACCCGGAAAATGCAGGTACGCATGTCCGGACCGAGGGGAGAGAGAGACCTTGGTTTCCAGAATCTGGATCAGTCTTTTGACGGATTGCACAAAAGACTGGTCCGGTACCATAGACTTGTATTATTTCCGGCCGCCTGATGCACCGCTTCAGGCACTATCAGGCGGGTCCACTAAAAAAAAAACCTTACAGTGACCGTCTTGTCCGGCCGCCGGAATGTACATTTCCGTCGGATCCGGACAAAAACGGATGCAACGCAATGACATCAGGCGCGATCCGGCGCTAATGAAAGTCAATGACAAAAAAACGCATCCGGTACAGGATGCATTCTTTTAACAACACGCCGGATCGTGCCTGACGTCAAAAAACTGATGTGTGAAAGAGGCCTAACAGAATCCACAGTCTTCCTCGTCCTTCAGTTCTATCTTCAGATACTGCAAGAGATACAATCTTGCGTATACACTTCTATAATACCAAGGAGAGGATCCAAAACTACAAAGAAAAGAAATAATTCCCGGACACATAGTCCCATATCAAGATGTACACGGACTTATCAAAAGACACTATCAACGCGAGGAAAACACTCAAAGAAGTCACCTCATCATTAAGAAATTTGGAAATCTCCTGGTCTTCTTCAGGAAAAGGCTATCCGCATATCTACTCCTGAGGGAGGCCAAATGTTTATTTCTTCAATAACTCCTGACTTTTCCCACAAGGTGAAAGGTGGAAGAGAAGCAACATTTACGTATTACAGTTTTGGATATGTTCCTTTTCCTCAGGCCTTCTGCCAATTCTGCACAAGTTATGGTTAATTGTTGTAATGTTTCAAGTTTAATAAGTTAATTTCTATTACATATATGCAGCTTCTTTTTCAACGGGTCTATACTCAAACAATCTTTGATATATGTATGACATATAACACTGTTCTCTAAAACAAACTTTGCCCAGTTAAAAGGAGAGAACCCTCCTTCGGTTGGGCTCCTTCAGGAGGACTTTTTCTGTTTTTCTTGTTTATTTGTAATTTCCACAAAGATGATATCCCAAGTTTTTTATTGTTTCCCTCTTTTGTGCCTACATTTGCATAACATACTATAACTACGGTTTACTGAGTTTTTCAGTTTATTCTTGTATGTTTATAGTCACCAAAACTTCAAAACACTTAAATTAATACTGGTCGTATGTTTATCTTTATTTTGTTTAGTGATTTTGCTGCCCGCGAAATTTAACCCAACAACATGAGTTCCAAATTTCTTACATACAATGTAAAAGGTCTAAACAATCCCATGAAGAGATTCACAATTTGTAAAGAGCTTAAAAACAGCCGAGCTGACAATCTGACTACAGGAGACCAAATTTAGTAAATTAACCCCTTCCCGACCCATGACGCCTACGTAGGCGTCATGGTATAAATCGCGTTCCTGCGGGTCGGGTGACCGGGGTCACTGAAAGGTCACCTGACCCGCAGGCACAAGACCTTTGTGCTTCACCACAGGGGGGGTGGCTTAACTCCCACGTGGCTATGATCGCTCTGATTGGCTGTTAAAAGTGAAACAGTCAATCAGAGCGATTTGTAATATTTCACCAATGAAATTTGGTGAAATATTACAATTCAGCCATGGCCGATGCAGCAATAGCATCTGCCTTGGCTGGAGACCGAAATCCGACCCCCCTCACACCGAGTGACGGCGGCGATCAGTCGCCGCTGTCAATATCTGCTCCCCTCACCCCGCCTTCCGATCCGCCCCCTTACCTCTCCCGGGACCTGCGATGTCCCTGTGGCCGTCCCGGAGTCCCTCCGGGATATTTCATGGGCGCCGCCATCTTGGAAAATGGCGGGTGCATGCGCAGTGCGCCAGCCAGCCGGCAGATTCCATTCATTTATTTTGATCACTGTGATAAACTCTCACAGTGATCAAAATAAAAAAAAGTAAAACCCCCCTTTATCACCCCCATAGGTAGGGACAAGTAATAAAATAAAGAAAATATTTTTTATTTTTCCATTAGGGTTAGAACTAGGGTTAGGGATGGAACTAGGGTTAGGATTAGGATTGGAATTAGGGTTAGGGTTGGAATTAGGGTTAGAATTAGGGTTACGGTTGGGATTAGGGTTAGGCTTGTGGTTAGGGTTAGAGTTGGGATTAGGGTTAGGGGTGTGTTGGGATTAGGGCTGGGATTAGGGTTAGGCTTGTGGTTAGGGTTATGGCTAGGGTTGTGATTAGGGTTAGGGTGTGTTGGGGTTAGGGTTATAGTTGAGATTAGGGTTAGGGGTGTGTTGGGGTTAGGGTTGGAGTTAGAATTGAGGGGTTTCCGCTATTTAGGCCCATCAGGGGGTCTCCAAACGCGACATGGCGCCATAATTTATTCCAGTCAATTTTGCGTTCAAAAAGTCAAACAGTGCTCCCTCCATTCCGAGCACCGACGTGCGCCCACAGTGGTTTACCTCCACATATGGGGTATCAGCGTACTCAGGAAAAATTGCACAACAATTTTTGGGGTCTAATTTCTCCTGTTACCCTTGGGAAAATAAAAAAATTGGGGACTAAAAAAATTATTTTTGTGCAAAAAAATGATTTTTTATTTTCACGGCTCTGCGTTATAAACTTCTGTGAAGAACTTGGAGATTCAAAGTGCTCACCACACATCTAGATGAGTTCCTTGGGGGATCTAGTTTTCAAAATGGGGTCCCTTGTGGGGGGTTTCTACTGTTTAGGCACATCATGGGCTCTGCAAACGTAACATGACGCCGCAGACAATTTCATCAAAGTCTGCATTTCAAAACAGCATTACTTCCCTTACAAGCCCCGCCGTGTGCCCAAACAGTGGTTCTCCTCCACATATGGGGTACTAGCGTACTCAGTTCAAAAAGGACAACTTTCGGTGTCCAATTTCTCCTGTTACCCTTGTGAAAATAAAAAATTGCGGGCTAAAAAATCATTTTTTGAGGAAAAAAAATGATTTTTTATTTTCATGGCTCTGGTTATAAACTTCTGTGAAGCATTTGGGGGTTCAAAGTGCTCAATACACATCTAGATAGGTACCCTGGGTGGTCTAGTTTCCAAAATGGGGTCATTTGGGGGGTTTCCACAGTTTTAGGTACATCAGGGGCTCTGCAAACGTAACATGACGCCCACAGACCATTCCATCAAGTCAGCATTTCAAAACGTCACTACTTCCCTTCCGAGCCCCGACGTGTGCCCATACAGTAGTTTTCTCCAACATATGGGATATCGGCGTACTCAGGAGAAAATGGACACCAACTTTTGGGTCCAATTTCTCCTGTTACCCTTGGGAAAATAAAAAAATTGAGGACTAAAAGATCATGTTTGTGGAAAAAATATGATTTTTTTTATTTTCATGGCTCTGGGTTATAAACTTCTGTGAAACCCTTGGGGGTTCAAAGTACTCACTACACATCTAGATAAGCTCCTTGGGGGGGTCTAGTTTACAAAATGGGGTCACTTGTGGGGGGTTTCTGTTTAGGCACATCAGGGGCTCTGCAAACGCAACATGACGCCAGAACATTCCATCAAGTCTGCATTCCAAAATGGCGCTCCTTCCCTTCTGAGCTCTCCCATGCACCAAAACAGTGGTTCCCCCCACATATAGGGTATCGGCGTACTCAGTACAAATTGCACAACAACTTTTGTGGTCCAATGTCTCCTGTTACCCTTGTGAAAATAAAAAATAGCGGGCTAAAAAATCATTTTTGAGGAAAAAAATGATATTTTTTATTTTCACTGCTCTGCGTTATAAACTTCTGTGAAGCACTTGGGGGTTCAGAGTGCTCACAACACATCTAGATAAGTTCCTTAAGGGGTCTAGTTTCCAAAATGGTGTCACTTGTGTTTTTTTTTCACTGTTTAGGCACACAGGGGCTCTCCAAACGCGTAATGATGTCCGCTAAAGATTGGAGCTAATTTTCCATTCAAAAAGTCAAATGGCGCTCCTTCCCTTCTGAGCCCTGCCGTGCACCTAAACAGTGGTTTATGACCATATATGAGGTATCGGTGTACTCAGGAGAAATTACCCAACAAATTTTAGGATCCATTTTATCCTGTTGCCCATGTGAAAATGAAAAAACAGACTAAAAGAAATTTTTTGTGAAAAAAAGTACTTTCTTTTACGGATCAATTTGTGAAGCACCTGGGGGTTCAAAGTGCTCACTATGCATCTAGATAAGTTCCTTGGGGGGTCTAGATTCCAAAATGGGGTCACTTGTGGGGGAGCTCCAATGTTTAGGCACACAGGGACTCTCCAAATGCAACATGGCAACCGCTAAATATTCCAGCATATTTTCCATTCAAAAAGTCAAATGGCGCTCCTTCCCTTCTGAGCCCTGCCGTGCGCCCAAACAGTGGTTTATGACCACATATGAGGTATTGGTGTACTCAGGAGAAATTGCCCAACAAATTTTAGGATCCATTTTATCCTGTTGCTCATGTAAAAATGAAAAAAATGATGCTAAAAGAAAATTTTTGTTGGAAAAATTAAAATGTCAATTTTTTCCTTCCAGGTTGCTTTAGTTCCTGTGAAGCACCTGAAGGGTTAATAATCTTATTGAATGTAGTTTTGAGTAGCTTAAGGGGTGCAGTTTTTAGAATGTTGTCACTTTTGGGTATTTTCTGCCATATAGAGCCCTCAACGTAACTTCAAATGTCAAGTGTCAACTTTTAACCCTTTTTTTAAAAAAAAAAAAATAGTTTCCAAAATTGTGCTGATGTAAAGTAGACCTGTGGGAAATGTCATTTTTTAACTATTTTGTGTCACATAACTCTCTGGGTTAACAGAATAAAAATTCAAAATTTGAAAATTGCAAAATTTTCAAAATTTTAGCCAAATTTCCATTTTTTTCACAAATAAACGCAAAAAATATCGACCTAAATTTACTACTAACATGAAGCCCAATATGTCATGAAAAAACATTCTCAGAATCGCTAGGATACGTTGAAGCGTTCCTGAGTTATTACCTTATAAAGGGACACTGGTCAGAATTGCAAAAAATGGCAAGGTCTTTAAGGTCAAAATAGGCTGGGTCATGAAGGGATTAAAACACCCAACATAACATAAAGACTTCCCCCACATTTCTGAAGCTCTCAACACTTAAAATAAAGGGAAGGGTGTGGCCACAATTATAAAAAATACCGTCCCAATTGAAATGACAGAAGAACTAGGAGATGAATTGAGAAGATTTCACAACCTAGTCTGCCATCTCAACAATCGTTAATGTCTATGCCCCCAATAAAAATGTTTTTACATTTCAGGACAAATTGATTAAAAAAATTTTAAAAAATCAGGAAAGGCAAATTAATATTACTTGGGGACTCAATATGGTTCCTGATTATTGACTAATCTTCCTCAAAAAGATTTTCTTACCACGGTTTAAACACTTGGTTAACAAAACACAAGCTCTTTAATGTCTTTTGTTGCCTCGACTAGGGTTGAGCATTCCGATACTGCAAATATCGGGTATCGGCCGATATTGGCTGTATCGGAATTCCGATTCCGAGTTCCGATATTTTCGTCATATCGGATACCGGAATCGGGATTGTCACTGTCACTGTCAGTGTCCGTCGGTCGGGTCTGTCAGGAGTCAGCGGCACTTACCTGGCAGAAGATCTCCGGCGGTCACGTCCTGGACTGCTTGATGGCCGCAATCTTCTTTCCCCGGCGGTCACATGCAGTATCTCGCGATAACTGCAGTGACTGCTGGGTAATCCCGGCCGTAAAGCAGTCAGTCCGATGACGTCACCGCCGGGGAAGCAGGTAATCAGCTGTGCTGCGTTGCGATGACAGGCTCTGCCTGTCATTGCGATGTAGCAGAGTTGGATCGTCGTGGGACTATCGTTATGGACTGCGTCGGACAGGTGGTATACTGTTGGTTTGTTTTTTTTTCTTTTTTTACAGGAGATCGATGGCGTCGCAGGAATGAGAGTACAATAAAATTAATGAAAACTGTGTTGTCTCTTTTATTTCATTAAAATACTTTTTTCTTGCTGTGTTTTTTTTTTTACACATTTAATAACTTTGGGATTAATAATGGATCGGTGTCTTATTGACACCTCTCCATTATTAACCGGGCTTATTGTCACCGTGCAATCAACGGTGACATTAACCCCTTATTACCCCGCTTGCCACCGCTACAGGGCAAGTGGGAAGAGCCGGGTAAAGTGCCACAATTGGCACATCTTTTGATGCGCCAAATGTGGGGCTGCTGTAGCCTGGTATTATCAGGCTGTTGAGGGCCAAAATCCATGGGCCTTGACAGTCTTTTAATACCAGGCCGCAGCAGTCTGCATTTTACTTGGCTGGTTAACAAAAATAGGGGGACCCCTACGCCGTTTTTTTTTTCGAGGGGATCCCCTATTTTTGTTAACCAGCCAAGCTAAGCAGACTGCTGTGGCCTGGTATTATCAGGCTGGCAAGGTCCATGGATATTGGATCCTTACCAGCCTGAAAAACCAGGCCTCAGCGGTCTGCTTCATCTGGCTGGTTAACAAAAATAGGGGGGACCCCACGCCAATTTTTTTCGAGGGGATCCCCTATTTTTGTTAATCAGCCAAGATATGCAGACTGCTGTGGCCTGGTATTATCAGGCTGGCAAGGTCCATGGATCTTGGCTCCTTAACAGCCTGAAAATCCAGGCCTCAGCGGTCTGCTTCATCTGGCTGGTTAACAAAAATAGGGGGGACCCCACGCCAATTTTTTTCGAGGGGATCCCCTATTTTTGTTAATCAGCCAAGATATGCAGACTGCTGTGGCCTAGTATTATCAGGCTGGCAAGGTCCATGGATCTTGGCTCCTTAACAGCCTGAAAATCCAGGCCTCAGCGGTCTGCTTCATCTGGCTGGTTAACAAAAATAGGGGGGACCCCACGCCATTTTTTTTTCGAAGGGAACCCCTATTTTTGTTAATCAGTTCCCTCTGACGTCACTGATTGTGTCCCTGGCTGACCTGAAGTGAAAGTGGAAAGCAATCAATTAAGCTTTCCACTTAAGGGCCCGTCTCACATAGCGATATCGCTACCGAGATCGCTGCTGAGTCACTAGTTTTGTGACGCAGCAGCGAGCTCACCAGCGATATCGCTGTGTGTGACATTCAGCGACGATCAGCCCCCCTGCCGGGTATCGCTGATCGTCGCTGAAATGTCAGGACCTTTTTTTGATCGCTGGTTTCCCGCTGACAGGCACACATCGCTGCGTGTGACAGGCGGGAGACCAGCGATCCGCTGGTAACCAAGGTACACAGCGGGTTTCCAGGCGCGGGGCTGTGCCTAGAAACCCGCTGTGTACCTTGGATACCAGCGCCCTGATGCAGGGAGCTGGTATCCAAGGTACACAGCGGGTTTCCAAGCGCTGCACGGTGCCTGGAAACCCGCTGTGTACCTTGGTTACCAGCGGATCGCTGGTCTCCCGCCTGTCACACGCAGCGATGCGTGCCTGTCAGCGGGAGACCAGCGATCAAAAAAAGGTCCTGACATTTCTGCGACGATCAGCGATACCCGGTAGGGGGGCTGATCGTCGCTGAATGTCACACACAGCGATATCGCTGGTGAGCTCGCTGCTGCGTCACAAAACTAGTGACTCACCAGCGATCTCGGTAGCGATATCGCTATGTGAGACGGGCCCTTAAGCGATGTTACCCGCAGTGTCGCTGTCCCAGATCGCTGCCTGAGCTGCCTGTTTGGCAGCTCAGCAGCGATCATGTAGCGATACACCAGCGATCCTGACAAGTGCATATCGTTGTCGGGATCGCTGGTGTATCGTTATGTGACACCCAGCCTTTACTCTCCTGTCAGGCAGGAGAGGAACTCATTCATTTGGGGTTTACTGTGAGGCTGCAGCATTAGCTGCGGTCCCTGCAGTAAACATTAACCCTTTCTGAAGGATTACACCGTGGGACCTGACTGTGCATGGGATAGGTAAGAATAATTTTGCTTTTTTATTTTATTTTTATTACAGGAAATGGTTTTTGCAGTAAAATAAAAGATGGTCAAAAACATGTGTCTTTATTTCATTAAAATGATTTTTAATTAAAGTGTGTGTGTTTTATTTTTATTTCATGCAATAGGATTAATAATTGATAGTTGTCTAATTGACAGCTCTCAATTATTAACCTGGCTTAAGGTCACCTTTCAATAGCAAGGTGGCTATAACCCCATATTAACCCATTCGCCACCGCTACAGGGCAATGGGAATAGACGGGCAAAGTGCCAGAAAGGGCGAATCTAATTATAGATTTGTCTTTCCTGGGGTGTCTGGGGGCAGATGTTAGTAGCCGGGGGGGGGGGGCAAAAATAATGGTCCCTCTCTGGGCTATTATTATCTGCCCCCACTCACTGGCTTTGTCTGTCTGGTTGCGAAAATAGGGCGGGAGCCCACGCATTTTTTTTCAGCAATTTTACACCTCATATATATATATATACATGTCATTGAATTTGTGACACATATATAATATATATATTTATATTTGTAGTTCATACACTTCTACATAGTATAATAGCCGCTAATTCAATTGCCGGCTTTTGTGAAAATGCAGAACCCGACATGAAATGACACTTGGTGTACATAGGGTTAACCATGTCTTTTCATGTCCTTTGCTATCTAATTTGCACAAACAATTAAATCAGTCTATGTGTGCAAAATTTCACACCTGTAGGGGTTAATTAAAGGTGTAAATTCGTAGCAAAAAAGTCCGTTTTTTTTACAACGAATTTACACCTTTAATTAACCCCTACAGGTGTGAAATTTTGCACACATAGACTGATTTAATTGTTTGTGCAAATCAGATAGCAAACGACATGAAAAGACATGGTTAACCCTATGTACACCAAGTGTCATTTCATGTCGGGTGCTTCTGTCTTTTCACTGAAGCCGGCTTTACCCGGCAATTGAATCAGAGGATATTTTACTATGTAGAAGTGTATAAACTATACATATATGTATATATATATGTCACAATGACATGTATATATATATATGTATTCTATGTGTGTATATTTAGTGTTTACAAGGAAAGAATGGGGTTTTTTTAGTTGCGATATTTTGTTCCCATAGACTTACATGGGACTTCCGGTATCGGTATCGGGTATCGCCGATATTTTAGTGATATCGGCGATACCATTCCGATTCCGATACTTTAGGATATCGGAAAGTATCGCTCAACTCTAGCCTCGACTCATCTTCGAGAGAATACACTTCTAATTCTGACCTCATCTAGAATCGATCTATTACAGATGTCTTCACAATATCCAAATTCAAAGAGATCTCAATTTTGCCCAAATCCATCTTTGATTATTCACCAGTTTTGGAACATTTCTGATGGGCATCCACAGAACAAACAACTGAGGAGATGCAACTCCACCCTACTGAAAATCGCATCTTATAAATTCAAGATTGAATTGGCCATAAAGCAATATTTAATTGAAAATCACACGGATGAAGTTAGTCCTTTCCATGTCTGGAATGCACAAAAAAGCATTCAACAGAGGAACCTTGATGAAAATCTCATCTATTCACAAGAAAAAATTTAGAAAAAAAAATCATCTCTTTACAACTCCTTATAAAATGTAAAGAAGACTCACAATCGAATATGGCCTCGCCCTCACTCTTCTTACAACAGGAAATTTTAACACTCAGGAGTTTAAAATAGAACTTCTCTCCTCTTGTGACTCATATCATATTGCAAATTTAACTCCTACCGTTTTCTCAACAAACCGTCCAAATACATGTGTAAGAGAATAAAAAACATTAGATACAGACAGAGAATAGACAGAATTCTTTCTTCTTCAGGATTTAAAAAAGGATCACCCCAAAGAAACTGCAGATACCTTTGCCGAATATTATTCTAACCTATATAACCTTGATTCAGATCCCTCTATTATTCCTACAAAGAAACCATTAACAAATTTGTTTAAAAAAATGTACCTTCCCAAAATCAAGCATATATAGATTTCTTTAACCTCCCCTGTTCCACTGATAAAGTAATGGCCACAATACAAAAACTCAAACTTATGAAAGTTCCTGGTCCTGATGGAGTCATTAACGAATATTACAGAAATTTTGATATTTGTCTTGCTCCTCATCTTACAAACGTCTTTAACTTCGTCCCAACAGAGATGTTGGAAGCAACGATTGCTTTAATCTTCAAATCTAAAAGACACCCTGACCAGGTCAAAAATTATTGACCAATCTCGCTAATTAACTCAGATGTTAAAATTTATGCTTTCCCTGAGGAAGCCGCACAGGCTGCGGCGTAACGCGTGGGACCTTGGTGTCCTCTGGTCCTGACTGCCCGTTTGCTCTCTCATGCCTTTATCATGAGGTTTGTTCTGGTTTATATCATGTGCTAGTGATTTTTTCATGGCTTTTGTTTCTCTTCACAATTATTGATTTGGAGCCATCTTTTTAGTTCACAGGTGGGGGACTATTTTACCCCTTATTTGGGCTTGCTTATAATTATTTGATATATTTTTTGTATCATTAATATTTTTTCTGCTATCCATACAGGTTCTCTCATCATAGGTGGACCATTACATATTTCCAAATGTTTATTTTATGATCATATGTTTTTCCAGTTATTTTTCATGTTTTTGTTATTTTTGAGACATTATTCATTATATACCTTGATCATGGTTAGGGGCGGGCGTTTGGGACCAGAGTCACTCTGATTTTACTTGTGTTTTACTTTACTCTTTGTATACCAATAAAATTGACTGTTTTTCTACTTTCCATTATCTGAGTAGTGTGCATTACTGCGGTAGTTCCTTTCTCTCTTACTTAGCTGTTGTTTTTTCTACCGATCTGCACCTCCTTATTTAATTGTGTATAATTGGTGCGCCCTGCATTTCACATTATTAAAAATTTATGCTAAGATCTTAGCAAACAGATTGGAAAACATTTTACTCAACGTAACAACAAACAGATAGTTTTCATAACGGGTCATCAGTCATCTGATAGAACCAAGATATTTGTTAACATCATAAATAAGATTAAATCCACAAACCTCCCTTCCATCGTACGATCCTTGGATGCTGAGAAAGCATTCGACAGACTAAAATGAACATACCTCAAACTTACACTTTCCAAATTTGGGTTCTGTAAGCAAATCATGTCCTCCATCTAGCCACTTTACTCATCTCTGAGAGCCAACATCTATGAAAACAACCACCTTTCAAATTTCATCCACATATCTGATGACACCAGACAGGGCTGCCCCTCTCCCCCTATTATTTGCCCTGTCTCTATAATCCTTGGCTCAATGTATTAGGGACAATCTTTCCATAAAGGGTATACAGTCCCCCCACTTGCCACTTTAAAATTGGACTCTTTGCTAATGACTTGATCCTCTCCTTAACTGATCCAGTATCAGCCGGACATGAAACAGCGTGATAAGGGAGGCCGACATGCCGATGTGAAGGAGTGACAAGACGGCCAAATGGAAAGGGGGGACAAAGATGAGCCAACAGGTAGTAGTATAGGGCTACAGGGGAAGTGACATGTGCTGCTAGCTGGGGGCCCTCTGGGGGAGTGGGGGCCCTAGGCAGCTGCCTGCCCCTAACGCCAACCCTGCTGCCGGGACCCTGACCCGCTGGGCCCGGTCGCAGTGGCGACCGCTGCAACGGTGGAAGTTACGCCCCTGATTGGCTCAGTTCAGAACATCCTCTACAGCCTGGCTGGATCACGAACTTCACAACAACAATTTCCGCCCTGTTAGAAATCTCTTATTTAAACACCTTCTCTGTCCAAGATTACCTGAACTGAATCACCCAATCTTTTAGGCCATCATCTTAGCCTGGAAAAAACTTGCCAAACCAAAAGTAAAAGAGAAAAAATTTGACAAAAACCCTCTCTCTTTCATTGATTAGCTCCACTTTTAACATTCAATTACCTCATATTAACATAGTAACATAGTTAGCAAGGCCGAAAAAAGACATTTGTCCATCCAGTTTAGCCTATATTCCATCAGAATAAATCCCCAGATCTTATGAAAGTTCCTGTTCTAACGAACCTAATAACTGTAAGATACAATATTGGTACGCTCCAGGAAGACATCCAGGCCTCTCTTGAACCCTCGACTGAGTTCGCCATCACCACCGACTCAGGCAAGGAATTCCAGATTCTCACTGCCCTAACCATAAAGAATCCTCTTCTATATTGGTGGAAAAAACCTTCTCTCCTCCAGACACAGAAAATTCCCCCTTGTGACCATCACCTTCCTTGGTATAAACAAATCCTTGGAGAGATATTTGAATTGTCCCCTTATATACTTATACATGGGTATTAGATCGCCCCTCAGTCGTCTTTTTTCTAGACAAAATAATCCTAATTTTGCTAATCTCTCTGGGTATTGTAGTTCCCCCATCCCCTTTATTAATTTGTTGCCCTCCTTTGTACTCGTTGTAGTGCCATTATATCCTTCCTGAGTACACAGTACTCCATGTGCGATCTAACCAGGGATTTGTACAGAGGCAGTATAATGCTCTCATCATGTGTATCCAGACCTCTTTTAATGCACCCCATGATCCTGCTTGCCTTGGCAGCCACTGCCTGGCACTGGCTGCTCCAGGTAAGTTTATCATTAACTAGGATCCCCAAGTCCTTCTCCATGTCAGATTTACCCAGTGGTTTCCCGTTCAATGTGTAATGGTGATATTAATTCCTTCTTCCCATGTGTATAACCTTACATTTATCATTGTTAAACCCCATCTGTCACCTTTCGGCTCAAGTTTCCAACTTATCCAGAACCATCTGTAACAGAATACTATCTTCTCTTGTATTGACTGCTTTACATAGTTTTGTATCATCTGCAAATATCAATATTTTACTGTGTAAACCTTCTACCAGATCGTTAATAAATATGTTGAAGAGAATAGGTCCCAACACCAACTCCTGCAGTACCCCACTGGTCACAGAGACCCAGTTAGAGAATATACCATTTATAACCACCCTCTGCTTTCTATCACTAAGCCAGTTACTTACCCATTCACACACATTTTCACCTAGACCCAGCATTCTCATTTTGTGCACCAACCTCTTGTGTGGCACGATATCAAACGCTTTGGAAAAATCAAGATATACCATGCCAAATGACTCACCTTGGTCCAGTCTATAAGCTTACCTCTCCATAAAAACTGATTAGATTGGTTTGACAGGAGCGATTCCTGATAAACCCATGCTGATATGGAGTTAAACAGTTATTCTCATTGAGATAATCGAGAATAACATCCATCAGAAACCCTTCAAATATTTTACCAACAATAGAGGTTAGACTTACTGGCCTATAATTTTCAGGTTCACTTTTAGAGCCTTTTTGAATATTGGTACCATATTTGCTATGCGCCAGTCCTGTGGCACAGATCCTGTCACTATAGAGTCCCTAAATAAAAGAAATAATGGTTTGTCTATTACATTACTTAGTTCTCTTAGTACTCATGGGTATATGCCATCTGGACCTGGAGATTTATCTATTTTATTCTTATTTAGCCTGTTTCGCACCTCTGCTTGGGTTAGATTGGTGACACTTAATATAGGGTTTTCTTTGTATCTCGGCATTTCACCTAGCATTTTATTCTCCACCGTGAATACAGTGGAGAAGGTGTTTAATATATTAGCTTTTTCCTCGTCATCTACAACCATTCTTTCCGCACAATTTTTTAAGGGGCTAACACTTTCACTTGTGATTCTTTTACTATTGATATAGTTGAAGAACAGTTTGGGATTAGTTTTACTCTTCTTAGCAATGTGCTTCTCTGTTTCCTTTTTGGCAGCTTTAATTAGTTTTTTTCGATAAAGTATTTTTCACCCTATAGTTTTTAGAGCTTCAATGGTGTCATGCTGCTTTAGTAGTTTAAAAGCTTTCTTTTTACTGTTAATTGCCCCTCTTACTTCTTTGTTTAGCCACATGGGTTTTCCTATTTCTTGTCCTTTTATTCCCACAAGGTATAAACTGCTTACAGTGCCTATTTAGGATGTTCTTAAACATTTCCCATTTATTATCTGTATTCTTACAGTATTTCTGAGTACATTGTCCCAGTCAACCAAATTAAGGGCATCTCTAAGGTGGTCAAACTTTGCCTATTTAAATTCAGTTTTTTTGTGACTCCCTGACAAGAGTCCCTAGCGAAAGACAAATGAAACTGTACAATACTGTTGTTGCCATTTCCGAGATGCCCGACGACCCGCAGATTTGTTATTCTGTCAGGTCTATTAGAACCTAGTTGGATTCTGCACCAATTGTGAAATATAATTTTTCTTGCCTGTTGCCTTTATGGGTTTTGCAGGACTCTGTTTCCCAGTTAATATCCGGGTAGTTAAAGTCACCCATAACAAGGACCTCATTATGGGTTGCAGCTTCATCAATCTGCCTTAGTAGTAGACTTTCCATGATTTCTGTTATATTTGGGGTTTATAACACACCCCAATGAAAATTGTATTATTTTTCCCTCCATGTATTTCGACCCATATGGAATAGACATCCTCATTCCCTTCATTAATATCCTCCCTTAAAGTGCACTTTAGACAAGACTTTACATAAAAGACAAACCCCTCCTCTTCTCCGATCCTTTCTGAAAAGACTGTAACCTTGTAAGTTAACTGCCCAGTCATAGCTTTCATCTAACCATGTCTCGGTTATTCCCACTATGTTATAGTTACCTGTAGATATTTCTGCTTCTAGTTCTTCCATCTTGTTTGTCAGACTTCTGTCCTTCCTCCTGGTCACAGATAGGTTTCAATAAAACCAAGGATACTCAAAATAGGAACGATTTTATTTTTTTTAAAACCTAAATCTGTTTAAGTGGGAAACAGATCTTCATGAACTTTTTTCCGCAAAAGAATACTCCTATTACTCTCATACTTCCATGCTCCTGGCCAAGAATCCTATTTTAAAGTCTTGGCCAGGTGGTACTTCACTCCTGTTAGGCTAGTTCATTTTAATAGTAACAGCTCTTCTCTTTGTTGGAGAAATTGCAGGGAATCGGGCACTCTCCTCCATAAATTTTGGAGCTGTCCATAAAATCAAGAGGCTTTGGACCCAGATTTCTTCACTGATCTCAAAACTGTTTATCGATTTATTTCAATCACTTCACAAATGGCTCTCTCTTCAATTGGTTTTAGCGCAGATAGGCAGGGACCACAGAAAGTTCAACATAAATGGTGTCTTTATTTTCAGAACTCACACATAGAAGTGATATCCTTCGGATCGCAGCTGGGTTTCCATAAACGCAATCTAGAACTTAAAACCCGTTGCCGTGGACAATTGAATCGCCATGTCTTTTGGGTGTGTCACCCGCCTTGAGCTCCCTGGCTCTGTGTTCGTTCCACACAGACCTGGATTGCACAGAGCCACCTGCTCTGCAGCTTGCAAACTCCAATCTGACACACCCAAGGCAAAAACTGATCGATTTAAATGGAAATGTGGCCATAGAGCCACTTCCAAAATCCGGATTGGAGAGAGGGATTCGCCCCACTACCAAACCTGCAAATCCCTCTAAAAATAAAAGCCCTTTAGGGGTTTTCCTAAAAATCTGACTGAGTCACTACTTGGACCTAATCCACTCTTTCTTTTATTTTGCCTTTTGACTCACAGGCGTCCTGTGGTAACACAAGGCACTCCAGCAGATTTAATAGGATTCAGTCCGCATTCTAGGGGACATATATCGACCCTTGAATATGATCCCACTCAAAGTGTCAGAATTCAAACCTAGCAGCTTCTGTGCACCAGTCGGCAGCTGTTCCTTCTGAGCTATTCAGCTCACTGGACGGTTCTGTGCTTATCCAAATACTTGAACCTATGTTGTTGCTGAAGTCTCCACCCAGAAATTCCTGTTGGTTACCACCCTGAGCTCCTGACTGGCTCATTCTAATTGCACACCCTACTTAAACCTGTCCTTGCTCTCAGTTCCTTGCATAATTATTGAGCTACTTGCCATTAGTAAAGCTTCATTCCACAAGCTATTCCTTCAAACGAAGTAGATTAATAAGATGGTGTGCACTCAAGTCACTCTAGGTGGGTGAGGTGCTGGTGAGTCGGACCGTGGAGGTCCCGAATACAGATAAATAATATAATTCACCGCACACTCAGGTTTGATAATTTGCATAAACTGTGTAAATTTATTCAAAAATATCCAGTCCAAAAAATTTGTTCCATAACATACAGATAAGACACCCAAGGTTTCGATCCTCCCGGATCTTAATCATGGGTACTACAAAAAAATAAAGAAAAACATTTTAGACATATATACATACACACATATAAATAAGCATAATGTGGACTGTAGGAAGAAAAAAAAGGGGGGGGGTTACAAAGTACTAGAATACATTAATAAATCCAGGTATATAGGTATCATGCAAGACACATTATCTCATAGTGTTGTAGAATGCTGGAGTTCAATAATAAATTCAGCTATCTGGGTATTATGAACATTGCAATGTTATCACATAGTATCACAGCAACAGCAAAATTGTAACATTATCAGATGGTGTGTAACAGGGCCGGCTCCAGGTTTTTATGGGCCCCGGGCGAAAGAGCCTCAGTGGGCCCCTTTAACACAGACCACGATTCATGATGCACAGATACAGCAGAGAAATATGGGTACAGTACAATGCCAAATACTTCACTTCTTCCATTACATGACTGATATCTATTGTAAATTGTACAATAGCTCAAAAACCGCCAAATCCTCAAAGCGCACAGTACAGACTGGACAGTACAGTCCTCCATACAATATTATGGGCACCACAGTCTCCCCCTCATCACCCATATAATACCCCATGCAGGATGTCACCCCATATAATGCTCCATACAGATTACTGGACCCAAAATAATGCTCCATACAGAATACTGGACCCAATATAATGCTCCATACAGGATACTGGTCCCCATATAATGCTCCATACAGGATACTGGTCCCCATATAATGCTCCATACAAAATACGGAGCTCTCCTCTGCGCTGTACTGCGTTCTGCACTGTTACGGCTCAGGAAAGGGCGCTGTGGAAAGACTCCCCATTATCATCATGATTACCTCCCCATCATCATCATTGCCTCCCCATCATCATGGCCTCCCCATTATCATCAATGCCTGCCCATCATCATCATCTCCTCCCCATCATCATCTTCTCCCCATCATCAATGCCTGCCCATTATCATCAATGCCTGCCCATTATCATCATCTTCTCCCCATCATCATCAATGCCTCCCCATTATCAGCAATGCCTGCCCATCATCATCTTCTCCCCATCATCAATGCCTGCCCATTATCATCAATGCCTGCAAATTATCATCATCTTCTCCCCATCATCATCATCATCATCAATGCCTCCTCATTATCAGCAATGCCTGCCCATCATCACACACAGACAGCACACAAGCACTCTCTCACATACATACACACACACACACACAAAGCACCGCACTACATACACACAGACACACACACACGTCTTACCTGCCCAGCGTCCGCGCTCTCTGCCACAGCCGGCCGCTGAATGATGAGGTCATTCAGCGGCGCTGCTGTGAGAGGAAGCGCTGGCGCCCCCTGGAGCCCGGAGCTGCGGCAGCGGAGGCACGGGAGAGGTAAGTATTGTGCCAGCTGATGCCGGGGCCCTGAGCGGGCGGGGGGGCCCAGTGGCAGCGCTGACACCGCTCTCCTCCGCTAACGGGCGCGGGGGTGCCAGACTGCGAGTGGGCCCCCCCGCCTGCTCAGGGCCCCGGCACTTGCCCGGGTGTGCCGGGTGCTGACGCCGGCCCTGGTGTGTAACATGGGCAAATCGCATTAAAAGATTCCATTAAATCATAATATAGAAAAAATGCCCAGGAGTACAAAAAAGAACAAGGGATCTTATAATTCTATATTTTTACCTTCTTCACTGTAGTGTCACGAATGAGGCACATAGAGAGAGATATGGAGCCCCCTTTAGAAGTCCCAAGGTGCTATAGGTAATAATACAGTAGGTATATTTAGTAAAGGAAAGGAAGATTGGATGTATATATATATATATATATATATATACACACACATACATACACACACAGTATATACATACATACACATACACAGTACAGACCAAAAGTTTGGACACCTTCTCATTTAAAAATTTTTTTTTGTATTTTCATGACTATGAAAATCGTACATTCACACTGAAGGTATCAAAACTATGAATTAACACATGTGGAATTATATACTTAACAAAAAGTGTGAAACAACTGAAAATATGTCTTATATTCTAGGTTCTTCAAAGTAGCCACCTTTTGCTCTGATTACTGCTTTGCACACTCTTGGGATGAGCTTCAAGAGGTAGTAACCGGAAATGGTTTTCACTTCACTGGTGTGCCCTGTCAGGTTTAATAAGTGGGATTTCTGGCCTTATAAATGGGGTTGGGACCATCAGTTGTGTTGTGCAGAAGTCTGGTGGATACACAGCTGATAGTCCTACTGAATAGACTTAGAATTTGTATTATGGCAAGAAAAAAGCAGCTAAGTAAAGAAAAACGAGTGGCCATCAGTACTTTAAGAAATGAAGGTCAGTCAGTGTAAAAAATTGGGAAAACTTTGAAAGTGTCCCCAAGTGCAGTTGCAAAAACCATCAAGCGCTACAAAGAAACTGGCTCACATATGAGGACCGCCCCAGGAAAGGAAGACCAAGAGTCACCTCTGCTTCTGAGGATAAGTTTATCCGAGTCACCAGCCTCAGAAATCGCAGGTTTACAGCAGCTCAGGTTAGAGACCAGGTCAAAGCAGAGTTCTAGCAGCAGACACATCTCTACAACTGTTACTTTGTGCAGCAGGCCTTCATGGTAAAATAGCTGCTAGGAAACCACTGCAAAGGACAGGCAACAGGCAGAAGAGACTTGTTTGGGCTAAAGAACACAAGGAATGGACATTAGACCAGTGGAAATCTGTGCTTTGGTCTGATGAGTCCAAATTTGAGATCTTTGGTTCCAACCACCGTGTCTTCGTGCGACGCAGAAAAGGTGAACGGATGGACTCTACATGCCTGGTTCCCACCGTGAAGCATGGAGGAGGAGGTGTGATGGTGTGGGGGTGCTATGCTGGTGACACTGTTGGGGATTTATTCAAAATTGAAGGCATACTGAACAGGCATGGCTACCACAGCATCTTGCAGCGCCATACTATTCCATCCGGTTTGCGTTTAGTTGGACCATCATTTATTTTTCAACAGGACTATGACTCCAAACACACCTCCAGGCTGTGTAAGGGCTATTTGACCAAGAAGGAGAGTGATGGGGTGCTACGCCAGATGACCTGGCCTCCACAGTCACCAGACCTGAACCCAATCGAGATGGTTTGGGGTGAGCTGGACCGCAGAGTGAAGGCAAAAGGGCCAACAAGTGCTAAGCATCTCTGGGAACTCCTTCAAGACTGTTGGAAGACCATTTCCGGTGAATACCTTTTGAAACTCATCAAGAGAATGCCAAGAGTGTGCAAAGCAGTAATTAAAGCAAAAGGTGGCTAGTTTGAAGAACCTAGAATATAAGACATATTTTTAGTTGTTTCACACTTTTTTGTTAAGTATATAATTCCACGACCCTGGGACCCCTTTGAGGGTGGTTAGTGAGTTTAAATATTTGGGCATTGTGATCTCTGCTAAATTGGAGGAATATGAACGGCTCAATCTTACCCCCCTTATCAATAAGTTTCAACAAAAAATTGCAGCGTGGAAGAAACTATTCCTGTCTGTGGCGGGTAGAGCAAATTTATTAAAAATGATCCTCATGCCCCAACTCCTATATATACTCCATAATACGCCTGTCTGGTTGGCGCAAAATAAATTCTACCGAATTGATTCTCTTTTCCGGGACTTGATCTGGAAGGGTAGTAGGGCACGCATTAAACTTGAACATCTACAGAGGTCAAAAGAGGAGGGGGGCCTGGCAATCCCGAACCCGTGGGTTTATTATGTGTCATCCCAATGTCAGCATATGGTGGGGTGGGGGAGCCTACCCAATCTACATCGGCTGGGAAGCTCATTGAGTTTATAGTGGGCAGAGGTCCGTTGCTTGCTAGTCTAGAGGCTGGTAGGTTCCGGGTGAACCCTAAAAGGCTCCCGACGATCGCTATGGTGGACAAGATTTGGCAAAGAGTTAGACAATGGAGGGGCATTACGGAGCTCACGCGCTTCTCGTCGGTTTGGTTTGACCCGAGACTGGGGGAGTTAATGCGTCTGAGGGGATGTGCTCAATGGAGAAGGGTCGGGATATGGTTTGTGTCACAGCTGTTGGTTGGCGGCATGCTTAAGACTTTTGAGGAGATCAGGAAGGAGTTCCCTCTGAGTCAATCCCTCTTTTTTCAATATTTGCAGCTGCGGCATACAGTCAATCGACAGCTTAAAACATTAAGAATAGTGGTGCAATCAGATGCGATGGTGAATCTTATAGGGACACTAAGGGTTTCATCTCCCTCGTATATAGGGGTTTTTTGGATTCATTCCTGGTACGGCACCCGGCTAAGTCCAGAGAAAAATGGGAAGAGGATGTGGGACCAATTTCGGACTCTCAGTGGGAGAGCGTATTAAAATTCATCCCCAAGGTCTCTATGAGTGAAGCCAGGAGAGTCTCACAACTAGGGTTGAGCATTCCGATACCGAAACCCGGTTCCGATACCTGAAATCCAATGTAAGTCTATGGGAACAAAATATCGGAATTAAAAATATTCCGATATTTTGTTCCCATAGACTTACATTGGATTTCAGGTATCGGAACCGGGTTTCGGTATCGGAATGCTCAACCCTACTCACAACTCTACCTAACACATAGGGTATACAGGACCCCGGTCTGGATGAAGAGGGCGGGCCTGAGAAGGGATTCCTGCTGTCCGCGCTGCTCTGAGGATGGGGCAGATCTCCTACATATGATGTGGTCCTGCCCTGCCCTACAGAACTTTTGGGTACAAACACTTAATTTGACTCAGGAGGTAATGGGAGTGGATCTTATAAGGAACCCGCTGACGTGTGTATTGGGGTGCATGGAGGATATCGCGGTTGATGAGTGGGGGAAGCTGACCATAGCCAGAATCCTATATGCTGCCAGAAAGCTCATTGCGGTCCACTGGTTAGATGACAAAGCGCCAGTTAGACAAGAACTGATTAATAAGGTTAACTTTATTGTTATGATGGAACAGAACATATATGCGAAAAGAGGTCAACACATGCAGTTTGAGAATGTGTGGAGTGGCTGGATGGAACAACCGGGTCTGGCTTCAGAGGCTCTTATGAGAGAAAGAATGCGTCTGCCTACGCGCCCTTGACCCTCTGAGTTGGTACTTTAAACAGGGATCTTAAGTGGTTGTCTCGAAAAAAAAAAGGATTCAAAATGTGACATGGTGTGTGATATATGCAATGATTTAAAGGGAAGGGGTTAGGGTGGAGCGGGGGAGGGTAGGGGACTTAGGATGTAAGAACAGTTATACTGCCTGTCAGGTTGAATACGGTTTATATTATATGCTAAAGTTAAATGTACTGTCAAAGTTTCATGCTGACAATTTTTAAATAAAAATCATCTGATTTAAAAAAAAAAGTATATAATTCCACATGTGTTAATTCAGTTTTGATGCCTTCAGTGTGAATGTACAATTTCCATAGTCATGAAAATACAGAAAAATCTTTGAATGAGGTGTGTCAAAACTTTTGGTCTGTACTGTATACTATATACTATATATACATATATGGTCCATGATGTACCTGGGATGTAAAGATACAATTGAATGAGGCTGGAATGACCGTCAGTAAATGGTCATCAGTACCTGGTCACGACCTAAATAGATAATGGAGTATGTAATAGTCCGGAAGGGGAAAAGGGTGAATTTGAGTGCTAAAAATTACCTGGGGGGTACCAGGGGCGCTCCCGCGCCTTGTCCTGTGGCTGGGTATGCAGGTGTGCAGAGGGGAAGGAGCACACCAGAATTTTATTGTCCGCTCCATGTACCTCTGGACCGGAAGTACAATTATGCTCACATGGATTGATTTGCTCTGTTTTCTGCCTGTGTGGTACTACCATTGTGATCTCTTCTGATCGCACATGCGAGTCAATACAGGGCGTCTTGCGAATGCGCTATAATATCATATGTCCTGCACTTCTCGCTGCGCAGATACTTTTTTGAGCTTCATATCTCCTGCGTTCCACAGTGCGCAGACGCATTGATGCTAGGCGTCCTGCATTCCACTTCACGCAGGCGCTCACATATGCAAGCCGTTGCGTCATGTGGTTGAGGCCGGACTAGGTTTCTCCTCACTTCCGGCAATATTGCCTTCTGTCTGTTCCACGCTCGTACACCTGCTGACTATGAGATGGCCATCATACGATTATATAAAGTCAAGCTGGCGTCTTCAACATTCACTTCCCCTGATTAAGCCCCGCTTGTCGGGGCGATACGCGTGGGTCACTTGCTTTCTCCAGCCTTGTTACCCGGATCTAGGGGTCTCTTGTGTTAGCTTCATGTGAGGATTCTTTGGTAACTATATCCTTCATTTTCTGGCTTCATGGGGCCTTTGCCTTAAACCTATGTTTTCATTTCCAGCTATTGGGCTGATCTTTTCATTACCAGCTATTGGACTGTTTTTTTTCAGGCTTTTTTGAATATGCTTACTCTTGGTAGATATTTCTCCACTTGGACCATTTACTATATTATGTGTCCTTATATGCTTTTTTGAGCTTATAGCCTTTACCCCATAAGCCAGTAGGTCCTTATGGTTATATTATCCTTATATATATATATGTATTCACATGCTTTTGGAGTGTAGATGTTTTCTGTGTTTTTAATCATGTTTTTATAATTGTTGCCAATAAAACTTGTCACATTATTTTTGCATTCATATATAGTGTGGTGTTGTGAATGGGCTTGAGATGAGTTCTGAGCGGAGGCTCCCTCTGGTGGTTACAGGCCGTGCTGGTCTGTTCAGTGAAGATTGTGAGGACTGGGAATCAGGTATTACTGACTGGTCTTATATAAGGGAGTCACCTTCCCATCAGGGTTGCCGGTGATCAATTGTTCGGGTCTCAATCCTTGATTCCTGTTTCCCTTGTAGCCTGCTGTGTCGTGTCTGCATCTCCTGCTAACAAATAAGACATTTTCTTCTTTTTGTTTCTGTGCTTAATTTTTTGTATTTTGTCCTGCACTTCTGTGGGGGCCTTCTGGGTCCCCTCAGGGGGCTTTTGCCCTCTCAGTTTAGTTCAGCCACTGATGTTTGTACTTTTGCTTTTTCCAGTTTTTTCAGTGGCTGCTGTTTTGATTTTGTTACACCAGAGAACTAATTTAGGTGGTAGAGGTCGTGTGATCTCAGGTGTTTTTGAAATTAGTAGAGTTGGTGCTTTCAGGGTTTTTTTTGGGATTGCAGTAAGTACCCTTCCTATCCTTTTCTATTTAGTTAGTTTGGGCCCCAACGTTTGCTCATACTATTTTCTGTCTGTGTCAGTATTTCGTCTTGTCTAACCGCCATTACATGTTTGGGGGCTTGCTATTATCTTTGGGGTTCTGCTCCGGGGCAGATAGCTTTCCTATTTCTATCTTTAGGTGTAGTTAGTTTCTCAGGCTGTGACGAGGCGTCTAGGACCAACGTAGGAACGCTCCACGGCTGCCTCTAGTTGTGGTGGTTAGTCAGGGTACTGCAATCTCATAGATTCCAACTGCTCTGGTGTATTGCCTTTTTGCCTGCACTCCTCAGCTACCGAATCACAACAGTGTGGTGTGCAATTTTTTGCAGCAGTGCTTTCTCTCCTTTAGCTCATGTTTTGTGAACTGCTGTGTTGTACCTCTGTTGATTAATATTTATTTAATCTTGCTGTGCACCTGGACCTTGGTTTCTGTTCACATCCGGCCTGGAAGTGACACGACGCTGGACTGCAGTACGTGACCGCACATGCTCGGGGGCCATGATGTTTGTTGTTAAAGTTGTCATGGTGAAGAGGGAGTAGTTATAGCAAGGGAATATGACAGGCTGGATTATCAGCCGCACAGAGCATAGGGCTAAAAGCGCCAAATTATATTGGAATAATGTGTAAATAGCAGCAGGTTGTTAAGAGTGGAAACCGGATCCATGGGTATAAACTTGATGATGTGTAAATACCCTGTTCATATAGAGTGAAACATAAAAATAAAAATTAATAAAAAATAATAAGAATAAAAAATAAGAAATAAGAATAAAAAAGTAATTAAAAAATGAAGACTCTAAGGTGTGAAATACTCTGGAACAAATAAAATTGGGAAGGTAGATGAAACATGAAATAATGATAATTAAAGGTAAATGATGAAAAATAGAAAAATAAAAATAAAAATTAAAAAGTGGAACTGATGAAGGGAAAATAGGCAATAAATAGAAATGAAAATAAAAAATAATAATAAAAATTATTTTTATTATTAACTTCATTTCTATTTATTGCCTATTTTCCCTTCATCAGTTCCAATTTTTAATTTTTTTATTTCTATTTTTATTTTTCTATTTTTCATCCTTTACCTTTAATTATCATTATTTCATGTTTCATCTACTTTCCCAATTTTATTTGTTCCAGAGTATTTCACACCTTAGATTCTTCATTTTTTTTATTTTTTATTCTTATTACTTTTTTATTTTTATTATTTTTTATTTTTCTCTCTAAATGAACAGGGTATTTGCACATCATCTAGTTCAGGGTTCTCCAACTCCATTCCTCAAGGTCCACCAACAGGTCATGTTTTCAGGATTTCCTTAGTATTGCTCAGGTGATAATTGCATCACCTGTGCAAAACAAAGGAAATCTTGAAAACATGACCTGTTGGTGGTCCTTGAGGACTGGAGTTGGGGAACCCTGATCTAGTTTATACCCATGGATCCGTTTTCCACTCTTTTCAACCTGCTGCGATCCCTCCACCTCGATATTTACACATTATTCCAATATAATTTGGCGTTTTTAGCCCTATGCTCTGCGCGGCTGATAATCCAGCCTGTCTTATTCCTTTGCTATAACTACACCCCCTTCACCATGACAACTTTAACAACAAACATCATGGACCCGAGCATGCTCGGTCACGTACTGCAGTCCTTCCGGTTCGGCGGTACACGGCGCGGACTATAAAATTCTGGTGTGCCCCTTCCCTTTGCACACCTGCATACCCAGCCACAGGTCAAGGTGTGGGAGCGCCGCCGGTACTCCGCACTTCTTGCTACCCAGGGTTCCCCCCAGATAATTATTAGCACTCAAATGCACCCTTTTCCCTACCAGACTATAAATTATATATATATATATATATATATTATATACACACACACATATATATATAATTAAATATATACAGTACAGACCAAAAGTTTGGACACACCTTCTCATTTAAAGATTTTTCTGTATTTTCATGACTATGAAAATTGTACATTCACACTGAAGGCATCAAAACTATGGATTAACACATGTGAAATTATATACTTAATAAATAAGTGTGAAACAACTGAAAATATGTCTTATATTCTAGGTTCTTCAAAGTAGCCACCATTTGCTTTGATTACTGCTTTGCACACTCTTGGCATTCTCTTGATGAGCTTCAAGAGGTAGTCACCGGAAATGGTCTTCCAACAATCTTGAAGGAGTTCTCAGAGATGCTTAGCACTTGTTGGCCCTTTTGCCTTCACTCTGCGGTCCAGCTCACCCCAAACTGTCTCGATTGGGTTCAGGTCTGGTGACTGTGGAGGCCAGGTCATCTGGCGTAGCAGCCCATCACTCTCCTTCTTGGTCAAATAGCCCTTACACAGCCTGAAGGTGTGTTTGGGGTCATTGTCCTGTTGAAAAATAAATGATGGTCCAAATAAACGCAAACCAGATGGAATAGCATGGTGCTGCAAGATGCTGTAGTAGCCATGCTGGTTCACTATGCCTTCAATTTTGAATAAATCCCCAACAGTGTCACCAGCAAAGCACCCCCACACCATCACACCTCCTCCTCCATGCTTCACGGTGGGAACCAGGCATGTAGAGTCCATTCATTCACCTTTTCTGAGTCGCACAAAGACACGGTGGTTGGAACCAAAGATCTCAAATTTGGACTCATCAGACCAAAGCACAGATTTTCACTGGTCTAATGCACATTCCTTGTGTTCTTTAGCCCAAACAAGTCTCTTCTGCTTGTTGACTGTCCTAATCAGTGGTTTCCTAGCAGCTATTTTCCCATGAAGGCCTGCTGCACAAAGTCTCCTCTTAACAGTTGTAGACATGTGTCTGCTGCTAGAACTCTGTGTGACATTGACCTTGTCTCTAATCTGAGCTGCTGTAAACCTGTGATTTCTGAGGCTGGTGACTCGGATAAACTTATCCTCAGAAGCAGAGGTGACTCTTGGTCTTCCTTTCCTGGGACGGTCCTCATATGTGAGCCAGTTTCTTTGTAGCGCTTGATGGTTTTTGCAACTGCACTTGGGGACACTTTCAAAGTTTTCCCAATTTTTTACACTGACTGACCTTCATTTCTTAAAGTAATGATGGCCACTCGTTTTTCTTTACTTAGCTGCTTTTTTCTTGCCATAATACAAATTCTAAGTCTATTCAGTAGGACTATCAGCTGTGTATCCACCAGACTTCAGCACAACACAACTGATGATCCCAACCCCATTTATAAGGCCAGAAATCCCACTTATTAAACCTGACAGGGCACACCTGTGAAGTGAAAACCATTTCCGGTGACTACCTCTTGAAGTTCATCATGAGAATGCCAAGAGTGTGCAAAGCAGTCAACAAAGCAAAAGGTGGCTACTTTGAAGAACATAGAATATAAGACATAATTTCAGTTGTTACACCTTTTTTGTTAAGTATATAATTCCACATGTGTTAATTCATAGTTTTGATGCCTTCAGTGTGAATTTGCAATTTTCATACTTATGAAATTACAGAAAAATCTTTAAATGAGAAGGTGTGTCCAAACTTTTGGTCTGCACTGTATATATATATATATATATATATATATATATATATATATATATATATATATATATATATATATACTGCCATCCTCCTTTTTCCTTTATTAAATATACCTATTATTACCTATGGCACCTTGGGACTTCTAAAGGGGGCTCCATATCTCTCTCTATGTGCCTCATTTGTGACACTACAGTGAAGAAGGTAAAAATATAGCATTATAAGATCCCTTGTTCTTTTTTGTACTCCTGGGCATTTTTTCTCTATATTATGATTTAATGGAATCTTTTAATGCGATTTGCCCATGTTACACACCATGTGATAATGTTACAATTTTGCTGTTGCTGTGATACTATGTGATAACATTGCAATGTTCACAATACCCAGATAGCTGAAAAAATTTTAGAATTGAGAGTCCTCAGTGGTTGATACCTTTTAATGGCTAACTGAAAAGATGGTAACAAATTGCAAGCTTTCGAGACTACTCAGGTCTCTTCATCAGGCAAATATTTTTCTATCTACTGGCTAACAGGGTACAAAGATATACATCTTTACTGTATCAGCTGAATTTATTATTGAACTCCAGCATTCTACAACACTATGAAATAATGTTGCGTCTTGCATGATACCTATATACCTGGAATTATTATTGTATTCTAGTACTTTGTAACCCCACCTCCCCCTTTTTTTTCTCCCTACAGTCCACATTATGCTTATTTATATGTGTATATGTATATTGGTCTAAAATATTTTTCTTTATTTTTTTTGTAGTACCCCATGATTAAGATCCGGGAGGATCGAAACGTTGGGAGTCTAAACTGTATGTTCTTTGTTATGGCACAAATTTTTTGGACTGGATATTTTTGAATAAATTTACACAGTTTATGCAAATTATCAAACCTAAGTATGCGGTAAATTATATTATTTATCCATTCTTTCAAATGACACTGCTGCTCCTGTTAAACGACCTCTGGCTTCCTTGGCTACGATTCCTGCTTATTCTTTCAAACGACACTGCTGTTCCTATGTATCGACTCCTTGGCTATTTCAGACTACGATACCTGCCTGGTGCTGCCCCTAGTGGTTGCAATATCACTACTCCAATCAGGTCAGTCCGTAACACAGGGTTCAAACTTGTGGGGTTGAACACTTGTCACCATACAGGATGCCCGCGATAGGGCATCCGCATTCCCTTGCGCCTTTCCCTGTGGGAAAATAGTAATTTTGCAGAGACAGGAACCATGGTGTGACCCAAGCATTCCTCTCCTTGGCATTTCTCATCCAGACCAAGGGTGAATGATCCGTCACCAATCATAATAGTGGACTGAGGAAATAATAGCGTAGGGATTCGAAGGTCCACTTAATAGCCAGGCACTTCTCCATTATTCTATAATTCTTCTCGGCCAGGGTGAGATTCCTACTCAGGTAGGTGACCGGATGGTCGTCTCCGTTCACCCCCTGTGACAGGAAAGCTCCTAGGCCTACGTTAAAGGTATCTGTCTGCACGACGAAGTCGCTTATTAAGTTGAGTTAGTCCGCACAGCGCCACCTTCATAGACTGGTATGCTTCCTCAGCCTGAGGGTTCCACCAGACCATGACCGAGTTCTTTCCTTTTAGGAGTTCAGTTAGGGGTGTTGTTCTCTCAGGGAAATTAGGTATAAACCTCCGGTAATACCCAATGATGCCGAGCAACCCTCTCACCTGTTTGGTGGTAACAGGTTGGCGCCAGTTTTGTATGGCCTCGGTTTTAATTATTTGGGGTTTCATAACCCCACGACTGATCATGTATCTTAAATACTGGGCTTCCTCGAGCCCTATTGCACATTTCTTGGGATTCACCGTCAAGCCAGCGACTCCACTACCGTTTGTACCTGGGACAAGTGGGTAGGCCAGTCGGTACTAAAGATGATGTCATCTAAGCACGCTGACGCATACTCCCGATAGGGTTCTAGCACTATGTCCATCAGCCTCTGGAATGTGGCTGGTGCCCCATGTAGTCCAAAGGGCAAGATGACATAGTGGTACAGACCCTCTGTTGTTATGAAGCGTGGTAAAGTACTTGGCCTTCCCCAGTCGCTCAATCAGCTCGTCCACCCAGGGTATTGGATAAAGGTCGAACTTCGACACCTCATTCAATTTACGGAAGTCATTACAAACCATAATGATCCGTCCGGCTTCGGGATTAGCACAATGGGGCTAGCCCACTCACTCAGGAACTCTTCAATTACTCCTAGCTGGAGCATTTGCTTTACTTCAGCCACGATGGTTTGCCACCGGGCTTCTGGCACTCGGTACAGTTTCATCCATATCCTTATCCGAGGCTCAGTGACAATGTCATGTCGGATCACCAAGGTCCGGCCGGGCAGTTCTGAGAATATGTCCACATCCTTGGTCGGAGGCAGAGGGTTTCCCGATGGTACAACAGGAATCGCATCCATAACCAAATATTCCCGGTCTTTCCAGGCTTTTAGCAGGTTCACATGGTACAATTGTTCCGGTTTTCTGTTTCTGGGCTGGTACACTCTATAATTCACTGCCCCCACCTGTTCCCGTACATCATATGACCCTTGCAACTTGGCCATGAATTTACTCTTTGCTGTGGGCACTAGCACTAGATCCCCTTTAACCCTTTCACCCCAAGGGTGGTTTGCACGTTAATGACCGGGCCAATTTTTACAATTCTGACCACTGTATCTTTATGAGGTTTTAACTCTGGAACGCTTCAACGGATCTGCGCGATTCTGAGAATGTTTTCTCGTGACATATTGTACTTCACGTTAAAGGTAAAATTTCTTCAATATAACTTGCGTTTATTTTTGAAAAAGACGCAAATATGGCGAAAATTTTGAAAATTTAGCAATTTTCAAACTTTGAATTTTTATTCCCTTAAAACAGAGAAATATGTCACACATAATAGTTAATAAATAACATTTCCCACATGTCTACTTTACATCAGCACAATTTTGGAAACAAAATTTTTTTTTGTTAGGAAATTATAAGGGTTAAAATTTGACCAGCGATTTCTCATTTTTACAACAAAATTTACAAAGCCATTTATTTTAGGGACCACCTCACATTTGAAGTCACTTTGAGGGGTCAATATGGCAGAAAATACCCAAAAGTGACACCATTCTAAAAACTGTACCCCTCAAGGTACTCAAAACCTCATTCAAGAAGTATATTAACCCTTCAGGTGCTTCACAGGAGCTGAAGCAACGTGGAAGGAAAAAATGAATATTTAACTTTTTAGTCACAAAAATGATCTTTTACAAACTTTTTTTTTATTTTCACAAGGATAAAAGGAGAAAATGAACAAAAAAGTTGTTGTGCAATTTCTCCTGAGTACGCCAATACCCCATATGTGGGGGAAAACCACTGTTTGGGCACACGGCAGAGCTCGTAAGGGAAGGAGCGCCGTTTGACTTTTTCAAACCAAAATTGGTTGGAATTGAGATTGGACGCCATGTCGCGTTTGGAGAGCCCCTGATGCGCCTAAACAGTGGAAAACCCCCACAAGTAACACCATTTTGGAAACTAGACCCCCTATGGAACTTATCTAGATCTGTTGTGAGCACTTTGAACCCCCAAATGTTTCACAAAAGTTTATAATTCCTGGGTGTGAAAAAAAAAAAAACAATTTTCCATAAAAATGATTTTTTAGTCCCAAATTTTTTATTTTTCCCAAAGAAATTGGACCCCAAAAGTTGTTGTCCAATTTGTCCTGAGTACGCCGATACCCCATAATTGAGGGAGGGGGGAACTGTTTGGGCGCACAGCAGGGCTTGGAAAGGAAGTAATGAAGTAATAACGTTTTGGAATGCAGACGTTGATGGGGGTCATGTTCCGTTTGCAGATCCCCAGATGTGCCTAAACAGTGGAAACTCCCCACAAGTGCCCCCATTTTGGAAACTAGACCCCCTAAGGAACTTATCTAGATCTGTGGTGAGCACTTTAAACCCCCAAGTGCTTTACACAAGTTTATAATGCCCGGGCATGAAAATAAAAAATCCTATTTTTTTCACACAAAAATTATCTTTTAGTCACCAATTTTTTATTTTCCCAAGGGTAACAGGAGAAATTGGACCACAAAAGTTGTTGTCCAATTTGTCCTGAGTACTCTGAGACCCATATGTGGGGGGGAACCACTGTTTGGGCGCACGGCAGAGCTCGGAATGGAAGGAGCACCATTTGACTTTTTCAAACAAAATTGACTGGAATTGAGATTGGATGCCATGTTGCATTTGGAGAGCCCCTGATGTGCCTAAACAGTGGAATCCCCACACAAGTGACCCCATTTTGGAAAATAGACCCCAGAAGAAACTTATCTAGATGTGTGGTGAGCACTTTGAACCCCGAAGTGCTTCACAGAAGTTTATAACGTACTGCAGTAAAAAGAAAAAATATTTTTTTTTTACAAAAATTATTTTTTCGCCCCCAATATTTTATTTTCACAAGGGTAACAAGAGAAATTGGACCCTAAAAGTTGTTGTCCAAATTGTCCTGAGTAGGCTGATACCCAATATGTGTGAGAAAACTAATGTATGGGCACACGTCGGGGCTCGGAAGGGATAGTGACGTTTTGGATTGCAGACTTTGATGGAATGGTCTGTGGGCGTCATGTCGCATTTGGAGAGCCCCTCATGTGACTAAACAGTGGAATCCCCACACAAGTGACCCCATTTTGGAAAATAGACCCCAGAAGAAACTTATCTAGATGTGTGGTGAGCGCTATGAAGCCCCAAGTGCTTAACAGAAGTATATAACGTACATCCGTAAAAAAAAAAATTAATTTTTTTTTACACAAATGATATTTTTGCCCCCAATTTTTTATTTTCCCAAGGGTAACAGAAGAAATTGGACCCAAGAGTTATTGTGCAATTTGTCCTGAGTACGTTGATACCCCATATGTGGGGGTAAACCACTGTTTGGGCGCATGGCAGAGGTCAGAAGTGAAGGAGCACCGTTTGACTTTTTTAACGCAGAATTGGCTGGAATTGAGATCAGACGCCATGTCACATTTGGAGAGCCCCTGATGTGCCTAAACAGTGGAAACCCCCCAATTCTAACTCCAACCTTAACCCCAACACACCCCTAACCCTAGTCCCAACCCTAACGATAACCCTAACACACCCCTAACCCTAATCCCAACCCTAATCCTAACTTTAGCCCCAACCCTAACCCTAACTTTAGCCCCAACCCTAACGGGAAAACGGAAATAAATACTTTTTTTAATTTTATTATTTTTCCCTAACTAAGGGGGCGATAAAGGGGGGTTTGCTTTACTATTTATAGCGGATTTTTATGATTGGCAGCTATCAAGCTAAAAGACGCTTTTTATTGCAAAAATAGTTTTTGCATCACCACATTTTGAGAGCTATAATTTTTGCATATTTTGGCGCATAGAGTCATGTGAGGTACCATTGGTACCATTTCTGAGCACGTGACATTTTTTGATCGCTTTTTATTTCATGAATTTCTTTTGTGGGGGGCGTTTTTACCATTCCACATGTGGTACAATCGATAAAGCGGTTTTATTCTTCGGGTTAGTACGATTACGGCGATACCTCATATACAATAAAAACAATTTAATATAAAAAATAATTATTTTTGCATCGCTTTATTCTGCGAGCTATAACTTTTTTACTTTTTTGCTGATGATGCTATATTGCGGCTCGTTTTTTGCGGGACAAGATGACGTTTTCAGCGGTACCATGTTTATTTATATCGGTCTTTTTGATCGCGTGCTATTCCACTTTTTGTTCGGCGGTATGATAATAAAGTATTGATTTTTTTGCTTTGTTTTTTTTTAAGGGGTTCACTAAAGGGGTTGACTAGTGGGACAGTTTTATAGGGCGGGTCGTTATGGACACGGCGATACCAAATATGTGTACTTTTGTTTTTTTTTTATTTAGGAAGAAATGAATTTATTGGGAATATTTTTTTTCCTTTATTTTGGAATTTATTTTTTTTACACTTGTGATTTTCATTTTTTTAAAATTTTTTACTTTGTCCCAGGGTGGGACATTACTGTATTATATGAGATCGCTGGTCTCGCAGTGTGCACAGCACAGGCAGTGCTGCAGGCTTCCTCAGTGCCTGCTCTCAGCAAGCACTGAAGAAGCCGCCTCCCTGCAGGACCCGTCAGCCATCTTGGATCCGGGGGCCTGCAGGGAGGAAGGCCCCAAAACAGCGCTTTCACATCGCGGTATTCTGAGGGTCTCAGGGAAGCACGCAGGGAGCCCCCTCCCTGCGCGATGCTTCCCTGTGCCCCCGGTATACATAGTGCCGGGAGTCAGCTGTGATAATCAGCTAACACCCGGCTGCGATCAGCCGCGCTCCCCCCGGGAGCGCGTCTGATCGCTGCGACGTACTATCCCATCCCTGGTAATATGGGCCCAGGTACCATGGACGGGATAGTACGTCGGATGGCAGAAAGAGGTTAAAGGACCCGACCATAGCTCTTTTATTATACGAGCGACTGTTACAAATAACCACCCACCCCTGTTAGGAATTCGACAATGGCTGTAGCACCACGGAACACGTTAACCGTGGTGATCTAATGGCCGTGGATGAAGGCCTGATTAAAAACTATGCCCAATTTAAAGGAGCAGGTCTCCTAGACTTGTAATGCCCATACACTAAGTGTATGGGCTGGCAAACATTTTCCCCTGTGGGGTACACCTCAACCTTTTCCATTCCAAGTATTTTATGCCCAGCATAACCATCCACCCTTGTTAGGAATTCGACACTGGCTGTAGCAGCACAGAATAAGTTAACCGTGGTGATCTAGTGGTGGTGGATGATGAGCCGTGGAGGAAGGCCTGATTAAAAACTATGCCCAATTTAAAGGAGCGGGTCTCCTAGACTTGGAATGCCCATACACTGGCTGGAAAACATTTCCCCCTGGGGGTAGACATCAACATAGTGTGTACATTTTTTTTTAGGGGCATAATAAACATCTTGCAAAATTAACGTGGTTTCTTACACAGTTGCTGCTGGGAAGGTGCAGGTTTTTAGAAAAAATATGGCGGACAAATCATTGGATGAAGTGATCAGGGAAAGGGACATGGTGATGACAGGAATGGGAAAGTACATGATTAATAACAACAGTGGCTATGGGAGGTATGAGATCCAGGATACAGCCTACAATGATTCGTCGTTTAGCCACCATCAATTACCAGAATCAATTTCATCCCCATCAGAAGATCGGTGTAACAGATGCACGTGTGAGACTCGGCCTAAGAAATGCCCGTCCAAAATATGTTGCCAAACACGCACGTGTCTGTATAAAGGGCAAAGTGCAACATGTTTGTTAGATGCTGAATTAGACAAAGCAGATCAGTGACGGAAGAAAACCAAACAAACTGATGGATGCTCATGAAAAACTATGTTTAAAGAGGAGTGCACTGTCAGTAACTATAAACACACCCGTGGCACAAGCTTCTTCATCTTCACCCATACATATTACCAATAAGATCCAAATGTCGCAGTTGAAAATTATTTGTCATAGTCTAACGAACACTGTTAAAGGAATGCCATTAAACGTACATAACCACGACCCTTGGAAACACCAGATCACCTCTTTACAAGATATGGACGATGATGGTATTGATGACGAAATTTACCACATCCACACCAAGAAGATGAAGATCACAGCTGCAAAAAATGTGCAAAAAAAAGGCAGCGAATGTCTGGAAAATTATTTTCTCTAGGGCTAAGTTACCCACTTACTAAAGTGGTACCAAATGATGCATACACAGCTCTCATGTCTAATCAGCGTGAGATGCTTGAAAGATGATGTATTCCGATTTGTTCATGTCCACTTTTTGAAAGAGAGCAGAAAAGAAGGACGATATAGCGGGAAGAAGTGTGATTTTGGTCAGTAAGGAGGTCATGTCAGGTACAGATAGGTAGATCTGTGTGTCATCAGCGTAGTGATGATATTGCAAACCGTGCCATTACATCAGCTGTCCCAGGCCGAAGGTGTAGATGGAGAAAAGTAGGGGTCCTAGAACAGAGCCTTGGGGAACACCGAAAGATAGGTGTCAAGGTGAGGAGGTGGTGTGTGAGAGGAAGATAATGAATGTCCCCCTAACAGTCTTGTTGTTTTTTAAAGACTCTGCCGTTAACCCCAAAAAGGCGATTTGCACCACCGGCCATGCCCGCATCAGCAGGGGTAGCAAAACTACCAGCCTTAGCACCACCAGCATGATCAGGCACATCGCAGCAAAGTACCCGACTTGGTTGAACACCAGGCTCCATGAACAGTGTCTGTGGGTGATACCACTGCGTCTTACGCTGTTGTGCGTGAAAGCCAATCCCTGTTCATGGTGCATGCAAAGATGCCTCCTGCCCTGCATCTGTAGTTGCACACAAACTCAACTAGCACCATTAACAATCACCTTGTCCCAACGCAGCGTTCAGTTGTCCATACCCTAGTCCTTGGAACGCAAGTGGAAATACGCAGTCAACGTCACAGTACTAAATTCACACATTTCTCGTCTGTTTGCTATGGATATGTTGCATTTTAGGCTCGTGGAAGAGGGAAGCTTTCCGAAACCTGATGGTAGCAAGGTACTCGGTCCCCACCCGCCACTATTTCTCTTGCTCTGCAAGACATTACACAAGCAAGCACGTGTTCCACAACATTACCTGGGCCCTCAACAATGCTGTTACAGAGAAAGTGCACCTAACCACGTGCTTGTGGGCAGGGACGGTATATCTCGCTGACGGCACACTGGGTTAGCGTTGAATAAGTCATAAGCCAGTCGGACATTGGAAGATGTCACAGATCTATGGAGCGGACAGTTTCTGGAAGGTTTTGTATGTCATAGTTAGGCTTTTGAACTGTTCCCTATGGGCAATAGGAAGGCGGTGAAGGGCCTGGCAGAGAGAAGAGGTTGGGGAATAATGGACAGACTGTTGGATTACTCTGGCAGCAGAGTTTAGGATAGATTTGAGTGGTGCAAGAGTGCTAGAAGGGAGACCAGAAAGAATAAGGTTGCACTAGTTGAGGTGGTAGATCATGAGGGCGTGCACAAATATTGTTGAAGCTTCTTGGAATGTACAGATCCAGGAAATGTTTTTGAGTTGTAGTGGGCCGGAGGAGGCAAGGGCTTGGATATGTAGCTTGAAAGAGAGGGCAGAGTCGAGGATCACCCCAAGGCCACGAACAAGCGGGACTATTTTTCACGATGTGCTGTCATGGCATTACACAGGCACGTGTCCCACAACATTACCCGTGCCGTCCACAATGCTGTTACTTGGATACTCAACCTAACCACAAACACGTAGACAAGTGCTTGTGGCAGGGTGGATAAAAATCATGATTTTTTTTAAAAAAATCAAAAAAATCGGATTTTTTTGATTTAAATCGGATTTTTTTGATTTAAATAGGATTTTTTAATCAAGTTGCACACAAGCAAAACTTTGTCTTTTTGCAAATCAAATTATTTTACACAAATAAACATATTAAAACAGTTGATGATTATGAAACCTAATAATTTTTATTTGCACTATTAAACAATCAGAATTGAACTACAGAGAGTAAGTACTTTTTAACAATAGCCTATCTCTAACGTTTGAAGTAAGCAAACATCTTCAGTGAATACATCAGTCCTTTAAGCCTACTGTTTATTTAGGACTTTTAATAGGAAAACTAGTTGTCCTGCTTTAGCAGTTCCTAAGCGGTTTCGGACTGTTGTGTGCACAAAACCAAATGAAGAAAACAATCTCTCTACTCCTGCCGATGAAGCCGATGCAGTCAGTAGCTGAGTAGCTACATTTATTATCTTCGCTGGAAGAACAAGTGATTGCGACTTCCACCAGTCCAGTGGTTTTAGTTCATTAACGACGTTATCTGCAAACATGTATTTTTGAAATGGTGCAGATTCACACTTCAATTTCAGCACAGTTGCCACAATGTCATGGTTAGTATTGGCGAGCCACTCCATTGCAGAGTTGATTTCCGCCTCAGATAGTTTTTTCCCTCTGTAGATGGGATGCAAGATATTGGCTAAATAGTGTTCTTCTTTTAATGCTTGGTCCTTGCGGTGGTGTATTGCAACCTTTACATTGTTTGAGAGGTTCAAGCGATCTAGCGAACCTTCTAAATCTTTCCAAACTTCTGTGGCATCAGCTATGGTTGCAGTATCTTTCTGCATTTTATCCAACGCAATAGATATTGGCTTTAACCTTTCCAAAAGGTCCTCGGCATTTATCTTCACACCAAGATTTAATACTTTGCTTCGTATATTAGCATCAATTTTATCCCGATGTGTTTCGCAAATGGACACTAATTTTGACCAGTTGTTAATAAACAGTTCCAAGCATTCAGCCAAGGTATTCCATCTAACATCTTGTGGTAGAACCAACTTCAGTCCTCCCATTTCCTTGTAGGTTGCATGTGCAAAATGATTATTGCGGAAATATTTAACAATTTCTACAACATGTTCCTTGACACCCGAAATATGCAGGTCTTTTGCCAAAAGATGCAACAAATGGGCAGAACAACCGTATGTAATGACATTTGTGTCATCCTCATGTGCCAGTTCCGCTCGCATTTTTGCCACATTGCTTGCGTTATCAGTAACTAAGCTCCTTACTTTACATCCAAACTGTTCTTGGCATTGGTGAATTGAGTTCTTAGCAATTTCAAGTAAATATTCAGCAGTATGTGAATTTCCAGATGTGTCGATTGTGTCTGTAAGGTAAGTTTCACCATCTTCTGTTGTGACACAAGTGCAAATTATGGGGTCGTTGTGGATGTTGCTCCAACCATCCAAGCTCATGTTAACAACTTTGTCTTTCAAATATTTTGTACAAGCCGCTCTTTCTTTGTCGTATACAGCCTGAAGATGTTTTCCTGAGATATCAAATCTACTTGGTGGTTTGTAGCCTGGTCTTATTCCTTCGATCATTTGTACAAACAATGGGTGTTCAACTAGTCGGAAAGAAGAATTGGTTGCAAATATGAATTTAGCAATTAATTCATCAAAATGTTCTTTCTGGCTCGTCGTAGTCTTTAAGAGGAATTTTTCTACACTTTGCACGCAAAGTTTTTTGTTGGGCTGCTTTGTTGAAGTACCCAGATATTGATTGTCACGTGCAGCACAAGCCATATTTGACCTTGAAAGCACAGTAATTAAAAATATAATTCGACTGCGTATTTGAAGAAATATAACGAAAATATTTTGAAACAAACTTTTTGAACAATGTAATGGTCCTCGTCCTATAAGGGCTGTCTCAAAAGTTATGCTACTCAAGTTTCCGGTGAAGTTGCTGTAATACTAGTAATATCAGAGCAACTGAAAAAATTATGTCACAAAAGTTTTAAAAATGTTTTTTTAAAAAAATGGTCAATTTGGCAGACTTCAAAAGTGAATTGTAGCCTACAATAAAAAAAAATAGGCGTATACACACTCTTTTATTTTTACTTAACGTTAATCTTCTGTGAAATATTGCCTTAACATAAATTTAAATTCTATACTCCAGAACTAGTGCTAGAAATTTTTCTTTTCATAGACTTTAACCATCCCAGTAAAAAGTCTGTTAAAATAGGTTGTAATTGCCAGACTTACCACTAGTGCTAGGGTCCTGGTGCATAAGAAGCTGTGGGGGTTCATTGACATTAGTTGTATCACTATCAACATCTTCATTTCCCTTCTGGTTGCAGTTTTCATAATGTGATTTCAAACGGCAAACAAGTCCTTGGATATCCTTTTGACAGTATTTGCACTTTGCTCTCCCACCTTTCTTTCCAAGCTCTGCTGGCATCTCAACAAAATGAACCCAAATAGGGTCTCTCTTACGACCTGCCATGGCTCACGCAGATCACTTCTGAAGTTTGATTGTTACTACAGCCAAGTACTGCTGACTGACTATCCAACAAGTTTGGGCAGGTCAACTGAATGGAAAAAGAAACTGAAACCAAGCTACAGAAAGTGAAACCAAGCTAGAAGTGTGGAGTTAATTGAACAATGATTGAAAGTTTTAGATTTTAATCGTGATTTATATTAAAAAAATCTTTTGATTTAAATCAGTGATCAAGGACGGTACATCAAGGACGGTGATCAAGGACGGTACATCTCACTGAGGGCACACTGAGTTAACATAGTGGAAGCTGGGACACACTCCGACCTCGGTATGGTGCACATCCTCCCAACCCCTAGTATTGCAGGCCCTACGTCAATCTGTGTTGCCCCACAGTCTACAGCTCCTGCACCTCCTCCTCTTCAGCCTCTATCTCCAAAAGTAGCACATCAGTCAAACACTGGAAGCACTGACTCATCAAAGTGGCTAAAGGCTGTGCTGCAGCTAATATGCTTAGGTAACAAAACGCTCAATGATGAGTTGTGGACAGCTCTGAAAGAGCAGGCAGATCTGTGGCTGACACCACTGAACCCACAGCCAGGCATAGTTGTGTGTGACAATGGCTGGAACCTTGTGGATGCTCTGTGGTGAGGTGTGCTCAGACACGTGCCATGCCTGGCAAATGTGTTTAACCTCATTGGTCAATGTTTTCTGAAAAGCGACACGCACCTGCCAGATCTACTAGGAAAAACACAACGCTCTGCGGACCCATTTTAGAAAGTCAGCTACAGCTTCATCCGCCCTTGCCATGCTTCAGCAGCGCTTGCAGCTTCTGGCTCACTAACTGGTGTGTGATGTCCCCAGGCGTTGGAACTCTACAATGCAGATGTTGATAAGGATTAGTGAGTAGAATGGCATTTGGTGACTAGTCTACCAGCATCAACAAGGTTGTCGGTATTCAGTTCTGACTTCACACATAAGATCTCATGAGTGGACATGGATGTCAGACATACATATGTACTATCCTCCAAAACTTTGAGGAATCCAACAAGATGGTGAGCGTAAATGACGCCATCATTAACGTCTCCATCCTGCTTCTCTGTGTTCTAATCTGAATATTTATAGTTATTTATATAGCGCAAACATTTACAGTTTAACATTTTGAAAAACAACAGTCCTAAGTAACAACGATCACAATAATTAAACCAAAATAAAATGACGCTGCTCATTACAGCTTACAATCTACACAAAGTAACAATGATAATAATTAAACCCAATAAAAACAATCCTGCTCGAGACAACTTAAATCCACAATGAGGTGGGGGAGATACAGTAAAACCTACAGGGGTGTATTTACAATAATGGCCTGAGGACAAGCAGGAGGAGAGCATGGTCAGTCGTCCTCTTGGTGAGGACACTGAAGTATTGACTGTTAGCAGTCTTGCATGAATGGTTGAGTTTATGTTCCGCTGCCTTTCCTGTCACCCTCACGTTCTCAAAATTTTGGGTGACGGGCAATACTGATTGATGACACTATTAGACCCACTCTACCAGGAGAATTTTCTATCTCTTATTCCAGAGGCAGACAGGTGTACTAAAATGTTGGAGGACCAGAGGGCCCTTCTTGCGGTATTATTAAAAAACGTCCCATTTGAAACGCTGGCAGCAGAGGCCTGTTTGATGGCCAAGCCAGGAGTACAGGTGAGAAACAACTCCAATCCTGCAGAGGCAGTGGAACACTGGCAAAGTTCTGGGAGTTTTCTCAGACCCTCCCATCGCCCTGGCCCTCAGGCATGGTGGACTCTCACAAGGAGTGAAAACTTTGTAAAAATGCTGAGGGAGTAACTTGCTGAGCGTACCAACGTCTTCTGTCATTCCTCGGTACCTTATAATTATTGGTTATCCACGCTGAACACATTGGCATGACCTAGCTCTCTGTACTGCAGATGTGCGCTGTAATCACGGTCAAGGAGCGCATGGCGCCTTGCTCTCTGGCAGTCACTGGGCACCCGGCACCTTGTTAAATCGCAGAACTGCTTTTAGTGGCGGGAGTCAACGGGAAGAGTCCTTTGCAGCGCCAGTGTCCCTTCACATGCTCACAGCTGGGGACTCACTCATGATTTTCGTTTTTTTCCCACACCTTCCGCACAGGTTCCCTGTCTAGACACGCCCCCTCTTCATGGGTAATGGGACCTGTCCGTTCCCCTATTCCTTCACCCGGGAAACAGGGGACGCAGCCTTGGCAGTTCCGGACCCGGCGCAGCAGTTACCCGCAGCAAGGTCAACCTGAATCCGTACATAACTGGCCAATCAGTTCTTTAATGCAAGCATCATAGAAGGAATGCTCTTCCAATTTGAAGAGAAAATTGTACATTACATCTAGAACAGTGTCACTTTGAAGGACTTTGTGGCTCATATCAATCCACATGACACTAATAGTCTTATACTTCTAATTTTCGGAGGAAAATCATTTCCCCAGTGATAGGTTGTGTACACCATGTTCCAAAATATTATGCAAATTGGTTTTAAGTGCTATAGCGTTTTTTTTTTTTTTATTTTGTAAATGAAACCCATTGATGGTATTGTGTCTCAGGGTTCTTTGGATCACTGAAATCAATATCAGATACCTGTGATAATTAGTTTGCCATGTGAGCCCAATAAAAGGAAAACTGGATGTTCCACACTATTAAGCAAGCCAGAGTTTTCAAGTAACATGGGAAAAAAGGATCTCTCTGCTGCTGAAAAACATCAAATAGTGCAATGCCTTGGTCAAGGGATGAAAACATTAGATATTTCCTGAAAACTTAAGCGTGATCATCGTAGTGTTAAGAGATTTGTGGCTGATTCTGAGCACAGACGTGTTCGTTCTTATAAAGGCAGAATGAGGAAGGTTTCTGCCAGGCAAGTTCAGCAGATTAAGAGAGCAGCTGCTAAAAAGCCATTACAAACCATCAAACACATATTTGAAGCTGCTGGTGCCTCTGGAGTCTCTCGAACCTCAAGGTGTAGGATCCTTCAAAGGATTGCTGTGGTGCAAAAACCTACTATTCAGCCCCCCCTAAGCAGTGCTCACAAGCAGAAACGGTTGCAGTGGGCCCAGACATGCATGAAGACTAATTTTCAGTCTTGTTTACTGATGACTGTCGAGCAACCCTGGATGGTCCAGATGGATGGAGTAGTGGATGGTTGGTGGATGGCCACCATGTCCCAACAAAGCTGCCACATCAGCAAGGAGGTGGAGGAGTCATGTTTTGGGCCGGAATCATGGGGAAACAGCAGGTAGGGCCCTTTAAGGTTCCTGAAGGTGTGAAAATGACCTCTGCAAAGTATATAGAGTTTCTGACTGACAACTTTCTTCCATGGTATAAAAAGCAGAAATGTGCCTTCAGGAGCAAAATCATCTTCATATATGACAATGCACCATCTCATTCTGCAAACAATACCTCTGAGTCATTGGCTGCTATGGGCATAAAAGGAGATAAACTTATGGTGTGGCCACCATCTTCCCCTGACCTCAACCCTATAGAGAACCTTTGGAGTATGATCAAGCAAAAGATCTATGAGGGTGGGAGGCAGTTCACATCAAAACAGAAGCTCTGGGAGGCTATTCTGACTTCATGCAAAGAAATACAAGCAGAAACTCTCCAAAACTCACAAGTTCAATGGATGAAAAATTGTGAAGGTGATATCAAAGAAGGGTTCCTATGTTAACATGTAACTTGGCCTGTTAGGATATTTTGGAGTTAAATCGCTATTTTGTTCAGTGATGAATGTGACCTCCTAATGCTGCAAATTCCACAAATGAGCATTTTTGTCATGATCCGTTCCAGGGTTTAGTCCTGTCTGCCCTTGGTCCGGTCGGATCATGTCAAGGGCTAACTTTGCTCTGCCTCATTCTGGGTTCAGGTTGGCTATTTAGCCCTCACACATCCTGCTAGCAGTGTGAGCTATACTGCTACCTTCGGCTTGTGAACCTGACTGGTAACCCTTGATTTGTCCTGCTGTTATCCCTGACTTGTCCCGTGTCTGTTGTTCCCCTCTGTCTGCCCTGTTCCCTGCATTTCCCTGTTTGTCTGTTTGATTCTCTGGTTTTTGACTCGGCTTGTATTCGGACTCGCTTCTGCTTTCTGTCTTTGTCTTATCTGCTTCTGACCGTTGATGACCTCCTGGCTTTCTCCTGACTACGTGTATTGCTTATTCCTTTTGACTTGCTGCCTCCGTACGGTTTTTGACTTGGCTTGCCTGACCACGCTCCCGCCACTTGGTGGCGCCTGTGTTTCTGCTCTGTAGAGGGCTTGCTGAGACCTCTGATACTTCAGGTGACTGATTATTCCTGACTCAGTCTTGGACGTTTTTGCTGCCACCTGGTGGTGGTTTTGGCTTTTGCAGTGCAGGCCTATTCTGGAAGTGTGTCATCCCTTCTCCCCTCTGTAACCTACAGGTGGAGCACACACCAGCCTGCATTACAGCTGCACAACATAATAGCTCACCCCTACATATAAAGGATTTCTGCATTTTTTTTTCTCTGCTCTGTTTGCTATGGATCCGCTCCATACCTTGGCGGATCACATGAATAGCTTGGCATTGATTATGAAAGACCGATTTGTGCAACAGAGGGAGCTTTCTAACACAGCAATATCGTTGCAGACTGACTGTAAGCACTCTAACACTGTCGATGTTTCTTTGCACTCTCCTGAACTACAGTAAAGCTCCCAGATACCTTCTCGGGGACAGGGAGAAATTCAGTACTTTCAGGGAGAGTTGCAAACTATTGTTTTCACTTAGACCCCTATCTTCTGGTGATGAGAGTCAGCGGGTGGGGATAATCATTTCCTTATTGCGGGAGGGACCTCAGTCGTGGGCTTTCTCTCTATCTGCTTCTGCCCCTGAACGTGTGTCTGTGGACAGATTCTTTGAGGCTTTGGGACTGATTTATGATGAACCAGACTGGGTCAGGGTAGCAGAGGACATGATCATGGGTCTCTCTCAGAATGAACTCACTGCTGAACAGTATTGTTCTGAGTTCAGGAGGTGGTCTGTTGAGGTGTCCTGGAATGACTCTGCTCTAAGACGCCTGTTTGAGAGAGGATTATCGGATCATCTCAAGGATGCGCTGGCCCTTCATATGCCGCCCAGTTCCTGGAAGAGGCCATGACTCAGGCCATTCGTATGGACTGGAGGTTACGGGAGAGAGGAATTATCCAGCATGAGATTCCCGTATTGCCTGCCAAGTCTGAGGTGGTGTCATTCAAGGAGACTATGGAAGTTGGTACCATTAATTTCAAGGAGAAAGAGAGGAGACGGCGACGAGATGAGAAATTATGTTTTTATTGTGGAGATCCGGGACATTGGAAGACGGACTGCCCTCTTGTCCATCAAATAAAGAGCTGCCGAGTCTGGGTGATGATCTAGGAGGTCATCCAGACTCTCAGGTACCATTTTCATCTTTTCAGAAAATTTTGTTTGAGGTGGAACTGTGTTATGGAGGTGGTAGTGCTTCCACTTCAGCATTTGTGGACTGTGGATCTTCCATGAACTTCATTAACTCTAGTATGGTGTCCGAGTTAAAGTTAGGGACAGTCAGGCTAGAGACTCCCATCTATATCGTTGCAATTGATAAGACACCGTTGACTCAAAATGTCATTAAGTTTGTCTCTGAGGAGTTCCTCCTCAAGGTGGGTTCCTTACATCAGGAACGAATTTCATGTTATGTTATGAATAATCTTCCTGCAGGACTGGTGTTGGGGTTCCCCTGGTTGCAGAGGCATAATCTGTTATTGACTGGGGATCTTGTGATATTGTTAAATGGGGTCCTAATTGTTTCAATGGTTGTCTTTCTGCTGTTTTTGTGTCTGCCATTAGTCCGGAGAGTATTCCGGAGTACTGAAGGACTTTGGGACGTGTTCTCCAAAAA
>JARQOD010000004.1:91271413-91452049 GCA_033576555.1 Oophaga sylvatica | reverse complement strand
CCCCCCAATATAGCATGCTGCAGGTCTGTGTGCCTGCCCCCCAATATAGCATGCTGTAGGTCTGTGTGCCTGCCCCCCAAATAGCATGCTGCAGGTCTGTGTGCCTGCCCCCCATATAGCATGCTGCATGTCTGTGTGCCTGCCCCCCATATAGCATGCTGCAGGTCTGTGTGCCTGCCCCCAAATATAGCATGCTGCAGGTCTGTGTGCCTGCCCCCCATATAGCATGCTGCAGGTCTGTGTGCCTGCCCCCCATATAGCATGCTGCAGGTCTGTGTGCCTGCCCCCCATATAGCATGCTGCAGGTCTGTGTGCCTGCCCCCTATATAGCACGCTGCAGGTCAGTGTGCCTGCCCCCCATATAGCACGCTGCAGGTCTGTGTGCCTTCCCCCCATATAGCACGCTGCAGGTCAGTGTGCCTGCCCCCCATATAGCACGCTGTAGGTCTGTGTGCCTGCCCCCCATATAGCACATTGTAGGTCTGTGTGCCTGCCCCCATATAGCACGCTGTAGGTCTGTGTGCCTGCCCCCATATAGCACGTTGTAGGTCTGTGTGCCTGCCCCCCATATAGCACGCTGTAGGTCTGTGTGCTGCCCCATATAGCACGCTGTAGCTGTGTGCCTGCCCCCCATATAGCACGTTGTAGGTCTGTGTGCCTGCCCCCCATATAGCACGTTGTAGGTCTGTGTGCCTGCCCCCCATATAGCACGCTGCAGGTCTGTGTGCCTTACCCCATATAGCACGCTGTAGGTCTGTGTGCCGCCCCTCATATAGCACGCTGTAGGTCTGTGTGCCTGCCCCCCATATAGCACGTTGTAGGTCTGTGTGCCTGCCCCATATAGCATGCTGCAGGTCTGTGTGCCTGCCCCCCATATAGCATGCTGCAGGTCTGTGTGCCTGCCCCCAAATATAGCATGCTGCAGGTCTGTGTGGCTGCAACCCACATAGCATGCTGTAGGTCTGTGTGCCCCCCCATATAGCATGCTGCAGGTCTGTGTGCCGCCCCCCTATAGCATGCTGCAGGTCTGTGTGCCTGCCCCCCATATAGCATATTGCAGGTTTGTGTGCCGCCCCCCATATAGCATGCTGCAGGTCTGTGTGCCTGCCCCCATATAGCATGCTGCAGGTCTGTGTGCCTGCCCCCAAATATAGCATGCTGCAGGTCTGTGTGCATGCCCCCCATATAGAATGCTGTAGGTCTGTGTGCCCCCCATAAAGCATGCTGTAGGTCTGTGTGCCCCCCCATATAGCACGCTGTAGGTCTGTGTGACCCCCCATAGAGCATGCTGCAGGTCTGTCACACAGTCCCATACAATGCTGCACCATGTCCAAAACACTGAAGAGCCGCAGTCACATGGAGCAGGAGCCTCCACAGGAACAGCTCAGATCTCACGCCACACTCTCCTCTCACAGATTTACCACAAGCACCAAAACTCTACCAAACCCTCCTGTAATCTCACCGAAATGGTGAGAACTGGAAATCTGTTGCTGGCTGATACCACACAGCACAAGCTGCACACAACCAGGAGCTGCTGCACTGAGAGTTGAAAGACCTGTGGTGACATCATCGTCATGTGACTAGGGGGGCAGAGCTGATAAATGGTGAAGGCCTGTAATAATGATGATCATGTCACCACAGGTCCTTCAGCTCTTCCTTTGTAACCGTTCAGGACACTTCGTGTCAATCTCTGGTGTCGGCTGCTGTGGCGCCTGTGCTGAGGCGAGTGGGCGGGCCGACCCCCGGACTGGAAAAAATAAAAAAACACCTTGCTCAGGTGCCGCCCCTCCGCATCCTGGCGCCCTAGGCACGTGCCCTCAAGTGCCTAGTAGCAAATATGGCCCTGGTAGTAATAGATATAAAGTGCAAGTGCATATATTAGGAAAGCAAGGACAAAAACCCAGACGTTCAATAGTTCAAGTAAATAAACACTTCAAGAGATAAATACACACCATAGTTACCGGATAATAATGATCTTTATTTATATAGCGCCAACCTATTCCGCAGTGCTTTACAATTCATCAGATCATATACAACAGTCGTAAGTAACAAAGTTAAAGATAATACAACAATTAAAGTGGAGATACTGTAATTACAAACTTGCTCGTAAGAGCTTAAACTCTACAATGTGGTGGGCACACACAAAGTACAGGTGCTTACTTACATTGATGGCCCAGCTATCCTGAGGAAAATGGTGGATAGATGAAGACTAGTGATGAGCGAGTATACTCGTTGCTCGGGTGGTCTCCGAGTATTATGAAGTGCTCGGAGATTTCGTTTCTGTTGCCGTAGTTGCATGATTTGCGGCTATTTGACAGAATGAATACATGTGGGAATTCCCTAACAAACAGGCAATCCCCACATGTATTCAGGCTGTGAAGTAGCCGCAAAGCATGCAGCTGCGGCAACAGAAACTACTGTAAATCTTCGAGCACTTCCAAATACTCGGAGACCACCAGAGCGTGCTCGGGGAAACCCAAGCAACGAGTATACTCGCTCATCACTAATAAAGACTGCATGAGCTAGTCACTACCCAATATTTGTGGTGCTTTTGGTTGCAGTACAGTTTGATGGAGAATTATGTTCAGAGAAATAGTGAATGGGCTATAAATAAAAAAAACTTTGATTAGGGAACGTGATAGGCGGCCCTAAACAGATGTGTTTTAGGAAGCGCCTAAAATTGTGTAAGTTATAGTTAGTCTTAATTTCTTGGGGTAGAGCATTCTAAAGAATAAGTGCAGCTCGGGAGAAGTCTTGGAGCCAAGAGTGGAAGGTATGGATTAGTGTGGATGTTAGTCGAAAGCCGCTTGCAATGTGTAACAGGCAGGTAGCCAAATAAACAGAAATGAGAGACGAGATGTAGGGGGGTGCCGCACTGTGGAGAGCTTTGTGGGTGAGAACAAGCCATTTAAATTGGAACCTATAATGTATGGGCAACCAGTGCAATGACTGACACATAGCAGAAATGTCCGAGTATCGATTAGCCAGATAGATGACTGCATTAAGGATGAACTGGAGAGGTGTTATGTTAGGTAGCTGAGGAGGACAGGAACAACAGCCGAGCAGCCGAACACCTGAGATGTTGGTAACTAATGGGTTGCAGATTCCTAAACTAACCACACAACTAGAGGTAGCCGTGGAGCGTTCCTACGTTGATCCTAGACGCCTCGTCGCAGCCTGAGAGATAACTACACCTAAAGGCAGAAAGATGAAAGCTATCTGCCCCGGAGCAGATCCCCAAAGAAAATAGGAAGCCCCCAAACATGTAATGGCGGTTAGACAAGAAGAAAGCACGAACACAGACAGAAAATAGAATGAGCAAACGCTGGGGCCACAAGCTGACTAAATATGATAGGACAGGAGAGATTACTTTCTGCAACCCAGAAAACCCTACAAAAATCCAACAATTCTGATTACAAAAATACTGAGATCACACCATCTCGCCACCCACTAAATCAGATCTCAGTGTGAACAAAACCAAGCCGCAGCCACTGAAAAAACAGGAAAAAGAAAATGAACAAATAACAGTGGCTTCAGATAAACTGAGAGGAGCACAAGCCCCCCGGAGGGAACCTGGCTGACCTCAACAGAAGTGCAGGGAACAATGAAAAAAGCAAGCACAAAAATAAAAGCAGAAAATGTCTTATCTGATAGCAGAAGATGCAGGCAAGACTCAGCAAACTTCCAAATGAACCAGGAACCACAATTGAGACAAGAACAATTGATCACCGGCAACCATCATGGGAGGGAACCTCCCTTATATCAGACCAGTCAGTGAACCCAGATTGCCATTCCTCGCTGAAAGGTTCAGTACTGTCTGTAACCACCAGAGGGAGACTCCACTCAGAAACCATCTCCAGCACATTCACAACAGAGAGGGGAAAGTTGAGTGAGGGGAAAACCAATTAATAAAGAATTACAGTAGTTAAGACAGGACTGGATCAGGGCAACTATGAAGTGTTTTGTTGTTTCTATGGTGAAAAAGGGGCAGATTCTAGAGATGTTCTTTAGGTGCAAGCAACAAAAGCGGACAAGAAATTGTATCTATGAGGTGAAGGAAAGATTGGTGTCAAACCTAACACCTAGCCCGAGCACCTGCTGCCTAAGCGTTACTGTGGCGGAGAGGGAAATGTCAGATTTAAGGAGGCATGTAGGTGGCGGGTGCAGAAGAAGTTTATCAAAATTAAGGTTGACTAGTAACTATGATGTGTACTTATCTCCTGAAGTGTAGATTTACTTGTCGTTAAATATCTGTTTTTTGTCCATGCTTTCCTAATGGATGTTTGGCTTTATGCACTTAAACTTTATATCTATTACTACCCCAACTTTTGAATTACCATCACTCTAGCATTGGGCTGGCTTTCTCCAGACATTTGATTTAAGTAGCTGCATACTTTTTCTAATGTATAACCCATTTTTAAAAAAATCTATGTAATAAAACTGGGTGGAGACCTCGCAATAATAATTTCTTGATTCATTCATTTATGTGTGCTTTATAGATGCAAGAACGCACCTTCTCCACGTGGGCTCATAGTATTTTAATAGCATTTGTCATCTGAGCTCATTTATTGTTCATGTGTTAAAACACTTAACCCTTTTACCCCCATAGGTGGTTTGCACGTTAATGATTGGGTCAATTTTTACAATTCTGACCACTGTCCCTTTATGAGGTAATAACTCTGGAACGCTTCAACGGATCTTGGCAACTCTGAGATTGTTTTTTTCGTGACATATTGTACTTCATGGTAGTGGTAAAATTTCTTCACTATTATTTCTGTTTATTTATGAAAAAAATGGAAATATGGCAAACATTTTGCAATTTTCAAACTTTGAATTTTTATGCCCTTAAAACAGAGAAATATATCACACAAAATAGCTAATAAATAACATTTCCCACATGTCTACTTTACATCAGCACAATTTTGGAAACAATTTTTTTTTTGTTAGGAAGTTATAAGGGTTCAAAGTTGACCAGCAATTCTAATTTTACACAAAATGTACAAAACAATTTTTTTTAGGGACCACCTAACATTTGAAGTCGCTTTGAGGAGTTTATATAGCAGAAAGTGCTAAAAGTGACACCATTCTAAAAACTGCACCCCTCAAGCTGATCAACACCACATTCAAGGAGTTTATTAACCCTTTAGGTGTTTCAGAAGCAATGTGGAAGGAAAAATGACCATTTAACTTTTTAGTCGAAAACAACTGTTTGGGTGCATGGCAGGCCTTGGAAGGGAAGGTGCGCGGTTTGACTTTTCAAACCAGAATTGGCTGGAATTGAGATCGGACGCCAAGTCACGTTTGGAGAGCCCCTGATGTGCCTAAATAGTGGAAACCCTCCCCAAGTGACCCTATTTTGGAAACTAGACCAAGGAACTTATCTAGATGTGTAGTGAGCACTTTGAACCCCCAAGTGCTTCACACAAGTTTATAACGTAGAGCAGTGAAAATAAAAAATCATATTTTTTTCCACAAACATGATCTTTTAGTCCCCAATTTTTTTCATTTTCCCAAGGGTAACAGGAGAAATTGGACCTTAAAAGTTGTTGTCCAATTTACCCTGAGTAAGCTGGTACCCCATGTATGGGAGAAAACTACTGTTTGCACACACGTCGGAGCTTGGAAGAGAAGTAGTGACGTTTTGGAATGCAGACTTTGATGGAATGGTCTGCGGGCATCATGTTTCGTTTGCAGAGCCCCTGATGTGCCTAAACAGTAGAAACCCCCCACAAGTGACCCCATTTTGGAAACTAGACCCCCTAAGGAACTTATCTATATGTGTAGTGAGAACATTGAACCCCCAAGTGTTTCACTAAAATTTATAATGCGCGGCCGTGAAAGAAAAAAAAATTTCCGCAAAAGACTTTTTAATCCCCAATTTTTTATCTTCCCAAGAGTAATATTGATGGAATAGTCTGCGGGCATCAGAGCCCTGATGTGCCTAAACAGTAAAAAAAATAAATAACACAAGTGACCTCATTTTGGAAACTAGACCCCCAAGAAGAAACTTATCTAGATGTGCCTAAACAGTGGTAATGCCCAACAAGTGCTCCCTTTTTGGAACTAATCTACTGTTTCCTGTTATGTAAATTTAAATAATTAGTGCATGGAGATGTGGTACAGTTTGAAGCATTCTTTCATACACAGGCCAGGTTGTTCGGGGCAGGTGTCGCATTGATAAATGGTTTCCTTGCGCATTCCCCTTTTGTAACACACGGCATCTTTTTTTGCGACTTAACTTTTTCCGGTTTGCGGGACCTCCCCCGGGAAAAGCTGATCTGATTTCTAAAGATTAAGGCCTTAATCACTACCTCATGGAACTGAAGGTACGACGTGTTCGGTGTGGCGTGCACATTGTGACAGCAGGAAAGCGTTGAGCATTGCCATCTGTACGATGTGCACGGCCAGCTTCTTGTACATCACTTTGGCCTTTCTCAAAGCACTGTACGGCTGGGGGAGTTCGTCAGAGGGATCAACACCCCCTATGTTTTTGTTGTACCCAGTACACAAGTCGGTTTGCTGACCTGTGCAGAGGTACCTCTTACAGTGCTGAGGGCTCTGCCATCACTGTGTATGGTGGTCAAGAAAAGACATTCCTCTTGTCCTTGTACTTGACCATCAGCAGATGGTCACTACATTGGGCTCTGCCGTCACCCCTTCTGAGCAACTACCCAAGTAGCGTTTTCGTGAGGCCACTGTGATTTTTGCGGATAGTACCACAGGCTGCGGTACCTTGTGTAGAGAGGGATTTGAAGAGTGGGATGCTGGTATAAATGTTAGCGGTGTAGAGGTGATAACCTTTATACAGCAATCTTTTTTTTGGAAGTGTTCGATGACCGGCCAAAATTTGAATAGACGGTTAAAGTTGGGGTCATCTTGTGGGGGACACTGTGCATTATCGGCATAATGCAGGAATTTGTGGATGGCCTTAAAATGAGTCCGGGCCAGGACCATTCGGAACACTGGAGTGTTGTATAAAACATCAACACTCTAATATTGCCAAAGTTCTGGCTTCTTCAGGATCCCCATGTGAAAGACCAGGCCGCAAAACTGCATCATTTCAACTGCGTCTACAGGAGATCAGTTAGAAAATGATGAACCGGGGTTTTGTGCCAAAAATTGATGAGCATATAAATTAGTTTGGCCCACCACGAGGTTAACAAAATCCTCAGAGAAAAAAAACTTTTAAAAAATCTAGTTCTGTGAGGCCGGTGGTGTCAAACTTGATTCCTGATTCTGCCACAAAATCAGGAATCGGTGGCTCGTAATTTTCGGGGGTCGAGGTCCATACGGGGTCCGTAATGGGGTGCACTGGTTCATCTTCTGGAACAGTGGGCGCTGCTTCATCTTCTGTCCTGGGACGTCTGTGTGGCATTTCAGCAGGACCTGAGGAGTTAGATGAGGAGGCGCAAGATGAAGAGGAATCTGAATAATAAAGAATTTTGGGATCCTCTCCCTCGCTATCAGTGTCGGAGGCAAGGAAAGCATATGCCTCCTCCACTGAATAGCATTGCTTGGACGAATGGGACGACATTTTATGTATATGGTGATTATGTTAGCAGTTTACTTTTAACTGTGTGTGTGTGTGTGTGGGGGAGGGGGAGATAGTGATTGTATGAAAAGAAAAAGCTAAAAGAAAAAAGCAAATAGGGAGAAAAAAAATTCTGTGAAAATAAAAGTGTAAAACAGCAGGCACGAGCTCTGATGAGTGAACTGCATCACTTATAAAAGCTCGGCGGCTGCTGGATGTGCGCACGGAAGTGGCGCAAAGGGGGGTGAAAAAGAAAAGTGGAAAACAGCGAGCATGAGTGTTGATCGGTGAACTGCGCCACCAATCAACGCACGGCGGCTGCTAAATGTGTGCACGGAGGTGGCGCAAAGGGGGTGGAGGGGGTAAAAAGAGGAGGAAGGGGGGAGGAAGAAGGGGAAAGAGAGGGACTGGGGTGGATGAAGAGAGATCGGGCAATGATCACAAAACACTTACAGTTGTAGTCTCTCTTCTTTCTTGTCTTCTTTCTTCTCTGTTGTTTGTTCTTCAGCAGGGATTGTGGTGTCAGAGGCTTCTGTGGCACCACAAGGCCCAGCACAGCAGAAGATCATGTAGTGTGACCGCTCTGCACGAATCTTCAGCAAGTATGAGAACCTGCAGTGTGGTCACAGACAGGTCAGAGAGCGGTCATACCGCTGCTCTGCCTGGTCATTGGTGTGATCAATGATGACATCGATCAAAGCAATCAGAGCTGGCCCTGGTGACCCTGGAAACAGACTAGGATCGGAGCTCACAGCTCCGATCCTAGGCAGGTCACCGGCAGGGCACAGAGCGGTCATGCCGCGGCTGTGTCCTGTGATTGGCACAATCGATGTAATTGTCGATCGCACCAATCAGCTGCTCCAGGCCATGCCTATACACGTGAGGGCTTGTTTTTTGAAAGACAATTGTACTTTTGAATTACATAATTCATTTTACCATATAATGCACCTAGAAAACAGAAAAAAATCCAAGTGGGGAGAAATTGTGAAAAACAATACAATTCTGACATTGTTTTTATGGCGTACATTATGTTGTAAAAACAACCTCACAATACGATTCTCCTCATAAGTAAAATTACGGTGATACCAAATTTGTTCAAGTTTTTATTTTAGTTGTGACAAAAAAACAATTTTTACAAAAAAATTGTTTAGGTTGTGTCGTTGTGTTAAGAGACCGGTAAATGGTTTAATCTTTCAGTCCATGGACTGGTGTGACGGCTTAATTTTGCAGGGCAAGATGACAATTTTATTGATAATATTTTGAGATCGAGATTACATTTTGATCACTTACGGTATTATAGCATTATTGAGGTATTGCAGCGACCCAAAAAGACCACAGTAATTTTGCAGTGAATTTTTTTTGGAATTCAAACGTGTTGCAGATGTCTAACAGCCGCAAAACATACAGTCGCAGGGACTCGAACATATTATCCGAGCTTGCCCAAGATACTCAGATAACACCCGAGCAATCTCTGATAACACCTTATCCGAGCACACTTGCTCATCACTACTGGCAATAAGTGGTCTGGTAATGGTGTGGCAGTATTTCTCCCCTGCATGTGGTATTATTTAGACAGTATGTCGTTACAATATGTGGTCTGGTCAGGGTGTGATCTTATTTTGCACATATATGGCCTGTGGCAGCTGAGGCTAGAGATATTTGCTTTAATTATTGTATTATCTTTAAGGTTGTTACTTATGATTTGTATCTGACCTGTTGAATAGTAAAGTGCTGCGGAATATGTTGGTGCTATATAAATAAATATTACTACATGTCGCAGACAGCTGAGGTGACCTACAGGTGATCATCTTTTCCAATTTAAGCAGAGTTCCTTTAGTACTAATTTACAAAACTTATAGAAAAACCCTTTAGGGTATGGGCACACAATTCGGAAGTGGCAGCGCTTTGCATACAGCGCATGTCGCTGCGTACAAAGCGCTGCCGTCTATTGAATGCACGCGTGTTCACAACCATTTGGATTCACTGCGTCCAATACATTCTATTGGTGAAATTTCTCTTGCGGAGACTAGTCATGCTGCAGTCTGGAAAGACACAACGCATGTCCGTCTCCGCGGGTGAGCAGTGGGCGTCTCTGGACACAGAGGACATGGGATTTCTTGAAATAACATCCACTATGCTGTAACATCTGGCTGCTGCGAGTTGGACACCTCATCAGCCTATTCCTGTTTGTTTCTCTATACGGCCGTGATCAAGGTTATGTGACCGAAACATTGGCCCATTATTTCACACAGACCTACCTGCAGATGAATTGAAATAAATGCTTGCTTTCATTTGAATTTAGAGTGCCTTGGTTCTCTCTGTACGCGGATTTGGTTATATTTACCAAACGGCACCCAACATACCCAGCCATCGTGTGCTTACCATAATTTACCACTGCTTTTTACGCACTGAACATACCGTATTTTTCGGACTATAAGACGCACCCCAAAATTTCAGAATAGGGAAAAAAAAAAATAATGTGTCAAATGGGGGTCCGTCTTACAGTCCGAATTCAGCTTACCAGAGAAGGGATCAGCACAGGTAAAGGAGTGGTCACAGGGGTCGTTCGGTGGTTCAGGCTGGTGCAATGGTGGTGCTCTGTGTTGCAGGGGTGCTCTGTGCGGTGGCTGTGCTCTGTGGTGTGGCTGTGCAATATATGGTACTCACAAATCCCATAGCGGTGGTCCCAATGCAGCCTCCTGTGCTCTGTGGTGTCGGGGCAGCAGCAGGGCTCTGTGCTGCGTGGGGGCTCCGCCGGCATTTCCCTCTAAGCCGGAAAGCCCCCCCGCAGCTGCGACGCGGTGGCATCAAGAAACATGGCCGTCAGGGGCCTCCGGTGGCGGTCCCGACGCAGCCTTCCGTGCAGTGGTGTCGGGGAAGCAGCGGGCTCTGTGCTGCGTGGGGGGCTCCGCCGGCATTTCGCTCTTAGCCGGAAAGCCCCCCGCAGCTCCGCTCCCTCCTGCAACGCGGTGGAGTCCTCAAGCATGGCCGCCAGGGGCCTCCGGTAAGATGGCCGCCGAATCTCATTCAAGTCTCGGCAACGAGATCTCTTCTCCCGAGATCTTGTCCTGAGATCTCGGGAGACGAGATCTCGGGAAGAGATCTGGTTGCTGAGACTTGAATGAGATTCGGTGGCCATCTTACCGGAGGCCCCTGGCGGCCTTGTTTGAAGACGCCACCTCGTTGCAGGAGGGAGCGGAACTGCAGGAGGCTTTCCGGCTAAGAGCGAAATGCCGGCGGAGCCCCCCACGCAGCACAGAGCCTGCTGATGCCTCGACACCACTGCACGGAAGGCTGCGTCGGGACCGCCACCGGAGGCCCCTGGCGGCCATCTATCAGGAGGCCGCAGCAGCAGAGCTGCTGGGGGCTTTCCTGCTAAAAGGGAAATGCCGGCGGAGCTCCCCACGCAGCACAGAGCCCCGCTGCTGGCCAGACATCACCACACCACAGGGAGGCTGCCGCCGCCGCCACCGGATTTTTAGGTATGTTGGGACCATAAGACGCACCCCATTTTCCCCCAAATTTTGGGGGGAAAAAAGTGCGTCTTATGGTCCGAAAAATATGGTAAGTGAAATGTATGCACTACCACATTTAGAAATTCCTTCCAGGCACATGACTGACCACAGGACCTAAAACGTCCTTCTACTAATTAGGAGCTGCAGCTTCCATGCAAATAGCAGTGATTCACAGGCGTAGCCAGCCCTAGCAATCTGTGACCTGTGTAATTCCAAAGGGCACTAGCTGGAAGACTCCAGGGGAAATAGAGGCGGCGGGGGCTTGGAAGGGTGGAGATAAGGGGAGGGCTGCCATTGAATTGGGAAAGATAAAATTCTGCACTTCTATGTTGCTGCCTGCTTATGATTGGTCAGCATCATACAGGAGGCACATGCCCCCAATGAAAATGATGTACTAACACCCTACTACTAAAGGGAATCGGTCACCACATTTGACCTTTCTAAACTATTAATATGGACATAAAGGATATAGAATGATGCAAAAAGCCACACCTGTATGCCTCATGTCAGTTGTTGATCAATCATCTTTTATCATTATGTAAATGAGCTGTTCCAGGCAATGTGGAGGATGTTGCTAGGAAGATAACTCCACCTACAGTGCTTATTTTAAATAAAAGAGGGAGTTACCAGTGTGAGACTAACACAGAACAGGAGAATGAAATTAGGCTTCTTGTAAACACATTTTTTTGCTTCTCTCAGCTTTGCTGTATTGAATCAATATTGCAGACCTGTTTGCCTGTGAGATGAAAGCTGAAGCACTGAAAGGAACATGCAGATGTGTCAGTAATAATCATGCACAGCTCTTCAGTGAGATCAGTAGAGCAGAGAGCGGTCATTACACATCACACTGGTAACTCCACCCTTCATATAAAATAAGCTCTGGAGGCAGTTCACGAAATACATGAATGCCGGCAGCTGCAGGAAGGCTCTGGCTGACACTGTGCTTGCTATTAAAGAGCAATGAATACTCCCTGCTCTCCACGCATACAGTCCCGGCATGCAGAGCAGTGTGTATACCGGCAGCTGCCCTTCGGCTTTAAATGCAGTGAATACTCCTTTCTCGTTAGCAGAGGACACACGAGTTAGCCTCAGCAGCCGGCTCCTGCCTCTGTGACCTGCTGCCTCACCACTTCCACTCCCCCACCTCCTCACCACTGCCCGAGCAGGTACATCCGGACTGTATGATGCAACCCCCCCATTTTCCTCCACATACTTGGGAGGAAAAAAGTGCATCTTATAGTCCAAAAAATACTGTAATAATTTTATATAATAAAGTCTTCTAAAATGGTTTCTCTTAATTGTCCAAGACTTGCAGTTTTGTGAAGGTACATATTTGTAAAATTTAGAAAACAAAGTGGTAAACCTCTCAGCACTGATCATTTAATTTCTTAAAGGGAAAAATGGGACACAAACACAAAGTTAGCTTATGGAATAAGTGCATCTTACTAGGCATTAAAAGCAAAAACAGTAAAAAATTACTGATACTGAAATGTCAGTGCTGTATTAACATAGTTTTCTTTTAATACTAAATTACAAATCACATTTAAAAAAAGTTAAACTAAAAGTTTTTTTTCCTAAAAAAGATGCACCCATTTATTTTTTTTTGAAAGGGCTGAAAATTTTAAGCTGAGGAAGCCGAAAACTAGGAAAAAGATACCATGCAAAGTTTAAGAAAAACAGAAAGAGTCGGAGAGCATAGTTCACAAAGCGACAGATAAAAGACCTATGTCCTTCTTGAATGCCGCGTTCAAGAACTGGAGGCGACACTGACCTGGGGGATGTAGACGTTATGTCTTTGTTACTTAATGTATGGGGGTCATTTAGGTCTTCTGCTATTCTTACTCTCTTACGCTCCTTCATAGGTTGGGTATTGCTTGGAATATCTTGACTCTCGGGTACATCAGGATCAGCACAAGATGCAGATTCCTCTCCAGGAGACTTGGTATTACCTTCTGACAAAATTGTATTTTGTTTTTCATTTTGATTGCTGTCGGAAACTGAATTAAAACTAGTGCTAGACAGAGCTTTGCTATTAGCTGTATTTTCAGCAGAACAGTCAAGTGGAAGTTGTTCTCGTCTTCGTCTCGGAGTTTGCACACTCACAATTTCTGAAAATTAATAAATATAAATGTGAGTATTATACATAGAGATACAAAGCCAAACAGCTAATTCTAATATAGAATGCATACAACAAATATAAAATAGCATAACATGCTTTCCATTCTGTGAGTACTGTCTCCAAGACCCTAATCACATGTTATACATTCATCAGTATTTGCAAGCCAAAACTAGGAGTGAACTATAGTAAAGCCATTTACAACCCCTCCGTATTTTGGACCCACTCCTGATTTTGGCTTACAAAAACGGATGTAAACTACTGATTTAAAAAAAAAAAAAGAAAGAACTTGTACATGCCAAAAATGTTTTATTTTTCCCCATAGCACTGCCACTCAAAATATGTAATAGAAAAAATTGAACAAAAAGTTGTCTTCACAACAAAAAGGTATAAGTGAAAATGTCAACTTATCCTGAGAAAAAATAATCCAAGCTCCTCATATAGCACTGTAGGAAAAAAAAAGTTTTATTACACAGAAGTAACCAAAAATTTGTTATCATAATGAACTGTAGAATAAAATTACCATGTAATTTATACTACACGGTATAAAAAACTAAAGTAAAATAAATACAAATGAAACCATTGCTTTTTGTGTTCATTCTCCCAAAAGTCAGAAATCAAAGTCTTATTGATCCCAAAAATGAGTAGTACTATTAAAGAGGACCTGTCACCAGGTCAAGAAAGACCATTATTTGCTTTCATTTTATTCCCACTCCATTTTTAGTCATAAAAATGGTTTCACAGATATGAGTCTTATTATTTTTTTTTTAGTTTTTATCAAGAGGGTGTTACTCAAAGGGTTCTAAAGGAGCGCATCTTCACACTGCTCGGCATCATTAGTATGCGAGCAACACCCCCTTGAAATAAATTCTAAAAAGCTAGAGCTAAAAAAGCTTGTTTCTCTGGAACTGTATTTCAGAAAAAAAAATTAAAAAAAATGGAACGATCAGGGGAGCAGAAAGTTATTTTATTTTTTAGGCTTTAAGGCTATGTTCCCATGATAAGAATTTTGTGAGTTTTTGATGCTGCAGATATTCTGCACCTATTAGGTAAATTAGGTTTCTTGCAATATTTTCATTGATTTTTGTTTACTTAGGTTTTTCTTATGTTTATGATACGGCTTTTGTTTTATTTGGCAAGTCATGTTTTAAAGGGACTTGTCACAGTATGACTGTTCAAACCAAGTAGAGGTCACAAGTAGAGGTCAAACATTTAAAGGGGCTTTCACACAAACAAAAGTTAATTTTAACAAATAGATCTTGGAATAAAAATGACTTCCACAATTGGATGTTTAAATAAAATGCTCCTGTGCGGAGATAGAAGCATGAGCTGGGCAACACAATGTACTGGGCACTACAACGTACAGTTTACTACAACGTACTGGTCACTGCAATGGCAGTTCACAATTTTCACTCAGTGACATCCACTGCTGCTTGTTTCTGGAAAACGCCTCTGGAGTCAAAATCGTTACTACACTAGTAGACAAACTCCCATAAAGGGGTATAATTTTAAAAAATGGGGTTATTTGAAGGGGGATTCTATTCTTTTAGAACTTAGGGCTCTGTATATGAAGTCCGCAAACTATTCAAGCAAAATCTGCACTCCAGAAGACAAATAGTGCTTAGGCTCTGGAAAAGCAAAATGGCTCCTTGCCCCCAAAAAGAAATTCAGCAAATTTTCTGCTCACAAATCGAAATGACCCCCCCCCCCTTCAGAGCGCCAGCGTGCCTAAACCACATTTAGCACCCACATGTTAGGCATTTCTGTAGTGATGAGAGCCCGCATAATTTACAGCTGCGTGTCTCCAGAAGCATGAGCTGGGTATAACGTACTGGTGACTACAGCGTACTGGTCAACACAACGGCAGTTTGCAATTTTCACTCAACAACATCCACCAACTGCTGCTTGTTTCTGGAAAACGCCCATGGAGTCAAAACCATCACATCTATAGATAAATTCCCAAAGGGATATACAGTCATGGCCAAAAGTTTTGAGAATGACACAAATATTATATTTTCACATGATCTGCTGCCCTCTGGTTTTTATGTGTGTTTGACAGATGTTTTTATCACAGACAGAAATATAATAATTGCAAACATATGAGTAACAAAAGCTTATATTGACAGTTAGAATGAGTTAATGCAGCAAGTCAATATTTGCAGTGTTGACCCTTCTTCTTCAGGACTTCTGCAATTCTCTCTGGCATGCTCTCAATCAACTTCTGGACCAAATCCTGACTGATAGCAGTCCATTCTTACACAATCAATGCTTTAATTTTGTCAGAATTTTTAGGTTTTTGTTTGTCCACCCGTCTCTTGATGATTGACCACAAGTTCTTAATGGGATTAATATCTGGGGAGTTTCCAGGCCATGGACCCAAAATCTCTATGTTTTGTTCCCTGAGCCATTTAGTTATCAGCTTTGCTTTATGGCAAGGTGCTCCATCATGCTGGAAAAGGCATTGTTGATCGCCATACTGCTCTTGGAGGGTTGGGATAAGTTGCTCTTGGAGGACATTCTGGTACCATTCTTTATTCATGGCTGTGTTTTTAGGCAAGACTGTGAGAGAGCCAATTCCCTTGGCTGAGAAGCAACCCCACACATGAATGGTTTCAGGATGCTTAACAGTTGGCATGAGACAAGACTGGTGGTAGCGCTCACCTTGTCTTCTCCGAATGAGGCGTTTTCCTGATGTCCCAAACAATCGAAAAGGGGATTCATCAGAGAAAATAACTTTACCCCAGTCCTCAGCAGTCCACTGCCTGTAACTTTTGCAGAATATCAGTCTGTCCATGATGTTTTTTCTGGAGAGAAGTGGCTTCTTTGCTGCCCTCCTTGAGACCAGGCCTTGCTCCAAGAGTCTCCGCCTCACAGTGAGTGCAGATGCACTCACACCTGCCTGCTGCCATTCCTGAGCAAGCTCTGCACTGCTGGTAGCCTGATCCCGCAGCTGAAACACTTTTAAGAGACGGTCCTGGCGCTTGCTGGTCTTTCTTGGGCGCACTGAAGCCTTTTTGGCAACAATGGTACCTCTCTCCTTGAAGTTCTTGATGATGCGATAGATTGTTGACTGAGGTGCAATTTTTCTAGCTGCAATACTCTTCCCTGTTAGGCCATTTTTGTGCATTGCAATGATGACTGCACGTGTTTCTTTAGAGATAACCATGGTTAACAGAAGAGAAACAATGATGCCAAGCACCAGCCTCCTTTTAAAGTGTCCAGTGGTGTCATTCTTACTTAATCATGACAGATTGATCTCCAGCCATGTCCTCATCAACACCCACACCTGTGTTAATGGAGCAATCACTGAAAAGAGGTTAGCTGGTCATTTTAAGGCAGGGCTGCAATGATGTTGAAATGTGTTTTGGGGGATAAAGTTCATTTTCTAGCCAAATAATGACTTTGCAAGTAATTGCTGTTAAGCTGATCACTCTTTATAACATTCTGGAATATATGCAAATTGCCATTAGATAAAGTGAAGCAGTAGACTTTGAAAAAATTAACATTTGTGTCATTCTCAAAACTTTTGGCCATGACTGTAATTTCCAAAATGGGGTCACTTGAGGGAGGGGGAATTCTGCTTTTCTAGCACTCGGGGGCTCTTTATATGGAATCCACAAACTATTCTAGGAAAATCTGCGTTCCAGGAGGCAAATAGCATTCCGTCCCTCCCGAGTATCTCCATTTGGCTAAGTAGTACTATACAGCCACATATGGGGTATGTCTACATTCAGCAGAAACTGTGGAACAAATTTTGGTGACATTTTACCCATTTCCAATATTGAAAATGTAAAATCTGGTGGTAAAAATGTAAATTTTTTTTTTTTTAACTGCCCAATGGTATAAAATTCTGTGACATACCTGTGGTGTCAATATGATCACTGTACCCCTAGATGAATTCATTGCTAGGTGTGGTTTGTAAAATGGAGTCACTTATGGGGGATTCTGCTGTTTTGGCACCTCAAGGGCTCTAGCAATGTGGCATGTCACCCTCAAACTGCTCCAGCAAAATCTTAACTCCAATATGGTGCTTCTTCCATTCTTGATCTCTCTGCCTCAAAAGTAATTTTCAACCACATATGGGATATTGATGTACTCAGGAGAAATTGCTCAGTAATTGTTGGGGTCCATTTTTTCCTGTTACCCTTGTAAAAATAAAAAAGTGGGGCTAAAATATCATTTTGTGGGAAAAACTTGATTTTTTTTTATTTTTACGGCTCAACATAATAAACTCCTGTGAAGCACCTGGTGGTTCAAGGTGCTCACCACACAACTAGATACGTTTCCTGAGGGTTCTAGTTTCCAAAATGGTGTCACTTATGGGCGTTTCCACTGTTTAGGCACATTAGGGGCTCTCCAAACATGGCGTCAGCTAATTATTCCAGCAAATTTTACATTAAATTTTACATTACATTGAGCCAAGTGGTGCTATGTGACATAACTCTCTGATTTAAGGGCATACAAATTAAAAGTTTGAAAATTGCTACATTTTCACCAAATTTAATTTTTTTTCACAAATAAAGGAAGAAATTGTACACCTGTTATGAAGTACAATATGTCTTAAGAACATTTCAGAATCAATCCGTTGAAGCACTCCAGAGTTATCACAAAGTGACACTGGTCAGAACTGTAAAATCTGGCATAGTCAGGATGGTGAAAGCAGGCTCCGGGGTGAAAGGTTTAATAAATAACATTTCCCACATGTCTACTTTACATCAGCACAATTTTTGAAACAATTTTTTTTGTTAGGAAGTTAGAGTTAAACGTTCACCAGCAATTTCACAATTTTCCAACAAAATTTACAAAACCATTTTTTTAGTGACTACGTCACATTTGAAGTGACATTAAGAGGGCTATATGACAGAAATTACCCAAAAGTGACAGTGCCCACAAAATTTTAAAATTTCTACTTATTACGCAGACACCCCATATGTGGGGGAAAGCTACTGTTTAGTCGTACAGCAGAACTCAGAGGAGAAGCAGCACCACATCTAGACCGGAGCTAGAATCGATAGCTGATGCAATGCTGCGTTTGGAGAGCCCCTGATGTGCTTAAATAGTGGAAACCCCCACAAGTGACACATCGTTTTGGAAACCACACCCCTCACGGATTTTATCCAGTGGTATATGGAGCATTTTTAACCAAAAGGTACTACACAGAATTTGATAACATTAGGTTGTCATTGAATATGTCCTCCCTGGCAAAAAAAACAAACTATCCAGATAAAAAGCAATGCCTTGAGGCAGCACATCAAGCAATATGGCAAATAAATTGTGGGTTATTAACCCATATGGCAACGTTCTGGTGCTGAGGTATGAACCTTTCTCCACGTTTTAAATTATTTTTCTCCTACTGGACCAGAATTAAAGCATTAGTCAACTCCTGGACAGTCTGTTGTGCAACATGGCGTAAGTGGATGGAACAAGACATGATGTCCCAGATGTGCTTGATTGGATTCAGGTCGGGGAACGGACAGACCAGTCCATAGCATCAATGCCTTCATCATGCAGGAACTGCTGACACACTTCAGCCACATGAGGCCTAGCATTATCATGCTTCAAAAGGAACCCAGGGCCTGTAGTCTCACAATGGGTCTGAGGATCTCATCCCGGTATCTACTGGCAGTCAGGCTACCTCTGGCTAGCACATGGAGGGCTGTGCGGCTCTCCAAAAAAGTGCCTCCCCACACTATTACTGACCAATTGCCAAACTGGTCATGCTGAAGTATGTTGCAGGCAGCAGAACATTCTCCACGGAGTCTTCAGACTACAGTGCAGAAAAAAAAAAGTATTTATTTAGTCAGCCACCAATTGTGCAAGTTCTCCCACTTAAAAAGATGAGAGGTCTGTAATTGACATCATAGGTAAACACAACTATGAGAGTCAAAATGAGAAAACAAATCCAGAAAATCACCTTGTCTGATTTGGCAAGATTTATTTTGCCAATTATGGTGGGCTATAAGTATTTGGTCATTAACAAAAGTTCATCTCAATATTTTGTTATATATACTTTGTTGGCAAAGACAGAGGTCAAATTTTTCTGGAAGTCTTCACAAGGTTGGCACACATGCAGATCTCCTCTAGAGCAGTGATGTTTTGGGCCTGTTGCTGGGCAACAAGGAGTTTCAAATCCCTCTGTTCTGTATGCAAATTGCCTCTTAAAGGGAATTTGTCACCCCAATTTTGCCATATCAAGTAAAGATATGGCTGAATTGTGCGTCCCATAACAAAGCTATCGGTAGGTATCATATATCCTGATACCCACATTTTCATATCAAAATACCTTAGTAAACTTCGGTTTCTGCGCTGTCAATCAGGGTGGTCAGGTCAGGAGGGTGGCGTTTTCTCACTCTCCCCCCCCCCCGTTCCTCGGCATAACTTGTGTATCGCCGTCTGTGAATCCCACAGACAGCGTTCGTCTTCCTGCAATTGCGCATTTCAAATTAGGCCTCGCGCATGCGCAGTGTGCTTTGCCCAACAGTGGGCAAAGCATAAATCAGTACAGCGCATGCGCTACTCTTTCTTTGCCCCGGAAGTTGTCCAAGGCAAGCAGTCATTTCCGGGGCAAGGAAAGAGTAGCACATGCGCTGTACTGATTTATTTTGAAATGCGCAATTGCGGGAAGCCGAACGCCGACTGTGGGATTCACAGACGGCGATACGCAAGTGATGCCGAGGAGCGGGGGGGGAGGGGGGGAGAGAAAACGCCGCCCTCCTGACCTGACCACCCTGCTTGACAGCGAAAAAACCGAAGTTTACTAAGGTATATTGATATGAAAACGGGGGTATCAGGATATATGATACCTACCGATAGCTTTGTTATGGGACGCACTATTCAGCCATATCTTTACTTGATATGAAAAAATTGGGGTGACAAATCCCCTTTAAGAGAAAAAGAGGACTTGGACTTTATAGCGCCACCTATTGGTAGTAGCGATCCTACAAGTCACAATCAACCCTTTAGTGAGTCTTGTAATATGACTTAGGATAAAAGCCAAATCAGTATCTCAATTTGCAGACACAGTGTTTTGGACTGTTGGTCCTCGTCAGTGCAAAGTATGAGATCTGATTTAGCAAGGTGAGAGGCTCTGGACTGAGGTCTAAGGGGTAAGGTTTGCACGGCGAATAAGCCTCCTTACTTTGACAAGCCAGAGCTAGTATGTCAATCTCCACAAGGAGAAACCTTACCCCTTAGACTTTCAGTCCAGAGCCTCTCACCTTGCCAAATCAAGTCTCATACTTTGCACTGACGAGGACCAACAGTCCGAAACACCGTGTCTGCAAATTGAGATACTGATTTGGCTTTTATCCCAAGTCATATTACAAGACTCGTTAAAGGGTTGATTGTGACTTGTAGGATAGCTACTTCCAATAGGTGGCGCTATAGGGTTCAAGTCCTCTTTTTCTCTTAAGAGGCAATTTGCATATTACATTTCCCAGAGGAGCATTGCACGGCGAATAAGCCTCCTTACTTTGACAAGCCAGAGCTGGTAAGTCACTCTCCACAAGGAGAAACCTTACCATTTATGAGCAGCAAGATAAATATTCATTGCGTAATACCAGTTACAAGCCAAAGGGGTCATTAGTTACCCATTTATCCTGTTTCTGTATACATTAGTATTTCTACTTTTAGAAGTAGTGTGTTCTGATTAGAACCGCCCCCTTAGCTCCCCGAGGAGAAGAAGATCTGCAGACATTTTTTTTCCCAGAATTTGAGTTATACACCTGCGTTTCTGGCTCTCTTCCCTACAGTCACTCCTCATGTCCAGCGGATCCCGGTGAGAGTCTTAGTGCAGTTAAGTGTTTGTGTTAGAATCTGTACATGCGAGCCGTTATGCAGCTACCGTGTAGTATATTGTGAAATGAGGCAAACTGTGCTCCGTATCCTCCAGTTTAGTCATAATGCACTTTGCACTGCATACAGATAGATGCATTTCTGTATAGAGTAGAACCGTGCTGGCAGCATGAACTTTGCCCTAGATAGCTATGATAACTGCATTACTGTATTATGCTGTTACTGTGCAGTTTCTGTAATGTCTCCGTTACTGATGTTAATTGCACCCTGTATCACGCTGTTGTTTCTGTGACGTGCCAGTACTGATACAGTTTTTTCTTTACAGTTTTTACCCGTTATCGTTCACATAGATCAACTTCACATTAACACCTCAATAAATATAGACTTAAGAATCCATACAGTCTGTTTACTGGGGAAGTGGGTGAGTGTTAAGTTGTATGCTGAGATCCACACAGCATCATACGTGGAGGAAGGCAGAACACTCTCCAAAGGTTTTCTATAGGGTTGAGATCTGGAGACTGGCTAGGCCACTCCAGGACCTTCATATGCTCTTATGAAGCCACTCCTTTGTTGCCCTGATGGTGTGCTTGGGATCATTATCATGCTGAAAGACCCATCCACGTTTCATCTTCAATTCCTCTGCTGATGGAAGGAAGTTTGCACTTAAAATCTCAAGGTTCATGGCCCCATTCATTCTTTCATGTACACGTATCAGTCGTCCTGGTCCCTTTGCAGAGAAACAGCCCCAAAGCATGATGTTGCCACCCCCATGCTTCACAGTAGGTATGGTCTTTTTTGGATGCAACACAGCATTCTGTCTCCTCCAAACACAACGAGATTTGTTTCTACCAAACAGTCCTACTTTGGTTTTCATTAGACCAAATGTCATTCTCACAGTACTTTTCTGGATAATCCAAATGCTCGCTAGCAAACTTCAGACGGGCCCGGACATGTACTTGCTTAAGCAGAGGGACACGTCTGGCACTGCAGGATCTGAGTCCCTGGTGGCATAGTGCGTTACTGATGGTAGTCATTGTTACGGTGGTCCCAGCTCTATGCAGGTCATTCAGTGGGTCCCCCCCGTGTGGTTCTGGGATTATTGCTCACCATTCCTGCGATAATTTTGACCCCATGGGGTAAAATCTTGCATGGAGCCCCAGATTGAGGGAGATTATCAGTGGTCTTGTATGTCTTCCATTTTCTTATTATTGCTCTCACATTTGATTTCATCACACCAAGCTTTTTGCCTATTGCAGATTCAGTCTTCCCAGCCTGGTGCAGGGCTACAATTTTGTTTCTGCTGTCCTTCAACAGCTCTTTGGTCTTCACCATAGTGGAGTTTGGAGTGTGACTGTTTGAGGTTGTGGTCAGGTGTCTTTTATACTGATAACAAGTTGAAAAAGGTGCCATTACTACAGGTAATGAGTGGAGGACAGAGGAGACTCTTGAAGAAGCTACAGGTCTGTGAGAGCCAGAAATCTTGCATGTTTTTAGGTAACCAAATACTTATTTTCCACCATAGTTTGCAAAATCTTGCCAAAACAGACAAGGAGATTTTCTGGATTTGTTTTCTTATTTTGACTCTTATAGTTGTGGTCTACCCATGAAGTCAATTATAGGCCTCTCTCATCTTTTTAAGTGGGAGAACTTGCACAATTGGTGGCTGACTAAATACTTTTTTCCCCACTGTATGCCATTTCTGTCACATGTCCTCAGTGTGAACCAGCTCTCATTCGTGAAGAGCACAGGGCGCCAATGTCGAATCTGACAATCTTGGTGTTCTCTGACAAATCAACCTGCACAGTGTTGGACTGAAAGCACAAAACCAACTTATGGACGTCGGGCCCTTATAACACCCTCATGGAGTCTGTTTCTGACAGTTTGAGCAGACACATGGATGTTAGTGGCCTGATTTAAGTAATTTTGCAGGGCTCTGGCACTGCACCTTCTGTTCCTCCCTGCACAAAGGAGGATGTAGAGGTCCTGCTGCTGAGTTGTTGCTCTCCTACGGCCCCCTCCACGTCACCTGTAGTACTGGCCTGTCTCCTGGTATCTGCTCCATGCTCTGGACACTGGTTTGACAGACACAGCTACCCTTCTTGCCCTTCTTGGATGCTCTGCACTATCTGAGCAACTTCTATGAGTTGTAGACACTGCCTAATGCTACTGTACCTCTAAGAGGGAGAGCAAAATGCAAAAGTGTCCTAAACAATAGCCAAAAAGGATGAGAACAGAGAAATGGAATGTGATTGATTTGGAGTTACATTGTGTTGTTTAAGTTCTCCCTTTATTTTATGAAAAAAAATGTGTGTGTAATATATATACAGTTGATCCCTTGCTGATTTTGTAAGTTTGGCCACTGACAAAGACATGAACAGTCTATAATTTTAAGGGTAGGTTAATTTTTAACATTGAGAGATAGAATATCAAAAATAAAATCCAGAAAATCACACTGCATAAATTATATAAAATTATTTGAATTTTGCTGTGAGAAGTAAGCATTTGATCCCCTACCAACCATTAAGATTTCTGGCTCCTACAGACCAGTTAAACACTCCTAATCAACTCGTTAACTACATTGAAGACAGCTGTCTTACACAGTCACCTTTATAAAAGACTCCTGTCCACAGACTCGATTAATCATTCAGACTATGACCTTACAACATGGGCAAGATTAAAGAGCTTTATAAGATCATAGACCTGCACAAAGCTGGAATGGGCTACCAAGTAAGATGCTGGATGAGAAGGAAACAACTATTGGTGCAATAGTAAGAATATGGAAGAAATACTTTTGTATCGACATCGATCTGGAGCACCAGACAAAGTCTCACCCCATGGGGTATCCTTGATCATGAGGAAGGTGACAGATCAGCCTAAAACTACACGGGGGAAACTTGTTAATGATCTCAAGGCAGCTGAGACCACAGTCACCAAGAAAACCAATTGTAACACATTATGCTGTAAAGGTTTAAAATCCTGCAGCGTCCGCAAGGTCCCCCTGCTCAAGAAGGCACATGTGTAGGCCCGTCTAAGTTTGCCAATGAAAACCTGGATGAGTCTGTGAGTGATTAGGCAAAGGTGCTGTGGTCAGATGACACAAAAATTGAGCTCTTTGGCATTAACTCAACTCGCCGTGTTTGGAGGAAGAGAAATGCTGCCTATGACCCAAATAACACCATCCCCACTGTCAAGCAAGGAGGTGGAAACATTATGTTTTGGGGGTGTTTCTCTTAAGGGCTCAGGACTACTTCACCTCATCAATGGGAGAATGGATGACAACCTCCTTCTCTTCAACAGGACAATAAAAATGGGTCGTAGTTTGGTCTTCCAGCAAGACAATGACTCAAAACATATGGCCAAGACAACAAAGGAGTGGCTCAAAAAGAAGCACATTAAGATCATGGAGTGGTCTAGCCAGTCTCCAGACCTTAATCCCATAGAAATCTTACGGAGGGCGTTGAAGCTCCGAGTTTCCAAGCGACAGCCTCAAAATCTTAATGATTTACAGAAATCTGCAAATAGGAGTGGACCACTTTTCCTCCTGACATGTGTGCAAACCTCATAATACACCAACAAAGCTTATCCTCTAGATCTGAAGCTATAGCTTCAAAGACACTACAGGAGTGTTAATCAAGCAACCAAGATGTGAACACTTAATCTAAAGAGTAAATTAACTACATAGAAATAAGGTCACCATAAAAAATGCTAATCAATAGTACAACATTTATTAGAAAAATACAATATATTTAATAATAGATCATTACAATAATTGTGAGAGCTGATACATAGCGTGAGACAACATAACAAGAACAACTGGGACCACAGAATAGGAGCATAAACCTACTCGGGTTCATGCGAATACACAATTCCATATAGTAAAACAACCAGATCAATGAATAAAAAAAAACCCAGACATCAATACTAACCTAAAAGGATTTTATAATGCCAAAATATACAGCATATCGGATAGTCAAGTTAAATGGTAATGTGGTTGCCACAAAAAGTTAATGTGAAGCAATTAGCCTATTCTCATTTGAAAAGTGGCAACCTGTGCTATAATGCAAAAAGCCCCTTTAGAAAAGTGGAGAAGGGATACCTGAAGTCATGATGTTAGCAGGTGAAGGTAGGTGCCTCTATAGGAGTCCCACTCAGCAGCCTCGCCGCACGTTTCGCCAAAAAACAGCTTCGTGTGCAAACCTCATCATCAACTACAAAAAATGTCAGACTGCTGCGCTTGCCAACAAGGGTTTTGACAACACGTATTAAGTCTTGTTTGACAGAGGGATCAAATACTTAATTCTCACTGCAAAATGCAAATGAATTTAAATAATTTATACAGTGTGATTTTCTGGATTTTATTTTTGATATTCTATGTCTCAAATCTTAAAAATTAACCTATTCTTAAAATTATAGATTGTTCATGTCTTTGTCAGTGGCCAAACTTACAAAATCAGCAAGGCATCAAATAATTATTTCCTTCACTACAATATATACAAAAGTTCCTTCTCACCCCTAATGGTGGTGGTCTTTTTTATCCTTCCTCATTCTCAGGTCCTCTAGCAGAGGCCTGGGAGTTTGAGAGTTCTGCGCAGGATCGTAGTTGTTCCCAGCATTGCGCTTTTCTGGACAGAGTTCAGATGTTGCTCCTGGGATACGTTGTAGCCATGTTCCCAAATTAGGGGTCACTGCTCCAAGTGCTCCTATCACCAATGGAATCACTATTGCCTTTATCTTTCACATCGTCTCCAGTTATCCTTTGAGGACCTAGTATTTCTCCAGCTTCTCATCTTCACTCTTTCTGATGTTGCTGTCACTTGGCGCTGCCATGTCAATTATCACTAGAAATAGGCCCGACGCTATCGCATCAGGAGGGTGGTAATGTCACGATGGGGGCAGGCTTTGCAGCCCCAGTAATCTTACCACACTCCCGATGCGATAGCATCGGGCCTATTTCTAATACCACATAAGCGTCACCTGTCCCCACAATACCTCCCACATGCGCCGCCCTTACCACTGGCAGAACTATGTCACTCAGAGCTGCACTCCTGACTGTCAGCCTGCTCTGCTACTATTACTATGTGCACAGAAGGCTCCGCCCCTTCCCACACAGCGTGCTCCCATGACATCATACCTGCTCTCAGCAGCTCCATCCCAGTCCGGTGTTTGCATCCTGGGGGAAATAGTGGCTTCAGCTGGTGGAGCACAGACTGGAGGGGAGTGGATCCGCTAGTGCTCAGGCCGGGCCGTGCACAGATATTCTGCTCCTGGGGCAACCCGGGGAGGGCAGCGAGGCGGTCGAGGGCTCCTAGTTACATGTAGCGCAGCACGGGACACATGATGGCGAGGCTGTGCTGGAACTGCCGCAGTGCTTTATGGGATTCGGGGACAGCGGCCACTGGCGATTATATAAAGAGATTGCTGTCTTCTGATACATGTCTACTATCACAGCTAGTTGGATAGCCAACACCTGCTTATCTGTCTGGATCTTGAAGTCCCACAGGATTTTTAGCCCTTTCATTCCCCAACATCTTCTCTGGGGTCTCCCACCTGGACTTAGCCCATATGCTGTGCAGATGTTCCGCTACTTGGTTGTGGGGTTCGGTATACGCTGTTCCGGCTTGCATTTTGCATCTTTCCACTATGTGTTGGATTATTTCTGAGGTTTCCTTGCATAGTCTGCACCTTGGGTCTTGTCTTTTGTTGTATATTTCTGATTCTATGGATCTGGTACTTAGTGCTTGTTCTTGTACCACTATGATAAGTGCTGTCTCGGAGTCCAGCTTTCTCCAGCCATTGGTAGGATTTCTCCATGTCAATCACCTCCATTATCTGTCGATGGTACATCCCATGCAGCGGCTTGTCTTGCCATGGCACTTCATTTCCTGTTCTTCCTTCCAGATCTGTTGTCATTGCTGCCTTAGGCTTTCTCTCAGCATCTCACCTTTTGGTGCCATTTTTCTGATGTATTCCTGGATACTCCTTGTTTCATTCGTGAAGGTGGCTTGGATGCTTATCAAGCCTAAACCACCCTCCTTTCTGTTGGTATACAATCTTTGGGTGCTAGACTTAGGGTGGAGACCTCCTTGCATTGTGAGGAGCTTTTGAGTCTTTACATCTGCAGCTTCCATCTCTTCTTTTGGCCAGCACTCTATGCCAGCAGGGTATCTGATAACTGGCAGGGCATATGTTTTGATGGCATGGATTTTATTCATCCCAATAAGCTGGCTCTTCAGCACCTGTCTTACCCTTTGATGGTATTTGGATGTTACTGCTTTCCTTGCCTCCTCATCATGGGTACCGTGCCCTTGTGGGATGCCGAGGTACTTGTAGCATGTCTGTACATCTGCTATGTGCCTTGCTGGTAATTCCACTCCATCAGTCTTGACTACCTTGCTCTCTTTATTACTAAATGGCCGCACTCCTCCAGACCGAAGGACATCCAAATGTCTTCGCTGTAGATCTTCGTCAGGTGGATCAGTGAATTGATGTATCGTTCATATTTTGCATACAGCTCGATGTCATCCATGTAGAGGAGGTGGCTGAAAGTGCTTCCACTCTTGAACTTATATTCATAGCCAGACTCTAATTATCTGGCTGAGGGGGTTCAAGCATAAGCAGAACAGCAATGAGGACAGTGCATCACCTTGGTATATGCCGCATTTGATTTGTGCTAGTTGTCTTGAGTTGACTTCCATTGTTGTTCTCCACTGCCCCGTTGAGTTTCTGAGGAAGGTTCATATCCCTGTCAGCCCAATCTCCAGACCCAAACCCCATTGAAAACCTCTACAATGTAATCAAGAGGAAGATGGATAGTCACAAGCCATCAAACAAAGAGGAACTGCTAAATTTTGTACCAGGAGTGGCATAATGTCACCCAAAAGCATTGTGAAAGACTGGTGGAAAGAATACTAAGACGCATGAAAGCTGTGATAAAAAAAATCATGGTTATTCAACAAAATATTGATTTCTGAACTCTTCCTCAGTTAAAACATTAGTATTGTTGTTTCTAAATGATTATGAACTTGTTTTTTTCGCATTATTTGAGGTTTGCAACCACTGATTTTTTTTGTTATTTTGACCATTTCTCATTTTCTGAAAATAAATACAAAATGCATTGCTTGGAAATTCGGAGACATGTTGTCAGTATTTTACATAAAGAGCAATTTACATTTTACTCAAAAATCTATATATATAAAAATGAGTGTATGTGTGTGTATGTATGTGTTTATCAAGCCACGCACACTCCACATAGCCATACTTACTCCACATGCAAAGCCCAGTATAATAAAAATCTAATACAATATATATATATATCTATATATATACATACACACACAGTATATATACATACACACAGTGGGTTCAGAAAGTATGCAGACCCCTTTATATTTTTCACTCTTTGTTTCATTGCAGCCATTTGGTAAACGGAAAAAAGATCATTTTTTTCTCAATAATGTACACTCTGTACCCCATGTTTACTGAAAAAAGTGAAATGTATAAATTTTTGCAAATTTATTAAAAAAGAAAAACGGAAATATCACATGGTCATAAGTATTCAGACTCTTTGCTCAGTATTGATTAGAAGCACCCTTTTGAGCAAGTACAGCCATGAGTCTTCTTAGGAATGATGCAACAAGTTTTTTCACTCCTGGATTTGGGGATCCTCTGCCATTCTTCCTTGCAGATCCTTTCCAGTTCCGTCAGGTTGGATGGTGAATGTTGGTGAACAGCTATTTTCAGGTCTCTCCAGAGATACTCTATTGGGTTTAGGTCAGGGCTTTGGCTGGGCCAGTCAAGAATGGTAACAGAGTTGCTCTGAAGCCACTCCTTTGTTATTTTAGCTGTGTGCTTGGAGTCATTGTCTTGTTGGAAGGTGAACCTTCGACCAAGTCTGAGGTCCAGAGCACTCTGGAAGAGGTTTTAATCCAAGATATCTCTGTACTTGGCTGCATTCAAGTTTCCTTCAATTGCAAAAAGTCGTCCTGTCCCTGCAGCTGAAAAACACCCACATAGCATAATGCTGCCACCACCATGTTTCACTGTTGGGATTGTATTGGGCAGGTGATGAGCAGTGCCTGGCTTTCTACACAAATACCACATAGAATTATCACCAGAAAGTTATATCTTCGTCTCATCAGACAAAAGAATCTTATTTCTCATAGTCTGGGAGTCCTTCATGTGTTTTTTTTAGCAAACACTATGTGGGCTTTCATATATCTTGCACTGAGGAGAAGCTTCTTTTGCACCACTCTGCCATAAAGGCCTGACTGGTGTAGGGCTGCAGTGATAGTTGACATTGTGGAACTTTCTCCCATCTCCCTACTACATCTCTGGAGCTCAGCCAAAGATCTTGGGTTCTTCTTTACCTCTTTCACCAAGGCTCTTCTCCCACGATTGCTCAGTTTGGCTGGACGGCCAGGTCTTGGAAGACTTCTGGTGGTCCCAAATTTCTTCCACCTAAGGATTATGGAGGCCAGTGTGCTCTTAAAAACCTTGAGTACTGCAGAAATTCTTTTGTAACCTTGGCCAGATGTGTGCCTTGCCACAATTCTGTCTCTGAGCTCCTTGGCCAGTTCCTTTGACCTCATGATTGTCATTTGGTCTGACATGCACTGTGAGCTGTTAGGTCTTGTAGCATTTTGCCTTTACAAATCATGTCCTATCAGTTTAATTAAACACAGCTTGACTCCAATCAAGGAATAGAACCATGTCAAGGAGGATCACAAGGAAATGGACAGCATATGACGTAAATATAAGTGTCTTAGGAAAGGGTCTGAATACTTATGACAATGTGATATTTCAGCTTTTCTTTTTTAATAAATGTGCAAAAATTTCCACATTTCTGTATTTTTTTTTATCAGTCAAGATGGGGTGCAGAGTGTACATTAACCCCTTAACCCACAAGGGTGTTTGCATGTTAATGACCGGGCCAATTTTTACAATTCTAACCACTGTCTCCTTATGAGGCTATAACTCTGGAACGCTTCAAACAGATCTTCACGATTCTGAGAATGTTTTCTCGTGACATATTGTACTTCATGATCGTGGTAAAATTTCTTCGATATAACTTGCGATTATTTAAGACAAAATGGAAACATGGCGAAAATTTTGCTATTTTCAAACTTTGAATTTTTATTCCCTTAAAACAGAAATATGTCACACAAAATAGTTACTAAATAACATTTTCCACATGTCTACATCAGCACAATTTTCAAACCAAATTTTTTTTTTGTTACTAAGTTATAAGGGTTAAAAGTTGACCAGCGATTTCTCATTTTTACAACAAATTGTACAAAAATATTTTTTTTTAGGGACCACCTCACATTTGAAGTCACTTTGAGGGGTCTATATGGCAGAAAATACCCAAAAGTGACACCATTCTAAAAACGGCACTACTCAAAACCACATTCAAGAAGTTTATTAACCCTTCAGGTGCTTCACAGGCGCTGAAGCAACTTGGAAGGAAAAAATGAACATTTAACTTTTTAGTCACTTTTGAGTACGCCAATACCCCATATGTGGGGGAAAACCACTGTCTGGGCGAATGGCAGGGCTCGGAAGGGAAGGAACGCAGTTTGATTTTTTCAAACCAAAATTGGCTGGAATTGAGACTGAACGCCATGTCGCGTTTGGAGAGCCCCTGATGTGCCTAAACAGTGGATACCCCCACAAGTGACACCATTTTGGAAACTAGACCCCCAAAGGAACTTATCTAGATGTGTGGTGAGAACTTTGAACCCCCAAGTGCTTCACACAAGTTTATAACGTAGAGCCATAAAAATAAAAAATCATATTTTTTCCATAAAAATTATATTTTCACCCCCAATTTTTTATTTTCCCAAGGGTAACAGAAGAAATTGGACCCCAAGAGTTATTGTGCAATTTGTCCTGAGTATGCTGATACCCCATATGTGTGGGTAAATTACTGTTTGGGCGCATGGAAGAGCTCAGAAGGGAAGGAGCACCGTTTGACTTTTTCAACGCAGAATTGGCTGGAATTGAGATCAGACGCCATATCATGTTTGGAGAGCCCCTGATGTGCCTAAACAGTGGAAACCCACCAATTCTAACTCCAACCCTAACCCCAACACACCCCTAACCCTAATCCCAACCCTAATCATAACCCTAACCACAAACCTAACCCTAACACACCGGTAACCCTAGCCCCAACCCTAACCCTAGCCCCTACTCTAACCCTAACTTTAGCCCCAACCCTAACCCTAATGGGAAAATGGAAATAAATACATTTTTTAATTTTATTATTTTTCCCTAACTAAGGGGGTGGTAAAGGGGGTTTTGATTTACGATTTATAGCGGGTTTTTATGATTGGCAGCTGTCACACGCTAAAAGACGCTTTTTATAGCAAAAAATAGTTTTTGCATCATCACATTTTGAGAGCTACAATTTTTTTTCTTATTTTGGCCCACAGAGTTATGCGAGTTCTTATTTTTTGCGGGACGAGATGACATTTTTATTGGTACCATTTTTGGGCACATGACATTTTTTGATCGCTTTTTATTACAATTTTTGGGAGGCAGAATGAACAAGACCCAGCAATTCATGAATTTTCTTTTTTTGGGGGGGGGGGGTGCGTTTATACCGTTCCGCGTGTGGTAAAATTGATAATGCAATTTTATTCCTCGGGTCAGTACGATTACAGCGATACCTCATTTGTATTATTTTTTTATGTTTTGGCGCTTTAATACGATAAAAACGATTATATATAAAAAATAATTATTTTTGCATCGCATTATTGTGCGAGCTATAACTTTTTTAATGGTTCGCTCATGATGCTGTAAGGCGGCTCATTTTTTGCGGGACAAGATGGTGTTTCAGCGGTACCATGTTTATTTATATCCGTCTTTTTGATCGCGTGTTATTCCACTTTTTGTTCGGCAGTATGATGATAAATCATTGTTTTTTAGCCTTGTTTTTTTTTTTTATTTAAAGGGAATCTGTCACCCCATTTTTGGACTGAGATACGGCCACTGCCATCAGGGGCTTATCTACAGCATTCTGGAATACTGCAGATAAGCCTCGATGTCACCTGAAAGAAGAAAAACTAGTGTAATTATTCTCACCCAGGGGCGGTCCGCAGTACGGTCCGATGGGCGTCGCGGTCCGGTTCGGCACCTCCCATCTTTTAGCGAAGCCGGCGTCTTCTTTCCGTCCCTTCGCGGCTCCTGCGCAGGTGCACTGATCTGCCCTGGTGAGGCCAGAGCAGAGTACTGCAGTGCGCAGGTGCCAGACCGCTCTGACATTTCCTGGCGCCTGTGCACTGCAGTACTCTGCTCTGCCCTCACCAGGGCAGATCAGTGCGCCTGCGCAGGAGCCGCGATGGGACGGAAAGAAGAGGCTGGCTTCGCTAGAAGATGGGAGGCGCTGAACCAGACCGCGACGCCCATCGGACCGCCCCTGGGTGAGTATAATATAAATAGTTTTTCTTCTCTTTCAGGTGACATCGGGGGCTTATCTACAGCATTACAGAATGCTGTAGGTAAGCCCCTGATGGCGGTGGCCGTATCTCATAGTCCAAAAATGGTGTGACAGATTCCCTTTAAGGGGTTCACTAAAGGGGTTAACTAATGGGACAGGTTTATAGGGCGGGTCGTTACGGACACGGCGATACTAAATGTGTACTTATTGTTTTTTTTTTATTTACATGAAGAAAGGAATTTATTGGGGAATATTTTTTTTTCTTTATTTATGAATTTTTTTTTTTACACATGTTTTTATTTTTTTTGACTTTTTTTACTTTGTCCCAGGGTGGGACATCACTGTATAACATCAGATCGCTGGTCTGACAGTGTGCACAGCACTCTGTGAGACCAACGATATCACTGGCACTTCTGCAGGCTTTCTCAGCGCCTGCTCTCAGCAGGCACTGAGGAAGCCGCTCCCCCCTGCAGGACCCCGCGGCCATCTTGGATCCAGGGTCCTGAAGGGAAGAGGGTCACTCAGAACAGCGCGATGCATCATGCTGCTCTGAGGGTCTCAGAAAAGTACGCAGGGAGCCCGCTCCCTGCGGGATGCTTTCCTGTGCCCCCGGTACACTGCGATCTTTGAACGCAGGGTGCCACGGGTTAATGTGCCGGGAGCGGTCTGTGACCGCTCCTGGCAAATAGTGCCGGGTGTCAGCTGTGATAATCAGCTGACACCCGGCCGCGATCAGCTGCGCTCCCCCCGTCATTGGGAATTAGGTCCAGGGTCACATGGACGGAATAGTATGTCTGATGGGATAAAGGGGTTAATGAGAAAAAAATGAACTTTTTTGCAAAGCTATGAACCCGTTCTACGTCCGGGTGGCAAGCATTTTTATTGGTATATGGTCTCATCCTCGCATGTGCTGCCCCCTCCTATCCTGGTATGCATGGCACTCCTCACCCCTATCCTGGTATGCATGGTACCCCTCATCCCTATCCTGGTATGTATGGTACCTCTCATCCCTATCCTGCTATGCATGGTCCCCTTATCCCTATAATGGTATGCATAACCCCCCTCATCTCTATTCTGGTATGCATGGTCTCCCCCCAATCCTGCTATGCATGGCACCCCATTCCTCATCCGGGTTTGCATGGTCCCCTTAACCCCCAATCCTAGAATGTATGGCCCCCTCATCCCTATTCAGGTATGCATAGTACTCCCTCATCCCTATCCTGGTATGCATGGCACCCCATTCCTCATCCTGGTATGCATGGACCCCTCACCCCCCAATCCTGGTATGCATGGTACCCCCTCACCCCCAATCCTGGTATGCATGGTACCCCCACATCCATATCCTGGTATTCATCATGGTTCTCTCACCCCCAATCCTGGTATGCATGGTACCCTCTCATACCTATCATGGTATGCATGGTCCCCTCACCCCCCAATCCTGGAATGCATGGTACCCCCCCTCAACCCCACATACTGTTATGCATGGTACCCCTCATCCCCAATCCTGGTATTGCGGCTCGATTCCGGCGCCACAAACCACCCTCTCCTGACATCATGGCGAGACCACGCCGCAAAACCGGATTGGTAAGTTGTTGTGCCGTGATGTCAGGAAAGGGCGGGATTGTGTCGGCAAAATCGGTGCCTGCGTAGTCATCGCTTTCCGGCGCCAAGACACACTGCAGCGTGAAAGCACGGACTGGGCATGCGCCGATGCCAGCAAAATCGGCGCCTGCGCAGTCCTCACTCCCCGGCACCATTTTCTTAAAAAACTGAAGTGTGTCATCCACAATATGGCGCCAGAAAGAGCGGACTGGGCATGCGCCGATTCTAGTGCCACAACCCGCCCTCTCCTGACATCCCAGCAAGTCCCTGCGGCAACACCGGATCGGTAAGGTGTTGTGCTGGAGATCGCGGTATGCGTTCAGTGCTTACGCATACCGCAATCTCCTGGGCCACCCTCCTCATCCCCGGGTACGTTTCTCTATCCAGACTGCGCAGGCACGTCACGCTTGTGCAGTCTATAAAGGCTTCAGGCAGAGTGACGCTCCCAGCGTTAAATTATAGATATATACACACAGTGGGTTCGGAAAGTATAAAAGTATATTGTTACGCTGCCTGTGTTGCCCATAGCAACCAATCACTAAGCATCTTTTATTTCACTAGAGCTGTTTAAAAGATGAAAGCTGAGCTGTGGTTGGTTGCTATGAGCAACAGTTTTCCCACATCACAACACCTCAGCAGACATTGACCGGGTGGGAGAAATCTAGCATTCACGGGAACATAAGCTCCCAACCATTGTCTGCCCCCCAGAAAGGAGCAGATAGCACATGACAGACATGAATCACCCCCTCCTTTATTACTGCCGGGCTCTATTGTTACCGGCGTAGAAAATCGAATCATTAGTGGCTGCACACAGAGCCGCCATAGCCACTACACACACAGCCACACTGCCAGGTTATGTAACAGCACATCTCCAGGAACTCCCTGGCTCGGGACTATGTGATGGAGGATATGTAATGGGTATATGGGCACTGCACTATGGGATGGTGAATATGTATGGTGGGTATATGGGCACTGGACTATGGGATGAAGGATATGTGTGATGGGTATATGGGCACGGGACTATGGGATGGAAGATGTGTGATGGGTATATGGGCACTGGACTATGGGATGGAGGATATGTATGATGGTTATATGGGCACTGGACTATGGGATGAAGGATATGTGTGATGGGTATATGGGCACGGGACTATGGGATGAAAGATGTGTGATAGGTATATGGGCACTGGACTATGGGATGGAGGATATGTATGATGGGTATATGGGCACTGGACTATGGGATGAAGGATATGTGTGATGGGTATATGGGCACGGGACTATGGGATGGAAGATGTGTGATGGGTATATGGGCACTGGACTATGGGATGGAGAATAAGCATTATATTTTGTTATAACTAACCACAGTTAGTTACTATGCCCGAGCAACGCCGGGCTCCTCAGCTAGTATACCTATAAAGAGAAAAATCAGACAAACTGAAAATTTTGCAGTGGTCTCTTGCCAGAAAGATATATCTATAATATAATGCTGGATGCGTCATTCTGTCTGAAGCCTCTATAGAATGTGCTTGCGCAGTGTGGCTGGACTAAGATCATACCCAACGGTGACAGAGAAGAGGACAAAGTTGGAGGTCTGTGGAGCAGGAGATCGCGGTATACGGCCCCCTCCACGTCTCCTGGTGTCTTCTCCATGCTCTGGACACTGTGCTGATAGACACAGCTGCCCTTCCTGCCACAGCTCGCATTGATGTGCCATCCTGGATAAGCTGCACTACCTGAGCAACTTAGTGTGGTTGTAGACATGACCTCATGCTACGGTACAGTACCTCTAGGGGGGAGAGCAATGACAAAATGAGAAATAAACAAAACAACAGCGAAAAAGGATGAGAACAGAGAGTTAGGGGTTGTCTTTCTAATTGCCTGACATTTCTACCTGTTGTCTATTCCATTTACACAACAGGAGAAACTGATTCCCAATCAGTGCTGATTCATAACTAGACAGGTTAATTTCACAGAAGTGTGATGGACTTGGAGTTATGCTGTTTAAAGGTTCCCTTCACCTTTTTTATCAGTGTACATCAGTATTTGTAAGCCAAAACAAGGAGTGGGTGAAAAATGAAGAAGTAGAGTATGTGTTTCTATTTTATTTTTCCTCTGATTGCAAGCCAACACACACTGATGTAAAATACTGACTAAATACTGACTAACAGCCAATCTGAGAAGAGTGTGTGTTTGTGGGGGGGGGGGGGGAGGTGAGCGTGGCCATGCCCTGTGTTCTGTGCGGAGAAACTGCTATTATCAGGAGACTGATTGATAGTAACAGCATAGAGCTGCACACTGCTGTAATGTCCCAGACATGAGGGATAACCAGTGAGGAGCAGATATACCTAGACATAACACGAAATTATAACAGATTTGGAAAAATAGAATTTTTGGTTGCTTACCGTAAAATCTGTTTCTCGGAGCCTTCATTGGGGGACACAGGAACCATGGGTGTATGCTGCTGCCACTAGGAGGCTGACACTATGCACAAAAAAAAGTTAGCTCCTCCTCTGCAGTACACACCCCACCGACTGACACTAAGTTAATCAGTTAGTGAGAAAGCAGTAGGAGAATCAACAAGATAGAGAGAAAAACAAAAACAGACAATTCACACTGTAACAACAGAACACAGAAAAAGGAGCTGATAAACATGGGAGGGTGCTGTGTCCCCCAATGAAGGCTCCGAGAAACAGATTTTACGGTAAGCAACCAAAAATCCTGTTTTCTCTATCGCTTCATTGGGGGACACAGGAACCATGGGACTTCCGAAAGCAGTCCCTGGGGAGGGAACAGCAGAAACTCTGTTCAGGTCGGAGAACTCACCACTGCCGCCTGCAAGATCCTTCTGCCTAGGCTGGCGTCCGCTGAAGCATAGGTATGGACCCTATAAAATTTAGCAAATGTGTGGACGGAATACCAAGTTGCCGCTTTGCAAAGTTGTAGGGCGGATGCCCTATGGTGCACCGCCCAGGAGGCGCCCACTACTTGGGTGGAATGAGCCTTAATCCCAGGGGGAGGCACTCTGTTCTTGACCCGGTAAGCCTCCAAAATTGCCATTCTGATCCAGCGAGCAATCGTAGCCTTGGTGTCTGGCAGGCCTCTTCGCGCACCATCTGGAATGACGAAAATAGAGTCCGTCTTCCTAAAGGGGGCGGTCCTAGCCAGATAGAACCTCACTGCCGTGACCAGGTCTAGCTTGTTCAACGAACGCTCCAGGGGATGAGTTCGAGCAGGATAAAAGGAAGGGAGAACAATGTCCTCATTTAGGTGAAAAGCGGACACCACCCTATCCTGGTGAAGAACAAAGAAAGGGGGGGGCGACAAGAAAGAGCCGCCAACTCCGAGACATGCCTGATGAAGGTGATGGCCACAAGAAAAGCCATCTTCCAGGACAGTAAGGACAGGGAAACCTCTCGGAGAAGTTCAAAAAGAGAATTCCTCAAGGCCTCCAGGACTAGATTGAGGTCTCAGGGATCCACGGAATTTCTGTACGGAGGAGCCGCATGCACTACCCCTTAAAGAAAGGTTCTGACCGGAGAGCGGGAGGATAAACTCCTCTGAAAAAGAATGGAAAGCGCTAACACCTGACCCTTTAGCAAACTAATGCAAAACCAGCGTCCAGTCCCGCCTGGAGAAACACCAAAATGGAAGGGAGAGAAAAGGACATAGGTGGAATATGATGGGACTTACACCAGCTGAAATAGGCCTTCCATGTTCGATAATAGACCTTGGAAGACGACGGTTTTCTGGCCTGGATCATGGTGTGAATCACCCAATCTGAAAAACCCGACGCTCTCAGTACCGCGGTTTCAACAGCCAAGCCGTTAAATTGAGTGACTGAGAATTCCGGTGGCAGATCGGTCTGTCTGGAAGCCTCCAGGGGGCGTCCGCGAGAAGATTGACGATCTTTGCGAACCAAAACCTTCTGGGCCAATCCGATGTGATCAGTATGACCGGCACCCCTTCTGCCTTGATCTTCAATAGCCTGGGAAGAAGGGGAAGGGGAGGAAACAGAGAAGTTTGAACTGCGACCAGGGAATAGCCAATGCGTCGGTGCCCATCGCGAGAGGATCGCGGACCTGGAGACGAACAGTGGAACATTCGTGTTCACCCAGGACACCATGAGGTCCATGTCTGGAGTTCCCCATTGAAGGCAAATCTGATGGAAGACCTCCTGATGCACAGACCACTCTCCTGCCGCGAGGCCTTCGAGGCTGAGAAATTCGGAGGCCCAGTTGTCCACGCCGGGGAAATGCACTGCGGATATCGCCGGAACCGACACCTCTGCCCAGAAAAGAATCTTGGCTACCTCGGCCATCGCCAAAGGACTCAGTCACTCCCTGGTGATTGACGTAGGCCACCGCAGTGGCATTGTCCATCTGAACTAGGATTGACAGACCCCTGAGAAGCCTTTCCCAGTGAAGGTGGGACAGAAGACGGGCCCTTATCTCGAGGATGTTGATCGGCAGAGAGGATTCCTGTGCCGCCCAACGTCCTTAGACAGTCAGGTGGCAAAATACCACCCCCCCAGCTGAGAAGGCTGGTTTTCATCGTCACCACCTGCCAGTGAACGGGAAGGAAGGACCGGTCCTGGAAGATGAGGTGGGACGACAGCCACCAATGGACAGACTGTCTGACTTGGACAGAGCCGAATCGGACAATCCAGAGAGAGAACACATCTGTCCCACTGCGAAAGGATGGCCTGCTGAAGTGGTCTTGAGTAGAATTGAGCAAAAGGGATGGCTTCTGACGCTGCCACCATCCTCCCCAGGACCTTCATGGCTTAGCGGAAGGAAGGAAATAGAGGACCCTGTAGAGAGCGAACTCCCTGCTGGATGATTGCTCTCTTCTCTTTGGGAAGAAAAATCCTTGTCTGACGGGTGTCGAATAGCATGACTAGAAAAATCAGGCGCTGAGTCGGAACAAGGCAGGACTCTTTCCTGTTGACAAGCCACCCGAAACGGGACCGGGTGTCGAGAACGATGGCCAGGCCTGAGAAAAAGACAGAGCCTTGATGAGGATATCGTCGAGGTACATTATGAGCACTAGGCCTCTGATCCTCAAAATGGCCATCAACGTTGCCATGATTTTTGTGAAAACCCTGGGAGCGGTTGCGAGTTCGAATGGCAGGGCAACAAACTGGAAATGGTCCTGCTGTACCACAAAACAGGTATCTCTGATGCCCTGGGAAAATAGGGACATTGAGATAGGCGTCTTGGATGTCTACAGAGCACAAGAATTCCAGCACCTCCATGGAAGCAATTACTGAATGAAGGGACTCCATCCTGAAATGCCACAGGCGGAACATTTTACTCAGTAATTTGAAATCCAGGATGGGCTGAACCGCGCCGTCTTTTTTCGGCACCACAAACATGTTTGAATAGAAACCTGTGAAATGTTCCCGGTCTGGGATGGGAACGATTACCCCCAAACTGAGAAGGGAGGCAATGGATGAAAAGAAACCCGGAACCAGAGAAGGATCTCATCGGGGACGGGATTTGAAGAATCGATCTCGAGGCCACGAAGTAAACTCTATTTTATATCCTGAGGATACAACCTCCCTGACCCATGCATCCTCCACCAAGGCAAGCCAAACGTCTCTGAAAAAAGTAGATGACCTCCTAGCCTGAGAGATACGCTGGGGCCTCAATATGAGTCATGCCGAAGAAGATCTACCAGGTCTAGGCCTGGTGGATCTACCTTGGGTGTTACCTGAACACCAGGAAGGTGTGGTATTAAAGAAAACCTTCTTCCTGTCCCGCTGAGACTATGGTCTCGGCTGGTGGGAAAAATTCTCTGTCACCACAAGACGGCGAACGGGACGAAAAGACCGAAACTGCCGCTTCAGACAGGGCCGGCGAGGTTGGACCAGGGAGGAAGGGAACTCTAACCCCCAAAGGCGTCCTTAATAAGTTGGTCCAACATGGAGCCGAACAGACGTGACCCTGGAAAGGCAGGCTGGTAAGGGACTTTTTTGACAAGTCTGCTGCCAGGCCTTAAGCCAAATAGTCCGTCGGATAGCCACGATATCGCTGGACGCCTGAGCTGTGCAAGAGGCAGCATTCAGGGAGGCAGATACCAAGTAATTCCCTGTTAGAGAAATTTGTTCGGAGAGATCGGCCAGCTCCACCGGCCGAGCTCCAGCAAGAATGCCCTGACGGAGTTGTTTGGCCCATTTGGCTATGGACTTCGAGACCCAGGTAGAGGCAAAGGCTGGGCATAATGTAGAAGGGGCCGCTTCAAAGGCTGACTTTGCAAAGGATTCTATAATCCTATTGTTGGAATCCTTGATGGATGCTTCATTAGTAAGCGGGAGGACCGTGTTGGTGGACTGTCTGGAAACTGGCTGGTCTACGTTCGGAGAAGCTGTCCAGTTGGCGGTGAGCTCAAGAGAAAACAGATATAGGACGCCGAGGCATTTTCCTCTAAGAAAGCATCTGGTTGGGTTCTCCCTTTCCCTGGCAAGTACCTTCTCAAATTCTATATGAGGAGCGAAGACCTTGGAAGGTGATTTAGACCGTCTAAACGAAACCGCCTGATCTGCGGGTTCCGAAGAAGTATCCTTGATACTAAAGGTCTGCTTAATTGTTACAATGAGGCTCTAGACCATATATCTCATGTTAGAGGCTTGGTCCGAATCATCCTCTGAGTGCGTCAGAAACCGCCTCGCCTGACTCGGGAGAGGATTGGGAAGAAGCAGACCGCCGGGAAAGACTAGGGGCGAGATAGAGCGGGAAGAGAACCTAGAATGGCACTCCTATCTGGTTCTCTTGCGGCCTGTTGTTATGTTTCGGTAGCTGAGGAGAGCAGGTAAAAATGCAATACACCAGAGCAGTTGGAATCTATGAGATTGCAGTACCCTGACTAACCACCAAAACTAGAGGCAGCCGTGGAGCGTTCCTACGTTGGTCCTAGACGCCTCGTCACAGCCTGAGAAACTAACTACACCTAAAGATAGAAATAGGAAAGCTATCTGCCCCGGAGCAGAACCCCAAAGATAATAGAAAGCCCCCAAACATGTAATGGCGGTTAGACAAGAGGAAATACTGACACAGAAAGAAAATAGTATGAGCAAACGCTGGGGCCCAAACTATCTAAATAGAAAAGGATAGGAAGGGTACTTACTGCAATCCCAGAAAACCCTGAAAAGCACCAACTCTACTAATTTCAAAATCACCTGAGATCACACGACCTCTACCACCTAAATTAGTTCTCTGGTGTAACAAAATCAAAACAGCAGCCACTGAAAAAACTGGAAAAAGCAAAAGAACAAAACTCAGTGGCTGAACTAAACGGAGAGGGCAGAAGCCCCCGGAGGGGACCCTGAAGGCCCCAAAGAAGTGCAGGACAAAATGCAAAAATATAGCACAAACACAAAAGAAGAAAAAGTCTTATCTGATAGCAGGAGATGCAGACACGACACAGCAGGCTACAAGGGAAACTGGAATGAAGGATTCAGACCAGAACAATTGATCACCGGCAACCCTGATGGGAAAATGACTCCCTTATATAAGACCAGTCAGTAACACCTGATTCCCAGTCCTCACAATCTTCACTAGCACCGCTTGTAACCACCAGAGGGAGCCTCTGCTCAGAACTCATCTCAAACCCATTCACAACAGTACCCCCCCCTTGAGGAGGGGTCACCGAACCCTCACTTGAGCAACCAGGCCGGTCAGGATGAGCTCTATGATACGCACGGATAAGTCTCCTAGCATGGATGTCCGAAGCAAACACCCAAGAATTGTCCTCCTGACCATAACCTCTCCATTTAACCAAATACTGGAGTTTCCGTCTAGAAAAACGAGAATCCAATATTTTCTCAACCACATACTCCAGATTGCCCTCAACCAAAACAGGGTCAGGAGGCACAGCAGCAGGAACCACTGGCTCAACAAACCTCTTCAACAAGGACTTGTGGAACACGTTATGGATCTTAAATGTCCCTGGAAGAAGCAAACGAAAAGAAACAGGATTAATAATCTCCATGATCTTATAAGGTCCAATGAACCTAGGCTTAAATTTAGGAGATGCTACTCTCATAGGAATATTCTTTGAGGACAACCAGACCAAGTCCCCCACTTTAAACCGAGGACCATCAGTCCTATGCCGGTTAGCAAACCGCTGGGCCTTCTCCTGAGAGAGGGACAACCTCCCACTACCTGGTCCCAAATCTGTTGCATACGCTCCACAACAGAGTCAACACCTGGACAGACAGAAGCCTCCGTCTGTCCTGAAGAAAATCGAGGGTGAAACCCAGAATTACAGAAAAACGGAGACATCAAAGTGGCAGAGCTAGCCCTATTATTAAGAGCAAACTCAGCCAAAGGCAAAAAAGAGACCCAGTCATCCTGATCAGCAGACACAAAGCATCTTAGATAAGTCTCCAATGTCTGGTTTGTTCTCTTAGTTTGACCATTGGTCTGAGGATGAAATGCCGAGGAGAAAGACAATTGAACACCCAGTTTAGAACAAAAAGTCCTCCAAAATCTGGAAACAAACTGGACTCCTCTGTCAGACACAATGTTCTCAGGAATGCCGTGTAAACGAACCACGTGCTGAAGGAACAACGGCACCAATTCAGAGGAGCAAGGCAACTTAGGTAATGGCACAAGATGTATCATTTTGGAAAACCTATCACAAATTACCCAGATGGTGGTCATTCTCTGAGAAACAGGAAGATCGGAAATGAAATCCATAGGGATATGGGTCCATGGTCTCTTGGGCACAGACAATGGCATCAACAAACCACTAGAGCGAGAGCAAGGCTTGGAGCGAGAGCAAGTCCCGCAGGACTGCACAAATTCCCTGACATCACGAGACAAGGTAGGCCACCAAAAGGACCGACTAACCAAGTCTCTGGTACCAAAAATTCCGGGATGCCCAGCCAATGCGGAACAATGAATCTCAGACATCACACTCTTTTTCCATTGGTCCGGGACAAACAATTTTCCAACAGGGCAGCGCTCGGGCCTATCCTCCTGACACCCCTCCAGAGCAAGTCTCAAATTGGGCGAGATGGCGGAAAGAACTACACCCTCTTTCAAAATAACAGAAGGATCAGATAACTCAGGAGAGTCCGCAAGGAAACTCCTCGAGAGGGCATCCGCCTTAACATTCTTAGTGCCAGGAAGAAAGGAAACCACAAAATTAAAACGTGTGAAAAACAAGGCCCACCTGGCCTGTCTAGGACTGAGTCGCTTGGCAGATTCCAGATAGACCAGATTCTTATGGTCCGTAAGGACCACCACCTGATGTTTGGCTCCCTCCAGCCAATGTCTCCACTCTTCAAAAGCCCACTTCATGGCCAATAACTCCCGATTACCCACATCATAATTACGTTCAGTAGGAGAAAATTTTCGAGAGAAAAAGGCACAAGGGTTACTTTTAGAGGTCTCTGGATCTTTTTGGGACAAAACGGCACCTGCCCCAATTTCAGAGGCATCAACCTCCACCTGAAATGGCAGAGAAACATCAGGCTGCCGTAGAACAGGAGCAGAAGTGAATCTCTGCTTAAGTTCCTGAAATGCAGAGACTGCCTCAGGAGGCCAATTCACCACATCAGAACCCTTTCTGGTCAAATCAGTTAATGGTTTAACAATAACCGAGAAATTACCAATAAATTTACGATAAAAATTGGCAAAACCCAAAAATCTCTGAAGAGCCTTTAATGAAGTAGGTTGGACCCAATCACAGATGGCCTGAACCTTGACCGGGTCCATTTCAATAACAGATGGGAACAAAATGAATCCCAGAAATGAGATCCTCTGTACGCCAAAAAGACACTTTGATCCCTTCACATACAGAGCATTCTCTCTCAAAATCTGGAATACAGTTCGAACATGTTTCACATGAGAGTCCCAGTCATTAGAAAAAAATCAAGATATCATCCAAATAAACAATCAGAAATTTGTCCACAAAATCCCTGAAAATGTCATTCATGAAGGACTGGAAGACGGAAGGAGCATTAGTGAGCCCAAAGGGCATCACTAGGTACTCAAAATGCCCTTCAGGGGTATTGAATGCCGTCTTCCATTCATCCCCGTGCTTAATGCGAATAAGGTTATACGCCCCCCTGAGGTCAAGCTTGGTAAACCAAGTAGCGTTTTTCACCCTGGAAAACAGGTCAGAAATCAAGGGTAACGGGTATTGATATTTCACAGTAATATTGTTCAAGAGACGATAATCAATACACGGCCTTAATGAACCATCTTTTTTGGCCACAAAGAAAAACCCGGCACCTAAGGGTGAAGAGGATGGTCTGATATGACCCTTCTCCAATGATTCCTTGATATAAGACCGCATAGCGTCATGTTCAGGTACAGACAAGTTAAAAAGGCGACCTTTAGGGAATTTACTACCCGGCACTAATTCAATAGCGCAGTCATAGCTCCTATGGGGAGGCAAGGATGCAGATTTACTTTCGCTAAACACATCAGAAAAATCAAACAAAAAGTCAGGAACATCCTGAGCAAAAACAGGAGTGTTGGTATTAACACATTGGCAGCCCCAACTGGTTACAGACACAGATTTCCAATCCAAAACAGGATTATGAGACTGTAACCAAGGGAAACCAGCACGATAATGTCATGCAGATTATATAGAACCAAAAATTTGCAGCACTCCTGGTGATCAGGTTCAACCCTCATTATCACCTGAGTAGAAAACTGGGGTTTATTCTCAGCCAAAGGGGTAGAATCGATCCCCAGTAGGGGAATAGACTTCTGTAGGGGTATCAAGGGAAACCCACAACGTTTAGCAAAATCATAATCCATCAGGTTAATAGCTGCTCCAGAATCAACGAAAGCCTGAGCAGAAAATGAGGACAGAGAGCATATCAGAGTGACAGTTAATAAAAACTTAGTCTGAACACTACCCAAGACAACTGAGCGTGCAAAACGTCTTCCCCGCTTAGGGCAGACTGAAATAGCATGAGAGGCATCACCACAGTAGAAACATAACCCATTGCGCTTTCGAAACTCATGACGCTGTGCCCCAGACACCACTCTATCACACTGCATGGGTTCAGAAGCTGGTTCACAAGGCAACACCATTCCACGCATACTTCTCCGCTCACGCAAACGTCTGTCAATTTGAATCGCTAATGACATAGAATCATTGAGACCAGAGGGGACAGGGAATCCCACCATAACATCCTTTACATTATCTGACAGACTCTTCCGGAAAAGGGCCGCCAAAGCGTCGTCATTCCATTTGGTCAGGACTGCCCACCTACGGAATCTCTGACAGTATAACTCAGCGTCATCAAGCCCCTGATTTAATGCCAACAAGGCTTTTTCAGCTTGATCAGTGACATTAGGCTCATCGTACAATAACCCCAAAGCCTGAAAAAACGCATCAACATCACTCAAAACAGGATCCCCAGGTATCAGGGAAAAAGCCCAATCCTGAGGATCGCCGCGCAGGAGAGAGATGATAATTTGAACCTGCTGCGCTGCGTTTCCTGAGGACTTAGATTTTAACGCAAAAAACAATTTACAATTATTTTTGAAATTCTGAAACTTAGCTCGATCCCCTAAAAACAAATCTGGCATGGGGATCCTAGGTTCCACAACAGGCAACCTAGCAAGATATGCAGCAATACTCTGAACCTCAGTGGCAAGCTGATCCACACGGCCAGACAACTGTGCAAACTCCATTGGGAGAAAAGATCCTCCCCAGCACCCAGAGATACAGAGGAAAAAAAAAAAAATGCAACAAACAGAAAAATATCTCTGACAACTCTGACAACCTTTTTTCTTTCACAATATTTTTTCCCTTCTGTGAGTACCATACAATTTTCAATTTTTAGGCCGGTGATACTGTTATGTTTCGGTAGCTGAGGAGAGCAGGTAAAAAGGCAATACACCAGAGCAGTTGGAATCTATGAGATTGCAGTACCCTGACTAACCACCAAAACTAGAGGCAGCCGTGGAGCGTTCCTACGTTGGTCCTAGACGCCTCGTCACAGCCTGAGAAACTAACTACACCTAAAGATAGAAATAGGAAAGCTATCTGCCCCGGAGCAGAACCCCAAAGATAATAGAAAGCCCCCAAACATGTAATGGCGGTTAGACAAGAGGAAATACTGACACAGAAAGAAAATAGTATGAGCAAACGCTGGGGCCCAAACTATCTAAATAGAAAAGGATAGGAAGGGTACTTACTGCAATCCCAGAAAACCCTGAAAAGCACCAACTCTACTAATTTCAAAATCACCTGAGATCACACGACCTCTACCACCTAAATTAGTTCTCTGGTGTAACAAAATCAAAACAGCAGCCACTGAAAAAACTGGAAAAAGCAAAAGAACAAAACTCAGTGGCTGAACTAAACGGAGAGGGCAGAAGCCCCCGGAGGGGACCCTGAAGGCCCCCAAAGAAGTGCAGGACAAAATGCAAAAATATAGCACAAACACAAAAGAAGAAAAAGTCTTATCTGATAGCAGGAGATGCAGACACGACACAGCAGGCTACAAGGGAAACTGGAATGAAGGATTCAGACCAGAACAATTGATCACCGGCAACCCTGATGGGAAAATGACTCCCTTATATAAGACCAGTCAGTAACACCTGATTCCCAGTCCTCACAATCTTCACTAGCACCGCTTGTAACCACCAGAGGGAGCCTCTGCTCAGAACTCATCTCAAACCCATTCACAACAGCCTGTGTTGGAAGGCCCAAACGGTGATTCCTGTGACCCACTAGCAAGTACAGAAGCTGGAAGAGGCAACCTGTCAAGCACAGACACCTTGGTGAGAACCGCCAATGACCGTGACAGAGAGGAAGCCCACACTGGAATAGGGACCTCGCTACCTGGGACAGAAGGGGACTCCTGAGTGGGGGGCATAGTGGGGTTTCTGCAGTCCAGACAGAGGGGAGAGGACTGACTGAAGGGAGCTTGCATTTGCACGAAGAGCACACAAAGTGTCTGACAAGAGTAGAGGAAGAGGAAGAAGAAGAGTTGGGAGGACGAGAACGCTCTTTAGGATTAGGCATGAAGAGCAGACCCACTAACAGGTGCCAGAAGGTTAAGGGACAGGAGAAAATGCAGAGGGGAGTGTCAGTCTGCAGCGCAGCTACTCACAGTAGTCATCCTGTATTCAACTTCCAGGCTGTAGGACTGTTGGGAAGAGGAAGGTCCCGCAGGAAAAGCACTATTCGTTCCCAGGAGGCGGGAAATGGCGTCCGTGAGCGGATGCCCTGGATCCGGAGGGTAAAAGCATGCACTGCAGGGACGCACGTTGAAAAACCCAGTTCTGCACTAGGAGGCGGACAGGCCGGAAGAGGGGCGGAGCCAAACGCCGGGTTCAGGAGGCTAAAGATAGCGCCAGCTCCGAAGCAGAGAGATAAAGCCGAGGGGGCGGAGCTACTGAGCTACACAGGCTGGGAGGAACAAAGCGACGGGCGGGAGAAAAGCCCGCCCGAAGTGGAGGAAGAAGGGCGGCAGAGCCAGTGCTGAAACTAGGCCCGAGAAAAGCCGGGACCTAGTCTTTGTTTCTTCATTCTTTGCTCTTCTTATCTTCTTCCTTCGGGTCTTCTCCATGTTGCTTCTAGCACCTAGGGGACAGGAAAAGACATGTACCTCCCCATCCAGTAACAATCGGAAGTCCGAATACTTGCTGTGGGACGTCCACGTCTCCTCAGACCAATAGGCTCTAGTGGGCAAGTGGGTAGGAGACGGACGCAGGACCGGGTCCCGATCACCTATACACGCTTCTGTGTTAGGGGTTGGGGTCCTGCCGAATAGACATATGAGGATACAGGGTGGCAGCACACGCCGTACTCATAGTCTCTGCGTGGGAGTACAGTAGTGACCGTTCACACTGTATTCCTCCAGGTACCTGAAAGGGAACAAGGCACACTGAGGTAGATACGGGTCCAATGAAAGACCCGTGTCCACCTCCTACCTCTTTACTTAGTGCCAGTCGGTGAGGTGTATACTGCAGAGGAGGAGCTAACTTTTTTGTGCATAGTGTCAGCCTCATAGTGGCAACAGCATACACCCATGGTTACTGTGTCCCCAATGAAGCAATAGAGAAAACAAGGCTCCATTAGGAAAAGTGAAACTGGCTACTACAGTGAAAGGTTAAAACAACACGTGTATAAAGCCTAATATTGCCATATATTATTTTCTATTTCATCACTTAGGCTATGTGCACACGTTGCGGATTGTTAGTTTTTCGCGGGGAAAACACGGCAAAAAACGCTTACCCAACGCAACTCATTATATCCTATGTGATTCCGCAATGCTGTGCACATGCTGCGTGTTTTTCCGCGGCCAAATCGCATCACGGAAAAAAACGCAGCATGTTCATTCTTTTTCCGGAATCGCGGCGATTCCGCCAGACATAGGAAACACTCCTCCAGGCCCTCGGTACCATATCCCTATAAAAATAATAATTAAAATAAAAAATAGTGATATTCTCACCTTCCGGCGGCCCCCGCAGCTTTCCCGCCTCTCAGCGACGCTCCCGGCCAATCCCGTTCCCAGGCGTGCATAGCGACAATGACCCCAGATGATGTAGCGGTCTCGCGTGATGCTACATCATCTGGGGGTCATTGTCGCAAAGGATGCCTGGGAACGGGATTGGCCGGGAGCGTCGCTGAGGAACAGGAAGGCTGAGGGGGCCGCCGGAAGGTGAGAATATCACGATTTTTTATTTTTTTTTATTATTTTTAACATTAGATCTTTTTACTATTGATGCGGCATAAATAGTAAAAAGTTGGTCACACGTGTCAAACACTATGTTTGACTCATGTGACCAACCTGTCAATCAGTTTTCCAAGCAATGCTACAGATCGCTTGGAAAACGCTAGCATTCTGCAAGCTAATTACGCTTGCAAAATGCTAGTTTCTGGCGGGAATACGCATACCAATAAAAATGAGTTTTTCCCGTGGCAGGGAGGTGCGGGATTGCCGCGGAAATTTCCGCGGCAATTCCGCAACGTGTGCACATAGCCTTAAGATTGGAAAAAACAAACCTGAATCTTATAATTGAGAAGCACAAACAAGATTTTCGGCTATAAAGCAAAACGGTATGTAGTATAATACAATAAACTCAATATGTATGTGTCAAATTGTCACAATGCAAATTTTTGCAAGCAAAACAAAGCAGTGAAGTGAGGTGAAATTTTTGGATACCCCCATTCAGAAATGCTATAACCTAGCTTGGAGAAACAATTGCTACATTATTTCTTTACTACTCTCTAGAAAAGATAGATGTCTTCTATAAACTCTCCTGAACATTTTTATTTTGCTTAATCAGAGATAGTATATAAATTTTACTTGTACCATCAGGCTCATATTTCATCCTCAGTTCATCCAGGCTGATACGAAGTTTCATGTTTTCACTCTGGGAGATTTTAAGATGTCTATCAGTGTTAAAAAGCTTCCGTTCCAGCTCCAAGACTCGATGGCTTTCTGCTAAAGCTTTCATTCTTTGTATCGATAATTCATCTTTTAGCTTTTCCATCTCCTTACTTAAAAGAGAATAAAAATAAAAAATATAAAAAATTAAACTATCAAGCAGACTTCCCAAAGCATTAACTTCTTCCTGACCACTTAGAGTAAATATAAGTAGGGTGTTTGCTGGACTTTGTGCAGCACCATCATAAATATAAAAATACAAGGGATCCACCTAAAGTATGCTGAATAGAAAAGTACAAAACTTGAATGAAAAGAGAATGCAAATAGAATAGGTGATAATCTACAAATATTCAATATTTCTTTAACTGTGAGATAATGAAACGACAATAATAAAAACAATTAAAAAGCCAATGGCTATTAATGCAAAACTGTAAGCATGCTCATAATATAGCCAATGCTAACCTCATATGCCTATGAGAATGGTAATATTCATATCATATGCACGTGCAAAATTGTGACAATGATAAATGTCTGGGAATGTCAATATAGAGACAAAATAAATTCTAAATTAAAAAATAAATGTATACAGTAAATTACCAGCACAACTAGACCATGCATTCAAATAGCCAAAAAGTTTAGAAAGACAGATTAATACTTGTGTAGAATAAATACCTGTGTACAAGGCAAAGGTTAGATGAGGGGAGAATCCCAAGTATATCTCTACTAAAGTGTGGCTTCCTCAGTAGTCAGGAGTAGTAGGGCTGATTCTACCAATGAGAAAGCCATGCTTTGATGGCAATAAGAGACACATTCATTCCTGCTCTGAATGTGTCATCATAAGTTTGTATATGAACTTGAAATTGCTGGTATTAGAAGACAATTTCACATACTAGAGACAGAAGAGTCTGGGAGTACAAACTTATGATGACCTTTGACACATTCAGAGCAGGAATGACTGCGTTGCATGGTTTTATGTCTTTTTACATCAATTAAGTAATGCACCTCTCAGGTCTTTTGGGGGCATCACGACCATGGACCAAATCTCAATCAGAGGACAATAATACTTTCACACTCCTTATCTACGAACCGCTATGCCACAACGGTTTCTCCCCTCCATGGTAGTTCTGATTCACGTCACTTGTCTTATCTATTACATTATTCCTATGTTATGCTGTACATAAATAAGTGACTTCAGATTTTGTGTAATTTTATGCCTGACGAAGAGATCTGAGTAGTCTCGAAAGCTTGGTTTTGTTATCATCTTTTCAGTTTTTTTTTGGGGAAATTTTTTTTGGGGGAAACCAAATAGATTTAAATACAAATGAAGGATTTTATTGTGGTTCCATCCCCTACAAGGCTACGTACTTATGTATTATGACTATATTATTCTAATTATTTAAGCAGCATTTCTGTGTCCCATGCTACCTGTACTGTACATATGCACTTTGGAGTGTCTCACCTTGTCTACCTGTTCCTATTCGTTATAATAAACATTTATATATTTTTTCATTATATTTTAGGCTTCTTGGTCGCATTTTTTGTGTAGTTCTTGCATTGAGTTGGTTGGCGACTTATCCATTATTTGTCCCTATGATTTGGTATCATTATGTAATGTTCTCTGATTTTTCAGTATACATTTGCATAAATAATGACACCTCTGTTTCTGCTGAAGCTTTGCTTTTAGTTTGAGGAAAGATTTGGAGGGGACAGATGCGATTTAAACCAATATGATCATAACTTATTCAAAGCGAACCTGTCATCGGGATTTTGCTAAGTAAATTACTGGCACTGTCAGGTTGGCACTGTTACACTGATTAAAATATCTGGATTGAATCAGTCTTGTGGTTGATTAATCTCTGTTTGCAGTTTTGAGTAAAAAGGAGTCTCGAGCTTCAAGGTGGGCAACGTAAAATGGCTGCTGCACATGCGCAGTAACATCTATTGCTTGCCGATAGATGCTATTGCGCATGCACCTCCGCCAATTTGCTGGAGCCAATTATTCCTTCAGCCCTAACAAAATAGCCCCGACGCTTGCGCAGATTAATAGCATCACCTGCCAATAGATGCTACTGTTAATGCACCACTGCCATTTTGTTGGAGCAAAAAAAAAATTGGGCTCCAGCAAAATGGCGGCACATGTGCAGTAGCATCTATCAGCAAGCAATAGCATGCGCTGGCAATATTTTGCTGGAGACAATATTTTTTTTCAAGGCCACAATATTAACTGCACAAGTGCAGTATTTAAAAAAGGAGGCTGGTCACTGAAGGTTCAGTGACCTATAATTTAAACCTTGAAGGATGAAGATGAGGCCAGAGCACCAAAAAAGACCCACCTAAAGGCACGCCCCAGAGCATGGGCATCTCATTAACTCAAAACTGCAACTAAAGATTAATGAACCACAAGACTGATTTGTTCAACTCAGGTGTCATTTTAATCAGTGTAACAGCGCCAACCTGACCATGCCTGTAGCTTACTTAGCAAAATCCTGATGACATGCTTTCTTTGAACAGAAAACCTAATAGATTGTAATTTAAACATCATGGATGCTGTAAAAAACAAGACAGTATATAGGCTTACAAAAGGCTGTATATTTTATATACATACAAAATCAAGCATTTATAGCATGTTTAACCCCTTAGTGACAGAGCCATTTTGCAGCTTAATGACAGGGCCAATTTTTACAATTCTGACCACTGTCACTTTATGAGGTTATAACTCTGGAACGCTTTAACGGATCCCGCTGATTCTGAGATTGTTTTTTCGTGACATATTGTACTTCACGTTAGTGGTAAAATTTCTTTGATATGACTTGTGTTTATTTATGAAAAAAACGGAAATATGGCGAAAATTTAGAAAATTTAACAATTTTCAAACTTTAAATTTTTATGCCCTTAAATCAGAGAGATATGTCACACAAATTTCTTAATAAATAACATTTCCCACATGTCTACTTTACATCAGCACAATTTTGGGAAAATTTTTTTTTGTTACGAAGTTATAAGGGTTAAAAGCTGACCAGCGATTTCTCATTTTTACAACACCATTTTTATTTTAGGGACCACATCACATTTGAAGTCACTTTGAGGGGTCTATATGATAGAAAATAGCCAAAAGTGACACCATTCTAAAAACTGCACCCCTCAAGGTGCTCAAAACCACATTCAAGAAGTTTATTAACCCTTTACGTGCTTCACAGGAACTGAAGCAATGTGGAAGGAAAAAATTAACATTTAACTTTTTTTGCAAAAACTTTACTTCGGAACCTATTTTTTTTATTTTCACAACTGTTAAAAGAAAAAATTAACCACAAAATTTGTTGTGCAATTTCTCCTGATTAAGCCGATACCCCATATGTGGGGGTAAACCACTTTTTGGGCGCACGGCAGAGGTTACAAGGGAAGGAGCGACATTTGACTTTTTCAACGCAGAATTGGCTGGACGCCATGTCGCGTTTGTAGAGGCCCTGATGTGTCTAAACAGTGGAAACCCATCACAAGTGACCCCATTTTGGAAACTAGACCCCCTAAGGAACTTATCTAGATGTGTGGTGAGCACTTTGAACCTCCAAGTGATTCACAGAAGTTTATAACATAGAACAGTGAAAATAAAAAATCATATTTTTTCCACAAAAACAATCTTTTCACCCCAATTTTTATTTTCCCAAGGGTAACAAGACCCCAAAAGTTTTTGTGCAATTTGTCCTGAGCATGCTGATACCCCATATGTGGGGGTAAACCACTGTTTGGGTGCAAGGCAGAGCTTGGAAGGGAAGGAGCGCCGTTTGACTTTTTCAGCGCAGAATTGGCTGGACGTCATGTCGTGTTTGTAGAGGTCCTGATGTGTCTAAACAGTGGAAACCCCCACAAGTGACCCCATTTTGGAAATTAGACCCCCTAAGGAACTTATCTAGATGAGTGGTGAGCACTTTGAACCTCCAAGTGCTTCACAGAAGTTTATAACATAGAACCGTGAAAATAAAAAATCATATTTTTTCCACAAAAACGATCTGTTCACCCCAATTTTTATTTTCCCAAGGGTAACAAGACCCCAAAAGTTTTTGTGCAATTTGTCCTGAGCATGCCGATACCCGATATGTGGGGGTAAACCACTGTTTGGGCGCACGGCAGGGCTTGGAAGTGAAGGAGCGCCGTTTGACTGTTTCAAACCAAAATTGGCTGGAATTGAAATTGGACGCCATGTCGCGTTTGGAGAGCCCCTGATACGCCTAAACAGTCGAAACCCCCCACAAATCACACCATTTTGGAAACTAGACCCCTTAAGGAACTTATCTAGATGTGTGGTGAGCACTTTGAACCCCCAAGTGCTTCACAGAAATTAATAAACGTAGAGCCGTGAAAATAAAAAATCATTTTTTTCTCAAAAATGTTTTTTTTAGCCAGCTATTTTTTTTATTTTCCCAAGGGTAACAGGAGAAATTAGAACCCCAAAATTGGTGTGCAATTTGTCCTGAGTACGCTGATACCCCATATGTTGGGGTAAACCACTGTTTGGGCGCACGGCAGGGCTCGGAAGGGAGGGAGCGACATTTGACTTTTTGAAAGCCACGTCGTGTTTGGAGACCCCCTGATGTGTCTAAACAGTGGAAACCCCCCACAAGTGACCCCATTTTGGAAACTAGACCCCTTAAGGAACTTATCTAGATGTGTGGTGAGCACTTTGAACCCCCAAGTGTTTCACAGAAATTTATAAACGCAGAGCTGTGAAAATAAAAAATCATTTTTTTTCTCAAAAATGATTTTTTTAGCCAGCTATTTTTTATTTTCCCATGGGTAACAGGAGAAATTAGAACCCCAAAATTGGTGTTCAATTTGTCCTGAGTACGCTGATACCCCATATGTTGGGGTAAACCACTGTTTGAACGCACGTCAGGGCTCGGAAGGGAGGGAGCGCCATTTGACTTTTTGAACGCCACGTCGTGTTTGGAGACCCCCTGATGTGCCTAAATAGTGGAAATCCCTCAATTCTAGCTCCAACCCTAACGCCAACACACCCCTAACCCTAATCCCAACCCTAAACCTAACCTAAATCCCAACCCTAATTGTAACCCTAACCTTAATTGTAACCCTAACTCTAATTGTAACCCTAATTTTAACCCTAACCCTAATTATAACCTTAACCCTAATTATAACCCTAATTATAACCCTAAGGCTAGGTTCATTTTGCGTTTTACCAGCCCGTTCAACACATAGCGTTGACGGGCTGGTAACGGTATAGCATAACACGATCGCGTTATGCTATACCCGCTAGCGCAGAGGAATCAGCAGATGATTCATCTGCGCTAGCGTGACGGAGCCCAGACGCTGCAGCCCGCGTCCGAGGCTCCGTCACTGAATGATGGCACGTCGCAAACGCATGCCGCTTTACGGTATGCGTTGCGATGCGCCCTCAAATGGGGGTGAATGGCAGCGTTAACGGACTGCGTTACACCGCGTTATACCGCGGTGTAGCGCAGTCCGTCTAACGGACTGCCATAAAGCAGTATGAACCCAGCTTAACCCTAACGCTAATTATAACCCTAACCCTAATGCTAACCCTAACCCTAATGCTAACCCTTACCCTAATTATAACCCTAACCCTAATTATAACCCTAACAGAAAAATGAAAATAAATATAATTTCTATTTTTTATTATATGTCCCTAACTAAGGGGGTGATAAATGGGGGGGTTATGTACTGTTTTTTTTTTATTTTGATCACTGTGATAGTTTATCACAGTGATCAAAATGCACTTTCTGGAGAATGAATGAAATCATTTTTGAATCTGCCGCCAAGCAGATCGGCGGGCGCACTGCGCCCGCCATTTTTTTTTGCAGGAAGAACACGCCGGGATCCTGGGGCCTGCGGGAGGACGGAGGACACCGGTAAGTATACGGGGGGGCGATCGGGGGACCCTCATTTTCTCCCCTCTGAAGTGCGATCACATCAGAGGGGAGAGAAATCATTTTTTTTTTTTGCGATCGCATCTATGCTTGCATAGATGCGATCGCAACACCGGGATCGGTGAATACCGACCCGGATCATGTTCTCTGGGGTCTCGGCTACCCCCGGTAGCCGAGACCCCAGAGAATATTTGCCCATCCCCCCCCAGGACACAGCGGCACATAGCGGCGGGCGCACTGAGCATGCGCCCGCCATTTTCTTCATCGCGCCGGCCTCGGGGACACCGGAGGGCCCTGGGGCCACATACAGGACATCGGGGGCCACATGGGGGTCCCAGGGACCCTTTTTCTCTGTCCTCTGATGTCCGATGACATCCGAGGACAGAGAAATTAAATGCCACAACTTTTTTTTGTTGCGGTCGCCGTTATAGGGTTAATAACGGCGATTGCAACATCGGTGTCGGTAAAAACCGACCCGATTCATGTTCTCTGGGGTCTCGGCTACCCCCAGTAGCCGAGACCCCGGAGAAAATGCGCCTCTGGGGGGCGCTATTCACTTTTTCCACAGCGCCGTTAATTAACGGCGCTGTGGTTTAAGTATAATAATGTCCGTCGTTAAAAGGCGTATCGGCGGTCATTAAGGGGTTAAAACAACGGATAGCTGGGACAGCTCTGAGATGGCCATTTTCTCATTTAAAGGTAACCTGTGACGAAAAAAAAATTGCTATTAACATTAATATGGGGTTAATTTGAATGGTTAAAAGTGGTCAAAAGCCATGTGGATGTTGCACTGAGAGCCCCGCTGCCGGGAGGAAATTAACTTTATTCTCCCAGCAGCCTTGGGCTTTTAGTTGTAGAGATGCAGCAAGTGCAGCTTCAGTCACCGCTCAGTACGTAGCGAGTGACCACTAACCATGACCCAGCACTGACTGACAGTGTGCTCAGTATTGCAACAGCAGGTCACTGCATGACAGGTTCCTATTTTTTTTTAATGCATGCACTTGAGGCTACAAAATTTTTTGCATGCAATTGAGTTTCATTAAAAACGTTAGTTTGGCTTTTAGGCTAAGTTCACACTGAGCGTTTTTTTCTGCAGCAAAAATTGAGTGTTTGGCAGGAAAGAAACTTCAGCAAAAACATAGGGTTTGCTGCGTTTTTTGGGCGGATTTTGGTGTGTTATTTCATGTGTTTTTTGCCATTCAATGCAATGAGTGAAAAACGCTGAAAGAAGTGACATGCTCCAAGTTTAAAAAACCATGCAAGGCACAAAAAACAATGTGTGTGCATGAGATTTCTGAAATCTCTTAGGCATTGTGGGTACTGTGAAAAGCAGCTGAAAATTAGCATGAAAAATGGAGCTAAGACGCCCAGTGTGAACTTAGCCTTCTAGGATTTTGATGTCCCCTGCACATTCAACTTTGACGTAGCCAGTGGTCATAAATCAGCTAAGAGAATCTCCAATATATTATCGTTCAAGATATCTATGTTAATGTAATTTGTATAAAAATTATTTCGAACCATCTGTAAACAGAAAAACACCAGTTTTCTTTACACACACAGACCTCATACACATATAAGAATTACACATTTTATACACAAAAGATTTAAAGAATATCACGTACTTTGAATTCTCCAGTTTCATTTTAAGTAAATCCACATAATAGACTTCATCGCCTTGTGCCAAAACATCAACATCCATCTTTGACTGGCCACTTTCATAGGTCTGCTGCAAAAAAAAATATTTAGTTAAAACTGATCATTATTGTTAGAGATGATTTGTTGCTAAGTCAAAAATGGACAGTTTTTGCTTATTTTATTTTGCTGCTCAAAAGTAAAACCTGCCAGTGGTTTCAGAGACACAGGCCTTTTTTTAAACCTTGTTTTTATTGAATACAAAGAATTTTTCCTTACATACATACAACAATGCAAACATTACCTGTGGAGTATAAGTCAAAACACCTATTCCATAAATTCCATTGGTTCACCGGAGAATAAGTCAAAACAAGAACTGGGAAAGAGGAGGGAAAGAGGGGGAAAAAAGTATATCAAAAACAGGTACATTTTTAATTAGTACTATTTTTTCTGTCTTTATCAAGGTCAAGTAGCTCAGCATTTTTTGGTGGCTTTTGTTTCAGCTTCTGAGAATAATTGCCCTGCAAGCAACACCCCTTCAGTTAAGACCATGAAAATTAATGTAGTTGTGCCTGAACGACACCACCGATCATGACTAAAATAAGGTGCGGTAGACAAGGAGGCAGAAACAAAACACAGAATTTATTGAAAGAGAGGATTATATGGCGGAAAAGAAGACAACAGTTATTGTACTGATAACAGCAATAATAGATACAAAGAGATAGCTGGAGCGTGTCACACAAGCTGTGCTCCAGCTATGGCAATGCAAAGTTCAGAAACTACTCTCTTCTAACTTCCTACTGGCATCCGATAATCGGGTCGCGCTGCTACAGCGCCCTAGCTAAAGACGACTACGCTACACCATAACATAGCTGAACATCGATGTACACACACAGTTCTGTAGCTCAGAAGAAAGTCTGGTAGCTGCTGTTTGGTCCTGATTTAGTAGAGCAGAGTTTGTTGTGTTAAGCTCTTCCTTCAGGTTAACTCCTCTGTCTTCTTCCGGGTCCAGGCAAGTCTCATTCCCAATTTAATATCGAGAGATAACAGGTAACACCGCAATTTTTTCTTTCTTGGGTTACAGGTGCTCAGGAGAACTAGCCAGGCTGTATGATCCGACACTTCTGATAGAGTCCTGGTGATCGATCCTGCAGTAGCCGGGCACCATCTTCTCCCTTGAAGCACTTTGTTCACTTAATAGTCTCTTGTTGTTAGGACACAGTTATTGTCCTGCCTGTTTCTCACAGACACAAGGCTTCTTTTCCACTTCCTGACCCGACACTTCCTGTTCTTTTTCAAAGCCAACACACAGCAAGCTGCAGGGTGTAAAGGACTAGTCCGAATACACAAAATAGCATACAAATCAGAGGGGAGCAACATAAAATCATAGTGTAATTCAGTTCTTAGCAGGGGTTGACACCCTACATTAGCAGCAGATGAAAAGGCCCATATGTCTGGAACCATACGACATGAAATAAAATAAAAAACAATACTCAAGGGAGTAGCAGGAATAAAACAAAAGCTAAATTTGTCCCCCTTTGACCTGGTGATGGGTCCTCTTCAAAGGATTATTCCCATCTCCATACACAGGTATTGTTTGATAGTGCTTGTAAGTAGACACTATATTGCAATTTTCTATTTATTACAGTTTTCAACCATTCTTCAGATATTAACACTAATTTACAGAATGCTGTCTTGGAGACTGACCATCGCTGCCAGAGAGCAAAACATACACAGTGCTTGCAGGCTTTTTTCTATGTAGTTTGTTAGCACAGTTTTAACCCCTTTCTGAAATCCGACGTACTATCCCGTCCATGTGACCTGGGCCTGTCTGACCATGGACGGGATAGTACGCCATGCCCTTCAATGCGACACTGTGACAAAAGTCGCGGTGATCGCATAAAAATTCCAACACCATCTCACCTGTAGGAATATTATGTCAGCATCTCGATCGCTGTGATTGGCTGCTCAATTCTGAACAGCCAATCGCAGCTTTTCTCATTGTTTAAGCCAATCAGATTGGCTGAAACAGTGAGGTCCCAGGCTAGGATTGAGTACCCATGTTCTCAATCCTAAGCAGGTGCCTGGCAACGCCAGCCATCGGTCAAAAATGCTCAGATTGGTGCGATCGATGATCACGCCAATCGCAGGGCACAGCAGCAGTGTTACCAAGCTGTGCCCTGCCGATACCTGCCTGGATCGGTGCTGTAATAGCACTGATCCTAGGCCGGTGCCTAGGACAGACCTAGCATGGCCTGCAGCTGCTGATTGGCACGATCGATGTAATCATGGATCCCGCCAATCACGGCACATCCGTGATGTGACCATGCTGTGCCCTGCTGGTGACCGGCCTAGGATCGAAGCTGTGAGCTCCAATCTTAGGCCGGTGCCTAGAAACACTGGCATCACCAGGGCCAGCTCTGATTGGTGGGCTCTATGTGATCATCGATCCCACCAATGACAGATCACAGCAGCGGTATGAACGCTCTGTGACCTGTCTATCACCTGTCTCTGACCTGTGTGTGACTGCTCTGCAAATCCTAACACTAGCTGAGGATTCCTGCAGAGGGGTCACACTGCCAGATCTCCTCCTGTGCTGGGCCTTTTGGTGCCACAGCAGCCTGTGACACACAATTCCTGCTGAAGACAGAAGAAAGAAGAGAGACTAAAACCGTAAGTGTTGATCCATGCCCAATCTCTCTTCATCCACCCCAATCTCCCATCCCCCCTTCACTTACCCCCCTCAAACCACCTTTGTGCCGCCTATGTGCGCATATGAGAGCAGTCGCCGAGTGTTGATTGGTGACGCAGGTCACCGATCAACACTCGTGCTCGCTTTTCTTTTTCACCCCCTTTTGTGCCACCTCCGTGCGCACATCCAGCAGCCGCCGAACTTTGATAAGTGATGGAGTTCACATGCCTGCTGTTTTACACTATTCTTTTCACAGGCATTTTTTTCTCCCTCTTTTAGCTTTTTCTTTTCAGATAAAAGTTGACACCAATCACTATCCCACCCCCCCCACACACACAGTTATAAATAAAGTACACACAAAGCAAAAAAAAAAGGTCCCGCTTGTCATGTTCGTCCCAGCACACCCCACTGTGGGCCCCGTATGTACGTGGCCTGCCGCAAATTACGAGCCACTGATTCCTGATTTGGTGGCAGAATCAGGAATCAAGTTTGACACCACCGGCCTGACAGAAATAGACTTTTTCAAAGTCTTTTTCTCTGAGGATTTTATTAACCTCATGGTGGAGCAAACTAATTTATATGCTCGTCAATTTTTGGCACAAAACCCGGTTCATCATTTTCTAACTAGTCTCCAGTAGAAGCAGTTGAAATTATGTAGTTTTGGGGCCCGGTCCTTCACATGGGGATCCTGAAGAAGCCACAACTTCGGCAATATTAGAGTGTTGATATTTTACACAACACTCCAATGTCCCGAATGGTCATGGCCTGGACGCATTTTGAAGCCATCCACAAATTTCTGCATTATAACGATAATGCAGTGTCCCCCATGAGATGACCCCAACTTTGACAGTCTCTTCAAAGTTCAGCCGGTTATCGAACACTTCAACAAAAAGTTTGCTTTAGTGTAAGTGACCCAAAGGGACATCTGCATGGATGAGTTCTTAGTTCATTTTCAGGGAAGGCTCCTGGGAGTGGGAAAATTGTGGGGGATTTCGTGCACCCACTGCTGGGATAAAGGTTATCACCTCTACACTGCTAACTTTTATTCCAGCATCCCACTCTTCAAATCCCTCTCTGCACGAGGTACCACAGCCTGCGGCACTGTCCGCAAAAATCAGAGAGGCCTCCCAAAACCGCTATTTGGGCAGATGCTCAGAAAGGGTGACAGCAGAGCCCAATGTAGCGACCACCTGCTGGTGTTCAAGTAAAAGGATAAGAGGGATGTCCTTCTCTTGACCACCATACACGGTGATGCCCTCAGCACTTTACGAGATACCTCTACACAGGTCTACAAACCGGACTGTTTACTGGGGCACAACAAAAACATGGGGGGGCGTTGATCTCTCTCTGATCAACTCCTCCAACTGTAAAGTGCTCTGAGAAAGGCCAAGATGTGGTACAAAAAGCTGTCCGTGCACCTTGTACAAATGGCAATGCTCAACGCTTTCCTGCTGTCACGATGTGCACGCCACACTGATACGTCGTACCTTCAGTTCAAGGAGGTAGTGGTTAAGGCCATGATATTTGGCACTCAGGAAGGAGCGGGCCCCAGTACTTCCGGAACAGAAGGTGCTCGTATTGTACCAGGTCAGCATTCCCCAGGGTTGGTCTTGCCAATTGAAAGAAAAGTTAAGCCGCAAAAAAGGTGCCAAGTGTGTAAAAAAAAAAAAAAAAGGGAATACGCAAGGACACCATTTATCAATGCGACACCTGCCCCGAAAAACTTAGCCTGTTGTGATTACTCTGGAGGCGACTTCTGAGCTGGGGCTCCCTCCGGTGGTTGCTGAGGGTAATGAACTAATTGCTGAATGGCCTTCAGCTGGCTCTGAATGGTCTGATATAAGTGACCTGAACTCTCTTCAGCCTTGCCGGTAATCAATTGTTCCTCCTGGTCTTGCTTGGAGCTCAGCTTGCATTCCTGCTCTCATTCAGATAAGTGATTTGCTGTTTTTTATCTCTGGTTGGATTTTCTTTGCTGGTTTGCTGCTTGCAGTGGACTTCAGCCTGGTCCCCTTTTGGGGCCTGGCGCTGCAATTGTGCTCATTTTGCATTTGCACTTTTGCTCTGTTCCTTTGTCACTTTTTATTTGCTGAATTGCTGTTTGTTACACCAGAGATCTGATTTAGGTGGTAGAGATCGTGTGATCTCAGGTTTTTTGTTAATCAGAAGAGTTGGTATTTTTGTCAGTGTTTTTTTGGGTTGCAGTCAGAATTCTTTCCTATACTTTTCTGTCTACAGTCATGGCCAAAAGTTTTGAGAATGACACAAATATTATATTTTCACATGATCTGCTGCCCTCTGGTTTTTATGTGTGTTTGACAGATGTTTTTATCACAGACAGAAATATGATAATTGCAAACATATGAGTAACAAAAGCTTATATTGACAGTTAGAATGAGTTAATGCAGCAAGTCAATATTTGCAGTGTTGACCCTTCTTCTTCAGGATCTCTGCAATTCTCCCTGGCATGCTCTCAATCAACTTCTGGACCAAATCCTGACTGATAGCAGTCCATTCTTGCACAATCAATGCTTTCATTTTGTCAGAATTTTTAGGTTTTTGTTTGTCCATCCGTCTCTTGATGATTGATCACAAGTTCTCAATGGGATTAAGATCTGGGGAGTTTCCAGGCCATGGACCCAAAATCTCTATGTTTTGTTCCCTGAGCCATTTAGTTATCACCTTTGCTTTATGGAAAGGTGCTCCATCATGCTGGAAAAGGCATTGTTGATCGCCAAACTGCTCTTGGAGGGTTGGGAGAAGTTGCACTTGGAGGACATTCTGGTACCATTCTTTTTTCATGGCTGTGTTTTTAGGCAAGACTGTGAGAGAGCCGATTCCCTTGGCTGAGAAGCAACCCCACACATGAATGGTTTCAGGATGCTTAACAGTTGGCATGAGACAAGACTGGTGGTAGCGCTCACCTTGTCTTCTCCGAATGAGGCGTTTTCCTGATGTCCCAAACAATCGAAAAGGGGATTCATCAGAGAAAATAACTTTACCCCAGTCCTCAGCAGTCCACTGCCTGTACCTTTTTCAGAATATCAGTCTGTCCATTATGTTTTTTCTGGAGAGAAGTGGCTTCTTTGCTGCCCTCCTTGAGACCAGGCCTTGCTCCAAGAGTCTCCGCCTCACAGTGCGTGCAGATGCACTCACACCTGCCTGCTGCCATTCCTGAGAAAGCTCTGCACTGCTGGTAGCCCAATCCCGCAGCTGAAACACTTTTAAGAGACGGTCCTGGCGCTTGCTGGTCTTTCTTGGGCGCCCTGGAGCCTTTTTGGCAACAATGGAACCTCTCTCCTTGAAGTTCTTGATGATGCGATAGATTGTTGACTGAGGTGCAATCTTTCTAGCTGCGATACTCTTCCCTCTTAGGCCATTTTTGTGCATTGCAATGATGACTGCACGTGTTTCTTTAGAGATAACCATGGTTAACAGAAGAGAAACAATGATGCCAAGCACCAGCCTCCTTTTAAAGTGTCCAGTGGTGTCATTCTTACTTAATCATGACAGATTGATCTCCAGCCATGTCCTCATCAACACCCACACTTGTGTTAATGGAGCAATCACTGAAAAGAGGTTAGCTGGTCCTTTTAAGGCAGGGCTGCAATGATGTTGAAATGTGTTTTGGGGGATAAAGTTCATTTTCTAGCGAAATATTGACTTTGCAAGTAATTGCTGTTAAGCTGATCACTCTTTATAACATTCTGGAGTATATGCAAATTGCCATTAGAAAAAGTGAAGCAGTAGACTTTGTAAAAATTAATATTTGTGTCATTCTCAAAACTTTTGGCCATGACTGTAGACAGATTGGGCCCCAGCGTTTGCTCATTCTATTTCTGTCTGTGTCCGTATTTTCTTCTTGTCTAACCGCCATTACATGTTTGGGGGCTTCCTATTTCTTTGGGGGTTCTGCTAAGGGGCAGATAGCTTTCATCTTTCTGCCTTTAGGTGTAGCTATCTCTCCGGCTGTGATGAGGTGTCTAGGATCACCGTAGGTACGCTCCACGGCTACTTCTAGTGTTGCGATTAGTTTAGGGTCCTGCAATCCAATAGTTTCCAGCCTCTCTGGTGTATTGCTATTTTGGCTATTTTTGCAATTTCTCCTCAGCTACCGAAACATAACACTAGCCTGTGTATGAAAGATTGCCTCAAATTGTACCACACCTCCATGCACTACTAATTTACTTAGATTTACAGGAAACAGTAGAATAGTTCCAAAAAGGGGGCACATCTAGAGAAGTTCATTGGGGTCTAGGTTCCAAAATGATGTCACTTTTTTTTTTACTGTTTAGGCACATCAGGGGCTCTGCAAACGAAACATGACGCTCGCAGACCATTCCATCAAAGTATGCATTCCAAAACGTCACTACTTCCCTTCCAAGCCCTCCGTTCGCCTGAACAGTGGTTCCCTCCCCACATATGGGTATCGGCGTACTCAGGACAAATTGGACAACTTTTGTGGGAAAAAATATAATTTTTTATTTTCACGCCAAGGCATTATAAATTTTAGTGAAACACTTGGGGGTTCAAAGTTCTCAGCACACATCTAGATAAGTTCCTTAGGGTTTCTAGTTTCCAAAATGGGGTCACATTGTGGGGGTTTCTACTGTTTAGGCACATTAGGGGAACTGCAAACGGAACAGGACGCCCGCAGACCATTCCATTAAAGTTTGCATTCCAAAACGTCACTACTTCACTTCTAAGCACTGCTGTGCGCCCATTTAGGGGTTGCCCCCCACATATGGGGTATCAGCGTACTCAGGACAAATTTGAAAACAACTTTTGGGGTCCAATTTCTCTTGGTATCCTGGGTAAAATAAAAACTAAGGGACAAAAAAATATTTTTTGTAGATTTTTTTTTTAACGCCCGGGCATTATAAACTTTAGTGAAACACTTGGGGTTCAAAGAGCTCACCATACATCTTGATAAGTTTCTTAGGGGTCTATTTTCCAAAATGGTGTCACTTTTGGGGGTTTCCACTGTTTAGGCACATCAGGGGCTCTCCAAATGCGACATGGCGTCCGATCTCAATTCCAGGCCATTTTGGTTTGAAAAAGTCAAACTTCCCTTCCGAGCCCTGTCATGCGCCCAAACAGTGGTTTACCCCACATATGGGTATCGGCGTACTCAGGAGAAATTTCACAACAACTATCAGTCCATTTTCTCCGTTTACCCTTGTGAAAATAAAAAAATTGTTTGTAAAAGATCATTTTACGACTAAAAAATTGAATGTTCATTTTTTCCTTCCACATTGCTTCAGCTCCTGTGAAGCACCTAAAGGTTAATAAACTTCTTGAATGTGGTTTGAGTACCTTGAAAGGTGCAATTTTAGAATGGTGTCACTTTGGGGTATTTTCTGCCATCTTGACACCTCAAAGTGACATCAAAAGTGAAGTGGTCCCTAAAAAAAATGTTTTTGTAAATTTTGTAAAAATGAGAAATCGCTGGTCAAATTTATAACCCTTTAACTTAACAAAATTTTTTTTTTTCCCAAAATTGTGCTGATCTAAAGCAGACAAATGGGAAATGTTATTTCTTAACCATTTTGTATGACATATTTCTCTGTTTTAAGGGCATAAAATTCAAAGTTTGAAAATTGCAAAATTTTCGCCATATTTCTGTTTTTTCATAAATAAACTTAAGTTATATCAAAGAAATTTTACCGCTAACAAAGCACAATATGTCACGAGAAAATATTCTCAGAATCGCCAGATCCATTGAAGCGTTCCAGAGTTATAACCTCATAAAGGGACAGTGGTCAGAATTGTAAAAACTGGCCCGGTCATTAAGGTGCAAACCACCCTTGGGGAAAGGGGTTAAAGCTGACCAAGATCAATTGAGTGCATGTAATCCTGGCCAGTAGTATTATGAGAGTGTGCTCGTGTGTTATCAGCGTATCTTGTAGTGCTCTGCTAATCCCTATGGTTTTGCGGTGGTAGGTAGAGACAACACATGCATGAGTTGCGTCTGTCTACCACCGCAAAACATCCAGCCCTAGGGACTGGAGCATCTTATCAGAGCACTACAAGATAATGGATTACAACCGAGCATGTTCAGATATCACTATACTGGCCAGTTTTAACACATTGCTTACAAAATGGACAGCAATGGTGGTTGGTCTCCAAAGCAATGAACTGTAAACAAAGTGTTAAAAGGGCTGCTAACTTTTTGAGTTGTAACAAAATAACACAAACCACACCTCCAGGCTATGTAAAGGCTCTGTGACCAATAAGAATAGGAGCGAGTGCTATGTCAGATGACATGGCATCTACAATCTACAATCACCTGGTCTGAGCCCAACTGGATTGCTTGGGGTGAGATGAGCCACAGAGTGAAGGCTAAAAAGCCAACAAGTGTTCAGCACCTCTGGAAAAACCTGCAAGACTGTTAGGCTAGGTTTCCACGTTCAGGATTCGCTATGCTTTGGACACAGCGGATACCCCGCTCTGCCCAAAGCGCCGCCCCCTGTTGTATGAGCGGTGATTCCGCATGTGTTCACTGAACACATGCGGAATCACCGCATCATATTAATAGACTGGGTTATTTATCTTGCGGAGACAGAGCGTCTCCGCAAGATAAATAGATATGCTGCAGTCTGAAGAGAGGCGGCGCAAGTCTGGTTACGCATGGCTGCCGGATGAGGCCCTGCATGCATAGTGGAGAAGGGATTTCATAAAATCCCCTCCACTATGCTGTAACATCTGGATGCTGTGGACTCGACGCTGCGTCCAATCCGCAGCAAATCCTGAAATAATACACCCAGTGGAAACATACCCTTAGAAAGCCATTACAAGTGACTACCTGATGGAATGTTGTAAAAGGGGTGTACTTTGTGTTTAAACATCAGATTCGTCATTCTGCTTTCAGTGTTGCTTTAATTCTTGCTTCCATATGTGTCACCTTGTAATTTTGTTTCCTCAGTCTACAATGTGAACATTCCAAAATGAACAAGGGAACCCACTTGTAAAAACAATAAAATGTCTCCTTGTTCATCAAAAAGGAAAAAAATTTAAGATTATGCAAATCAAAGAAGTAGCAGGTGTCACTAAAATCTTTACATTACCAAACTTTCATATGTTGATTTCGGCATAGAACAAGTAGTATGGTTATTTCTCCAAAGTGTCCTAGCAGTCGTTTTTTCAGCACGAAAATACTAGGCCGCATGTTCCTCAAACTACTGCAAGCAACCAGCGTGGCCTAAATGCACTTCCATGACCTGCAGTGTCTAGAGACTTGTCTCCCATAGTGCACATCTAGGATGTCATTGGTTGGTAATTGCAGGTGTTACCAGCAGTGGAGCTTGATGATTTTCTGTCCAAGTGCTGTTAGCAAAGAAAAACATTCCTCAGACAACCATTAATAATCTTATTTATAGAATGCCAAGGTGTGTCAACACGTCTGTTCATACTCTACACTGAAAAAAATCAAGATTTAAAAAAAACAAAATGGAAGCAACATTTTAACAATCCTTTGTATAATATTAACATGTCCTTCAATGCTGTGATTTCCATAATTCCAATACTTTTCCATCTTGAAGATGTAATTTCAATGCTAAGGATTCAACGCTATTTATTATGAATTTCTTATATTGCGGCATCATATTCTGCAGCGCTATACAGACATTATCACTGTCCCCATTGGGACTCACAATCTAAATTCACCATCAGTATGTATTTGGCGTGTGAAAGAAAACCCATGCAAACACGGGGAGCACATGCAAACTCCTTGCAGATGCAGTCCTTGGTGAGATCTGAACCCAGGAACCCAACACTGCTAACCACTGAGCCACCGTGCCAGCCAATCTCTATACGTCTCTTGGTCTCTATTCAAATCTCTTTATTTCTATACTAGCTGAAGAGCCTGGCGTTGCCCAGGCATTGTAACTAACAGTGATTAGTTATAACAAATTGTAATGATTATATTGCACATAAAAACATTTCACATCATATAATCAACACTACAGATTTGCAACACAAATTAACTAAACAATTACCCAAGTACTAATAGTATTTTATTTTCAACTCATTCAAGAGCCTGTTGATAAACATTTTTGGTTTTTCCTTTCGGTGCAAAGATGAACAGATTTTTGGCAGCTCCAACTCTTAAGCAGTCCATGTAAAGTTGACCATGAGAAAAGCATGGAGATTGCAAATCGATCCCTACTACAACCCCCGGCAAAAATTATGGAATCACCGGGCCTTGGAGGATGTTCATTCAGTTGTTTTATTTTGTTGAAAAAAAACAGATCACAGACATGGCACAAAACTGAAGTAATTTCAAATGGCAAATTTCTGGCTTTAAGCAACACTAAAAGAAATCAAGAACAAATAATGTGGTAGTCAGTAATAGTTATTTTTTTAACCAAGCATAGGGAAAAAATTATGGAATCACTCCATTCTGAGGGAAAAAATTACAGAATCATGAAAAACAAACAAACAAAAAGACACTCCCAACACATCACTAGTATTTTGTTGCACCACCTCTGGCTTTTACAACAGCTTGCAGTCTCTGAGACATGGACTTAATGAGTGTCAAATCGTACTCATCAATCTGGCTCCAAATTTCTCTGATTACTGTTGCCAGATCAGCTTTGCAGGTTGGAGCCTTGTCATGGACCATTTTCTTCAACTTCCACAAAATATTTTCAATTAGATTGAGATCCGGACAATTTGCAGGCCATGACATTGACATTGTGTGTCTTTTTTTCAGGTTTTGCTCTTTGGCAGGATGCATTATCATCTTGAAAAATTATTTCATCATCCCCAAACATCCTTTCGATTTATAGGAAAATAAAAGTGTCCAAAATATCAACATAAACTTGTGCATTTATTGAAGATGTAATGACAGCCATTTCCCCAGAGCCTTACCTCACATGCAGCCCCATATCATCAATGACTGGAAATTTGCATTGTTCTCTTCAGGCAGTCATCTTTATAAATCTCATTGGAAAGGCACCAAACAAAAGTTCCATCATCTTCACCTTGCCCAATGCAGATTCGCGATTCATCACTGTATATGACTTTCATCCAGTCATCCACAGTCCACGATTGCTTTTCCTAAGCCCGTTGTAACCTTGTTTTTTTCTGTTTAGGTGTTAATGATGGCTTTCGTTTAGCTTTTCTGTATGTAAATCCCATTTCCTTTAGGCGTTTTTTTACAGTTCGGTCACAGACGTTGACTCCAGTTTCCACCCATTCGTTCCTCATTTATTTATTTTGTTGTGCATTTCCTGTTTTGGAGACATATTGCTTTAAGTTTCCGGTCTTGACGCTTTGATGTCTTCCTTGTTCTACCAGTATGTTTGCCTTTATCAACCTTCCCCCATGTTCTTTGTATTTGGTCCAGATTTTAGACACAGCTGACTGTGAACCAACATCTTTTGCAACATTGCGTGATGATTTACCCTTTTTTAAAAATTTGATAATCCTCTCCTTTGTTTCAATTGACATCTCTCCTGTTGAAGCCATGATTCATGTCAGTCCACTTGGTGCAACAGCTCTCCAAGGTGTGATCACTTCTTTTTAGATACAGACTAAGGAGCAGATCTAATTTGATACAGGTGTTAGTTTTGGGAATGAAAATTTACAGGGTGATTTCATAATTTTTTCCCTCAGAATTGAGTGATTCCATAATTTTTCCCTATGCTTGGTTAAAAAAATAATTACCGACTACCACATTATTTGTTCTTGATTTCTTTTAGTGTTTCTTAAAGCCAGAAAGTTGCCATTTAAAATGACTTCAGTTTTGTGCCATGTCTGTAATCTGTTTTTTTTCAACAAAATAAAACAACTGAATGAACATCTTCCAAGGCTGGTGATTCCATAATTTTTGCCAGGGGTTGTACTTTCAAGGACTGTCCCTTAGCCTTGTTAATGGACATTGTAAATGCCGGTCGAAGTGGAAACTGGAGGCGTTTAAAATCAAAAGGCAAATCAGATGGAAAGAGTGGAATTCTAGGAATGAAAATATGAACAGATCCTGTTGCTGAGCTGTGTATCTAATCCTATCCTGTGTGATACCAACTGATGAGCTGTGTATCTAATCCTATCCTGTGTCATACCATCTGCTGAGCTGTGTATCTAATTCTGTCCTGTGTGATACTGTCTGCTGAGCAGTGTATCTAATACTATCGTGTCTGATACTGTCTGCTGAGCCGTGTATCTAATCCTATCCTGTGTAATACTGTCTGCTGAGCCGTGTATCTAATCCTATCCTGTGTGATACTGTCTGCTGAGCCGTGTATCTAATCCTCTCCTGTGTGATACAGTCTGCTGAGCGGTGTATCTAATCCTATCCTGTGTGATACAGTCTGCTAATACATGTGGGGACAAATGACACCGCAAGAAAAGACCTGGAAACCATCTGCAGTGACTTTGAAAACTTAGATAAGAAAGTGAAAGAACTGGGAGCGCAGGTGGTCTTCTCTTCCATCCTTCCAGTGGATGGACATGGAACAAGGAGGTGGAATAAGATTCTGCAGGTGAACAACTGGTGATGTCGATGGTGCTGTCAGCAAGGATTTGGATTTCTGGATCACGGATTGAATTACCTATACGATGGACTACTTGCTAGAGATGGGGGGCACCTTACGAAGACTGGAAAACATGTATTTGGAAGTCGCCTTGCTACACTCATCAGGAGAGCTTTAAACTAGAACAATGTGGGAAAGGAAGCAAAACGCCAGAAAAAGCCATACACCTGACAAATACTATTGAGAATTCTGCTATTAGAAGGGAAAGGGAAGACAAAAAAATCTAAATAATAAAAATATTGAAGAAAGAGAAAACAATCACAAACTAAAATGTTTCTATACGAATGCACAAAGCATGGGCAACAAACAAGGAGAATTGGAACTACTAACGCAAGAAAAGAAATATGATGTCATTGGAATCACTGAGACTTGGTGGGATGATACACATGATTGGAATACAAGGCTAGAAGGATACAACTTATTTGCAAGAAACAGACTTGATAAACGAGGAGGAGGTGTCGCACTGTATGTTAGAAAAGCGTATATCTGCACAGAGATTGAAGCTTCAGACACTGGGAGTTCTGTGGAAACTGTTTGGGTAAGAATACAAGGACAGAACAATGGAAAGGACACCATCATAGGCATTTACTACAGGCCCCCAGTGCAAGCTGAAGATATGGATGAACTCTTTATGCATCAAATGGCCAAGTTCTCCAAAAAATATGACATAGTGGTCATGGGAGATTTCAACTATCCAGACATTTGTTGGGAATCTCTCTCAGGCAAAACTAACAGGTCAAGCAAATTCTTATCCTCTCTTGCTGACAACTTTATCTTCCAAAAGGTAGGGGAGAAAACAAGGGGATCTGCTACCTTGGATCTAATCCTTAAACAGGGAGGAAATGGTTGAGGAGGTAAGAGTGGCTGGGACCCTAGGAGGTAGCGACCATGCTATTTTAGAATTTTTGATAACTAGAGGAGGAAGACCTGTGAAGACTCAGACTGCAAGGTTAGATTTCAGAAAGGCAGATTTTAAAGGACTCAGAAAGAGAATTAGAGGGATCCAATGGCTAGATATCCTTATGGACAAAAATGTCCAGGAAGGATAGGAAATCTTGAAAAATGAGATTCTCAAAGCACAATCGTCAACAATTCCAAAAAGAGGGAAGAATAGGAAGCATTTAAGGAAACCAGGATGGATGAAAACAGAACTTAAACACATGCTAAAAAGAAAGAAAGGAATGTTTATCAAATTGAAAGAGGGAGGCATATCTAAAGAAGAATATAATTCTGTCTGCAGAACCTGCAGGGCAAAAATCAGATTATCTAAAGCTGACAATGAATTAAGGCTTGCAAGAGACGTCAAAAGCAACAAAAAAGTATTTTGGGGATATGTCAAAAGTAAAAGAAAAGTCAAAGATGCTATAGGATTTTTACAGGATGAAAATGATAAAATGGTAAGAAAGGATGTTGAGAAGGCCGAACTTTTAAATTCCTATTTTGCATCTGTTTTCACTGTCCTATTAAAAGAATAGAAGAATCCAGGATATCTATAAACAGAAAAATAGTGAGGAAACACTTAGCTAACCTAAATGAATTCAAGTCTCCAGGTCCAGATGAATTACACTCCAGAGTACTGAAGGAGATAGCAGAGGAAATTCTTGAACCACTCTTCATAATCTTTGAAAATTCTTATAGAATAGAATAGTATAGAAGTCCCAGAAGAGCAAATGTTGTTCCTATCTTCAAAAAGGGGAAGAAGGTGGACCCAGGGAACTATAGGCCGGTGAGTCTGACTTCTATACCAGGAAAGATCTTTGAAAAAATTATTAAACAACATGTATGTAAGTACCGTGATAAGAATGAAGTGATTAAACAGTCATCATGGGTTTGTAACTAATAAGTCATATCAGACTAACTTCATTTCCTTCTATGACACAATTACTGACTGGGTGGATCATGGAAATGCTGTAGATATAGTATATCTTGACTTCAGCAAAGCATTTGACAAAGTATCTCACACAATCCTTATTGAAAAAAATGACTAAGTATGGAATGGACAAGGCAACCGTTAGGTGGATTCATAACTGGCTTAGTGATCGGTCCCAAAGAGTCGGGGTAAATGGCTGCACATCTAGTTGGAAGAATGTCTCAAGTGGGGTACCACAGGGTTCTGTCCTGGGCCCTGTATTGTTCAACATCTTTATCAATTATTTAGATCAGGTATGTCAAAGTCAAACACACCGAGGGCCAAAAAAAAAAATTTGCTACAAGCCGAGGGCCGGACTGACGCCGGCCCTGCTACCGGTGCATTGTGGGAAATGTAGTGTTGGTGCCAGGGCCGGCTCCAGGTTTTTATGGGCCCCGGGCGAAAGAGCCTCAGTGGGCCCCTTTAACACAGACCACGATTCATGATGCACAGATACAGCAGAGAAATATGGGTACAGTACAATGCCAAATACTTCTCTTCTTCCATTACATGAGTGATATCTATTGTAAATTGTACAATAGCTTAAAAACCGCCAAATCCTCACAGCGCACAGTACAGACTGGACAGTACAGTCCTCCATACAATATTATGGGCACCACAGTCTCTCCCTCATCACCCATATAATACCCCATGCAGGATGTCACCCCCCATATAATGCTCCATACAGAATACTGGACCCAATATAATGCTCCATACAGGATACTGGACCCAATATAATGCTCCATACAGTATACTGGTCCCCATATAATGCTCCATACAGGATACTGGTCCCCATATAATGCTCCATACAAAATATGGAGCTCTCCTCTGCGCTGTACTGCGTTCTGCACTGTTACAGCTCAGGAAAGGGCGCTGTGGAAAGACTCCCCATTATCATCATCATTGCCTCCCCATTATCATCATGGCCTCCCCATTATCATCAATGCCTGCCCATCATCATCATCTCCTCCCCATCATCATCAATGCCTGCCCATCATCATCTTCTCCCCACCATCAATGCCTGCCCATCATCATCTTCTCCCCATCATCAATGCCTGCCCATTATCATCTTCTCCCCATCATCATCAATGCCTCCCCATTATCAGCAATGCCTGCCCATTATCATCTTCTCCCCATCATCATCATCAATGCCTCCCCAATATCAGCAATGCCTGCCCATTATCATCTTCTCCCCATCATCATCATCAATGCCTCCCCATTATCAGCAATGCCTGCCCATCATCACACACAGACAGCACACAAGCACTCTCTCACATACTTATACACACACACAAACACACACACACAAAGCACCGCGCTACATACACACAGACACACACAGAGACATACACACACACACGTCTTACCTGTCCGGGAATGATGACGTCATTCAGCGGCCTGCTGTGAGAGGAAGCACCGGCGCCCCCTGGAGCCCGGAGCTGCGGCAGCGGAGGCACGGGAGAGGTAAGTATTGTGCCAGCTGATGCCGGGGCCCTGAGCAAGCGGGGGGGGGGGTGCCCAGTGGCGGCGCTGACACCGCTCTCCTCCGCTAACGGGCGGGGGGTACCTGCTCAGGGCCCCGGCACTTGCCCGGGTGTGCCGGGTGCTGACGCCGGCCCTGGTTGGTGCGTGCAAAACACCAGCAGGCGGCTGTGGCCTGCGGGCCGGATCTAATAGTAACTAAATATCATCCAGGGGGCCATAGATAATTAATTCGCGGGCCGGATCTGGCCCGCGGGCCTTGACTTTGACATATGGGATTTAGATGAAGGAAATAAGGGTAAGCTGATTAAATTTGCTGATGACACAAAGCTAGGAGGGATAGCTTATACTAGAGAAGAGAGAGAGAGGATTCAAAAAGATATAAATAAACTGGAGCAGTGGGCAGCAGCTAACAGAATGGTTTTTAACAGGGAAAAATGCAAAGTACTATATCTGGGCAATAAAAATGAAAAAAGCATATACAAAATAGGAGGAATAGTGCCAAGTAACAGCACATGTGAAAAAGACTTGGGTATACTAATAGATCACAGACTGAACACGAGTCAATAGTGTGATGCAGCAGCAAAAAAGGCAAATTCAATTCTAGAATGTATTAACAGAAGCATACAGTCTAGATCACATGAAGTCACTATTGCCCTCTACTCCTCTTTGGTCAAACATCATCTGGAATACTGCTTTTTTGATCAAAACAGTGTTTACTAAGTACCCTATGTTAATTATTTAATGCACTTGCTTTTTTACTTATTTATTTTCATTAGGGTATATACACACATTGCTTTTTCCCTTGGTTTTGCTTGCTTTTATGGCCAGTGTGAACATACTTCTAAATCTTGCATGTCATTCAAGTCTACTCCAGTTCAGTTTTTTGCTTTTCTTTAGCATTTTTGTATTCAGTACAAATAGAGTGTGGCCTCCTTTCTACTGAGCCGTGTAGTTCATATATAGTCCCTCTGAAGCTGGGTGTCCATTTGGGACCCAGACTCTCTGCCACTATTCACACCAGGTAGGTTTTAACCTTAGAGAGTGTAGTTACTGTCTCAAATGGGTACACCTTGCCGTGGTGGGACAGCTTTATGCTTTTTTGATCAAAACAGTGTTTACTAAGTACCCTATGTTAATTATTTAATGCACTTGCTTTTTTACTTATTTATTTTCATTAGGGTATATACACACATTGCTTTTTCCCTTGGATTTGTTATCATCTGGAATACTGTGTCCAGTTTTGGGCACCACATTTTAAAAAAGACATCAACAAACTGGAGCAAGTTAAGAGAAGAGCAACCAGAATGGTAACTGGTCTGCAAACCATGTCCTACAAGGAACGGTTGCAGGATTTGAGAATGTTTAGCTTGCAAAAGAGAAGACTGAGAGGAGATTTAACAGCTGTATACAAATATCTCAAGGGATGTCACATTGCAGAAGGATCATCTTTATTCTCATTTGCACAAGGAAAGAGAAGCAATGGGATAAAACTGAATGGGAGGAGACACAGATTAGATATTAGAAAAAACTTTTTGACAGGGTGATCAATGAGTGGAACAGGCAGCCACGAGAGGTGGTGTGTTCTCCTTCAATAGAAGTCTTCAAACAGAGGCTGGAACGATATCTGTCTGGGATGATTTAGTGAATCCTGCTTTGAGCAGGGGGTTGGACCAGATGGCCCAGGAGGTCCCTTCCAACTCTACCATTCTATGATTCTATAAAACGTTTATCTAATTCTGTACTGTCTGCTGAGCCGTGTATCTAATTCTGTCCTGTGTGATACTGTCTGCTGAGCCATGTATCTAATCCTATCCTGTGTGATACTGTCTGCTGAGCCGTGTATCTATTCCTGTCTGTGTGATACTGTCTGCTAAGCCGTGTCTCTAATCCTATCCTGTGATACTGTGTGCTGAGCCGTGTATCTAATCCTATCCTGTGTGATACTGTCTGCTGAGCTGTGTATGTAAGGCCTCTTTCACACTTCAGTCTTTTGGCGTCAGTCAAAATCCGCCTTTTTGAGAAAAAAACGGATCCGCTTTTTTTTGCGGAATCCGTTTTTTTTCCCATAGAGTTGCATTAGTGACGGATTGTCGCTCGTTCCACCTGTCATTCGACAGATCCGGCAGAATTTCGGCACCCGCTGCCTGGAGAAGACGGACTTTTGATTGTTTTTTGCGTTGAAATGGCGGATCGTGACGGATCTGTCGCGTCCGCCTTTTTCTAGAATGGGCGCCTATGGGCGGCGGATCCGTCATATGTCGGAATCCGACAACAGAATCCGTTTTTGTATACTGAGCATGCCCAGATGAATTTCTATTTTATAAAATTACACCCAGAATCCTTATATACCATGTGGTGCTGGGCTATATACCATTGTGGTGCTGGGCTATATACCATGTGGTGCTGAGCTATATACTATGCGGCTGTGTTATATACCATGGGGGGTACATTTTACATTATATTCTATAGGGGAGGCTGTGTTATATAATTGGGGGGGCTACATTATATTCTATGGGGAGGTGGGCTGTATTATATTCTATGTGGGGCTGTATTACATTCATTATATTCTATGGAGGGTGATTGCATCATACTCTATGAGAGGGCTACATTAAAATATATGAGGAGGCTACATTGTATTCTATGGGGGCTGCATTATATTCTATGGTGTTAGATTATATTGTATGGGGCTTCATTATACTTTATAAGGGGGCTACATTATATTCTATGGGGGCTGCATTATACTATATGAGGAGGGCTACATTGTATTCTATGGAGGGGCTACATTATACTGTATAAGGGGCTTTATTATACTCTGAGAGGGTTGCCATATATTCTATGGAGGGGCTGCATTTTACTATATGAGGGGGCTGCATTATATTTTATGGGGAGGTTACAATATATTCTGTGAGGTGGCTGAATTACACTCTGTGGGGTTGTTCTTTAAGGGGTGGCTGCATTATACTATAAGAGGGGGGCTGCATTATATCTATGGAGGTTACATTATATTGAATGGTGGGGCACCATTATACTCTGTGGGGTGGCTGTATTATGCACTATGGGGTGGCGGCATTATACTATATGTGGGCTGCATTATACTGTATCGAGGACTATGGGGTGCATTCTACTATAGGAAGTGAACTGTACTACATGGATAACTATGGCGGTGCGTTATACTATATGGAGCACTATGAGGAGTGTATTATACTATATGGAGGACTGAGCAGTGTATTTTAATATATGGAGGACTATGAGGAGTGTATTATGAGTGTATATGGAGGATTGAAGAATGTATTACACTCCTCAGTCCGCCATACAGTATAATACACTGCTCAGTCCTCCATATAGTATATTATATATTATACTATGTGGAGGACTGAGCAGTGTATTATACTATATGGAGGACTATGAGGAGTGTATTATACTATATAGAGGACTATGGGAAGTGTATAATACTATATGGAGTACTGATGAGTGTATTTTAATATATAGAAGACTATAGGGAGTGTATTATACTATATGGAGTACTATGGGGCACATTATATTATATGGAGGACTATGGGGTGTGCACTTTACAATATGGAGGACTGTGGTGCACATTATAATATATGGAGGACTATGGGGTGTATTATACTAAACAAGCAAAATGCTGCATATTCTTTGAGTGATTGGATTGTTTATGTCTGAACAAAAATCATTGTTCTCAGCAGCACATCGCAGATGTGCTGCTGATAACATGATACTGTATGGGAACAGATTGATCTAATAGTGATTGTTCTGTTTCCATCATTCTTTCTGAGTTGGTGTAAAGAGGCCGGGAAACAAGCGTTGAACGACTTCAATATCGTCGATCACACTCTTTTAGCGGCCTGAACTCAGCGCACGTAAATACAACCAAAATGCTTCTGTGTGATGTGCAATATGTTAGCATTTGGGGCCCCATTTTAAACTTTTGTCTAGGGCCCCACTTTGCCTAAAAACCGGCCCTGATATATAGATGTATCCTTCCTTCCCTCTAGCTTCATATAGCACACTAGAGATGAGAAGAAATTCCCTTGATATTTTATTACATCAATTCCAATTAAAAAAAAATCAAAACAAAAAAACCCATCAAGGTATGTGAACACCAAGTTTTTCAGAAGATGGCGTATCCATAAGATTATTATTAGAAGAAGAAAGTGCTTCAGGAAAATACAGGCAGTGTTTTGTTTTTTTAAAGCTGCTGCTTTGGCTTATTTCTTGTCGTGTTCTCAGCAGTTTTGATGCCAATGAGAAACTACTTGAAGAATGATTAGGACACATTTATCCTCTTCAACACTTTTGAGGTAGTGAAAAGAAGTTAAAAAAGGAGTGAACATATGACTATAAAGTCGTTTTGGTATTACAGTGCATATATTGTAGTGCAGCAGGGTTAGTGCAGTGCCACAGATAGGCAGGGACAACATAGAAGTTCAAAGCAAATGTCTTTTAACCCCTTTATGACCGGAGGTATTTTCGGTTGTGCGTTTTTCGTTTTTCACTCCCCTTCTCAGAGCAATAACTTTTTTATTTTTCCGTCAATATGGCTGTGTGAGGGCTTGTTTTTTGCGGGACAAGTTGTACTTTTGAATGACACCATTGGTTTTACCATGTCATGTACTAGAAAATGCTTCTATGCACATATATGGGGGATACATATCGATTCTCGTATATGATTCCCCTCACTGCCTCACAATATTGAGTCTATTTGGCTGATTTAGTGCTTTTTCAGGTAGGTGGAATCTGCCTTAACCCCATAACCACCCCGAGGGTGGATTGCACGTTAATGACCAGGCCAAATTTTACAATTCTGACCACTGTCTCTTTATGAGGTTATAACTCTGAAATGCTTCAACGGATCTTCGGGATTCTGAGACTGTTTTCTCCTGACATATTGTACTTCACGTTAGTGGTAAAATTTCTTCGATATAACTTGCGTTTACTTTTGAAAAAAAACGTAAATATGGCGAAAATTTTGAAATTTTGAATTTTTATTCCCTTAAAAACAGAGAAATAGGTCACAGAAAATACTTACCACTTTTCTACTTTACATCAGCACAATTTTGGAACCAAAATTTTTTTTTTGTTAGGAAGTTCTAAGGGTTAAAAGCGGACCAGTGATTTCTCATTTTTACAACAAAACTTACAAAAACCTTTTTTTAAGGGACCACCTGACATTTGAAGTCACTTTGAGGGGTCTACATGGCAGAAAATAGTAGTTACTTACAGTTAACGGTATTCTCGGAGCCCATGACAGCACCACGGAGAGAGGGGATTCGCCCTTCAGGGACAGGAACCTACAGATAAAAGGGCAGCACCTCTCCTCCGCCCCCAGTTGGTTACAGAGCCTCAGAGGGTTTCCATGTTAGTTAACAACAGAAATATATTGATCATTACAACATCGCCTAATATCAATTACACCGTGCCTAAACAAACCACTCCACGAACTAAAAACATGCTCACCGCACACGTGATGGGGGGAATAAGCGGGTGCTGTCATGGGCTCCGAGAAATACAGTTAACGGTAAGAAACTACTATTTTCTCTCTCACCCATGACAGCACCACGGAGAGAATTACAGAGACTGGTAGCTTAGGGAGGGACCACAGCCTGAATGACCCTTCGCCCAAAGGTCAAGTTAGACGCAGAGGCTAGATCTAGACGATAGTGTCTGAAAAAGGTTGAAGGTGATGACCAGGTGGCCGCCTTGCAGATCTGTTCTATCGATACCTCAGATCTCTTAGCCCATGTGGTTGCCATTGCTCTGGTAGAATGGCCTCTCAATCCTCCTGGAGGAATAGGCCAGGGTAATTGCATCCTTTATCCACCTTGCCGGGGTACTCTTGGATGCTTTTAGACCCTTCCTAGGTCCCTGTAAACACACAAAAAGAGACCCTTCCTTCCTACACCCCTTGGTGGACTCTAGATACTGCACTAGGTACCTCTTTACGTCGAGGGTGTGGAACCTCTCTTCTCCCCTATTCTTAGGGTTTGGGCAGAAGGAGGGAAGGACTATTTCCTGGGACCTGTGAAAGAGTGATGCTAGCTTAGGTAGGTAAGCTGGGTCAGGTTTCAAGTTGACTCTATCCTCTAGAATTTTCGTGAAAGGTGGGATTGCAGATAAGGCCTGAATATCGCTTACACTGCGAAATGATGTTAACGCTACTAAGTTTTAAGAGATATTATCTTTAGAGAGGCTGACTGAATTGGTTCAAATGGAGCCTCTATTAGCACGGATAATACTAGGTTGAGATCCCATGCCGGCATTTTCCGGCCAACTATTGGTTTAGACCTGACTGTAGCTTTTATAAATCGAGCTATCCAGGGATTACCTGCCAAATCATAGCTATATAGGGCCCCTAAAGCCACTACCTGTACTTTTAATGTACTGACTGCTAGGCCTCGTTCCAGGACTTTCTGCAAAAATTCAAAAATTTTGTTAACCTGGATCCCATCTTGTACCCGCACCCCAGAGGTGGAAAGAAATTTCCTCCAGGTACTCCCATAGGCTCTTGACGTGACAGGTTTCCTACTTTTTAGCAGTGTGTCTTTCAATTTCTCTGAAAAACCTCTCACCCTCAATATTACCCTAAAATCCATGCTGTTAAATGGAGGTTCTTCGTCTGGGGGTATAATATTGGTCCCTGAGACAGTAGGTCTGGGAGATCGAGTAGGATACAGGGGTCGGAGATCGAGAGCATCCTCAGCCAGGAGAACCAGGTTCTTTTAGGCCAAAACGGGGCTATCAATATCATATTCGCCTTGTCCTCCCTGACTTTCCTTATAACTGCTGGGATGAGAATAATCGGGGGAAATACGTATGTTAATTTGTGGGTCCATGGTATTAAGAAGGCGTCCAGAGCCTGAGGGATCCCCTCGGATCTAGAGAGCAGAACTGTTCCACCTTCTTGTTCCTGAAATTGGCAAATAGGTCTATGTCCGGGGTTCCCCACATTTGTACAATCTGTTGAAAAATGGACCAATTTAGAACCCACTCGCCCTGTCTCAGACGGGTGCGACTCAGGAAGTCTGCTTTTGTGTTGTCTCTCCAGTGAATATGTAACGCCGAGAGGGATAGCAAGTTCCCTTCTACCAGGCTGAGAACCTTGAAGGAAGCATTAATTAGGGTCCGAGATCTTGTTCCCCTTTGGTGGTTTATATAAGCTACCGTCACCTGGTTGTCCGAGAATATATGGACATGGTGGCCTAGAAGTGAGGGCAGAAAGAGTGACAGAGCATAGTCTACCGCCCACAGTTCTTTCTGGTTCGAGGATGCCTCCATCTGCTGATCCCTACATTTCCCCTGCGCAACCTCCCTTGGGACTTGCGTCTGTGGTGATTACACGGAATATTTTTGTTACCCAGGGGACCTCTCTGAATAGGTTGGCAGTATTCCCCCACCAGGCCAGGGAATGAACAGCTGCTGAATTTAGAGTTATGCGGCCTTCTAAACGCCCTCTCAAGGCTGACTGATTCGCCAGGATGTCCCATTCTAGCTCCCTCATATGTAGCTGTGCCCACTGGACTGCCGGTAAGCAGGGGGAAAGGGACCCCATCAGCGACATTGCTTCCCTTAGAGTCATAGAGTGGTTTTGTATGGCTTTTGTCACTATGTGCACAAGCTTTTCTTCCTTGCGCCTGGGTAGTCGGTATTCTTGTTTTTGAGTCCAGTGTGAGTCCTAGGAACTCTTGTACTCTGCTGGGCTCTAGCCTTGACTTCCCTATGTTTAGACCCCCTAAGGAACTTATCTAGATCTGTGTTGAGCAATTTGAACCGCCAAGTGCTTCACACAAGTTTATCACGTAGAGCCGTAAAATCATATTTTTTCCACAAAAATGATCTTTTCACCCCAATTTTTATTTTCCCAAGAGTAACAAGACTCCAAAAGTATTGTGCAATTTGTCCTGAGTACGATAATACCCATATGTGGGGGTAAACCACTTTTTGGATGCATGGCAGAGCTCGGAAGAGAAGGAGCGCCGTTTGACTTTTTCAACGCAGACTTGGCTGGATGCCATGTTGCGTTTGAAGAGCCCCTGATGTGCCTAAACAGTGGAAACCCCCCCACAAATGACATCATTTTGGAAACTAGACCCCTCAAGGAACTTATCTAGATGTGTGGTGAGAACTTTGAACCCCCAGTTGCTTCACTAAAGTTTATAACGCCCGAGCATGAAAATAAAAAAAATCATGTTTTTTCCACAAACATGATGTTTTAGTCCCCAATTTTTTATTTTCACAAGGGTAGCAGGAGAAATTGGACCCAATAGTTGTCCAATTTGTACTGAGTATGCTGATACCCCATATGTAGGAGAAAACTACTGTATGGGCACACGTCAGGGCTCGGAAGGGAAGTAGTGATGTTTTGCATTGCAGACTTTGATGGAATGGTCTGCGGGCGTCATGTCACGTTTGGAGAGCCCCTGATGTACCTAAACAGTGGACACCCCCCACAAATGACAATTTTGGAAACTAGACCCCCCAAGGAACTTATCTAGATGTGTGGTGAGCACTTTGAACCCACAAGTGCTTCACAGAAGTTTATTACGTACAACCGTAAAAATAAAAAAATCATTTTTTTTTACAAAAATGATTTTTTCGCCCCAACATTTTATTTTCACAAGTGTAACAGGAGAAATTAGACCACAAAAGTTGTTGTCCAATTTGTCCTGAGTACGCTGATACCCTATATGTGGGAGAAAACTACTGTATGGGCACACGTCGGGGGTGGAAGGGAAATAGTGACGTTTTGTATTACAGACTTAGATGGAATGGTTTGCGGGCGTCATGTCGCGTTTGGAGAACCCCTGACGTGCCTAAACAGTGTAAACCCCTGACAAGTGACCCCATTTTGGAAACTAGACTACCCAAGGAACTTATCTAGATGTGTGGGGAGAACTTTGAACCCCCAAGTGCTTCACAGAAATTTATAAGTTAGAGCGTTAAAAATAAAAAAATTTTTTCACAAAAATAATATTTTCAACTCTAATTTTTTGTTTTGCCAAGGGTAACGAAGAAATTGGACCCCAAGAGTAATTGTGCAATTTGTCCTGTGTACGCTGATACCCCATATGTGGGGGAAAAATACTGTTTGGGCGCATGGCAGAGCTCAGAAGGGAAGGAGCACCGTTTGACTTTTTCAATGCAGAATTGGCTGGAATTGAGATCAGACGCCATGTCACATTTGGAGAGCCCCTGATGTGCCTAAACAGTGAAAACCCCCCAATTCTAACTCAAACACTAACCCCAACACACTCCTAACCCTAATCCCAAGCCTAACCACAAACCTAACCCTAACACACCCCTAACCCTAACCCCAAACCTAACACTAAGTTCAGCCCAAACCCTAACTTTAGCCCCAACCCTAAACCTAACGGGAAAATGAAAATAAATCCATTGTTTAAATTTATTATTTTTCCCTAACTAAGGGGGCAATAAAGGGGGTTTGATTTACTATTTATATCGGGTTTTTATGTTTGGCAGCTATCACATGCTAGAAGACGCTTTTTATTGTAAAAAATAGTTTTTGTATCACTACATTTTTAGCGCTATAATTTTTGAATATTTTGGCCCACAGAGTCATGTGAGGTCTTATTTTTTGCGGGACGAGTTATCGTTTTTATTGGTACCATTTTTGGGCACATGACATTTTTTGATCGCTGTTTATTACGATTGTTGGGAAGTTAGAATGAACAAAAACCGGAAATTCATGAATTTCTTTTTGGGGAAGCGTTTATAACGTTCCACGTGTGTTAAAATTGATCAAGTAGTTTTATTTTTAGGGTTAGTACGATTACAGCGATACCTCATTTAAATTTTTTTTAATGTTTTGGCGCTTTTATACGATAAAAACAATTTTAACTAAATTATTTTTGCATCGCTTTATTCTGCGAGCTATAATTTTCATTTTTTCACTGATGATGCTGTATGGCGGCTCGTTTGTTGCGGGACAAGATGACGTTTTCAGCGGTACCATGTTTATTTATAACCGTCTTTTTGATCGCGTGTTATTCCACTTGTTCGGCGGTATCAAAGCATTGTTTTTTGCTTTCTATTTTTTTTTAAGGGGTTCACTAAAGGGGTTATTTAGTGTGACAGTTTTATAGGGTGGGTCGTTACGGACGCGGCAATACTAAATATGTGTACTTTTATTGTTTTTTCTTTTTTTATTTACATAAAGAAATGAATTTATTGGGGAATATTTTTTTTCTTTATTTAGGAATTTTTTTTTTCTTTTACACATGTTAATTTATTTATTTATTTTTAACTTTTTTACCTTGTCCCAGGGTGGGACATCACTGTATAGTGTCAGATCGCTGCTCTGACAGTTTGCTTATCACTTTGTCAGATCAGCGATTTGACAGGTACTGCAGGAGGCTTTCTCAGCGATTGCTCTCAGCAGGCACTGAGAAGCCACCTCCCTGCAGGACCCTGCGGCCATCTTGGATCCAGGAGCCTGCAGGGAGGAGGCCCTCGAAACAGCGCGATCACATCGCGCTGTTCTGAGGGTCTCGGGGAAGCACGCAGGGAGCCCCCTCCCTGCGCGATGCTTCCCTATACCACCGGAATACTGCGATCATGTTTAATTGCAGTGTGCCGGGAGAGGTCCGTGACCGCTCCTGGCACTTAGTCCCGAGTCTCATCTGTGAGAATCAGCTGACACCCGGCCGCACTGGGGTGAGCGCGGCCGATCGCATGTGACGTACTATCCCGTCCATGGTCATACGGGCCCAGGTACCATGGATGGGATCACTGGCGGACACAGTCAGAAAAGGGCCCATGTGCAAGAACAATACATGGGCCCTTTGCAGCCAAGATTTACTAAAAATGTAAAATTACACCTACTTTGGAGGTATAAATGGGCTCCACCACCTCTTGGGCCCTTGTGCGGCTGCACAGGTTGCACCAATGATATGTCCGCCCCTGGATGGGATAGTACATCTAATGTCAGGAAGGGGTTAAAAGATAGAGCGCACATACCCTTTATTAAAGGGGGTGTCCACTACTAGGACAACCTCTTCTTAATCTGAATGTTTGCTACCGTTAAAATAAAAAACTTATAGTCATCTCTGATGCCGGCGGCATTCCAGTGGTGTCAGCATTCACATGTTCCTGGGACTCAAGTAAGGTTACTAAGTCACGTGAGCCATGCGCCCCATCTGTGCTTTAATCACTGGCCCCACCTTTGGACGTATAAGTAATCAAGAGGAAGTGAGAGCTACAGCTGGCATACATACATACAGCACAGAAGCTACAAAAGCTACTTCAAATTTAAAATAGGTAAACTAATTGCCTGTGCCTCATATTATTTTTCGTCATTCAAGAGCAGCTTGTTAAGTGCCAGAAGTGAACAGAAGGTAAGAGCTACAACTTATTAATAACTGCACTTCCCTCTTCCATTTTCCCACAACTACTCTATCACTATGCTTGTATATACTATGCTGATCTGCTTCTAAAAAGGGTTGGTCGAATATCTTCAGATAAGCGCTTATCCGAATAGTTATAGTACTTACTGAATAGCTGCCTCGGGAACCTGGATACCTGGACCACTCCCAATAATCCGTTGTTCGGAGCTGCAGCTGCATGTGTCGCTGCTGTGTGACAATCACAACACATGCATGGATAGCCCTACAAACAGGCTCTCCATGCATGTGTTGTGACTGTCACACAGCAGCGACACACGCAGCTTCGGCACCGGACACCTGATTATCATGAGTGCTCCAAGTATCCAGGTTCCCGAGGCAGCTATTCGGTAAGAGCTATGGCTATTTGAAGTGGTTATCCGAAGCTATTCGCTCAGCCCTACTCATATACTTTAAATCTCACTTTTTAAAACACAAAACAAGCCATGCACTCTACTCCTCCTACGTAGGCTCTAAAACTCTGCTGTGCCTCACTGCTGGTGATACATCTCACAATCCTGATCTTCCGCAACCAATACCCATTATTATTTCTCCTATCACTAGAACACTGTGGAAATCCGGCTCCATCTGCAATAAATGCCATGTCATTGACTACCTCTTTTCTTCTCATAATCTATCCTTCATTGACCTGACAGAAACATGGTTGATACCCTGAAACAGGCTTTTTGCGGCAATATGTTATGGTAGGCTTCTCTTCACCCACACTCTTCGCCCTGGCAAAAAACATGGTGGTGGAATTGGCCTTCTCCTTTCTAACAACTGCACCTTCAACCAGATTTCATCGTGACCCTACCTTCTTTTGAAATGTTATCTAACTTTCACTTATACCTCCAAGAAGCCATCATTATGCCAACCTCCGCCACCTCGTTTATCGATCACTTCTCCACCTGGGTTCTATGCTTTCTCTCTGATGACATCATCACCATCATCATGGTCAATTTCAATATGCCCATAGATACCAACCAATCAACAGTCTTCAAACTCCTATCACTTGTTTCATCCCTGGGTCTCACACATCCACCCATAAAGATATAGATATCTTAGAACTTACAGTGGGTACGGAAAGTAATTAGACCCCTTTAAATTTTTCACTCTTTGTTTCATTGCAGCCATTTGATAAATTCAAAAAAGTTCATTTTTTCTCATTAATGTACACTGCACCCCATCTTAAAGGAAAAAAACAGAAATGTAGAAATTTTTGCCAATTTGTTAAAAAAGAAAACCGAAATATCACATGGTCAAAAGTATTCAGACCCTTTGCTCAGACACTCATATTTAAGTCACATGCTGTCCATTTTCTGGTGATCCTCCTTCAGATGGTTCTACTCCTTCATTGGAGTCCAGCTGTGTTTAATTAAACTGATATAACTTGATTTGGAAAGGCACGCACCTGTCTATATAAGACCTCACAGTGCATGTCAGACCAAATAAGAATTATGAGGTCAAAGTAGCTAGCTAAGGAGCTCAGAGACAGAATTGTGGCAAGGCACAGATCTGGTCAAGGTTACAAAAGAATTTCTGCAGTACTCATGGCTTTTAAGAGCACAGCGGCCTCCATAATCCTTAAATGGAAGAAGTTTGGGACCAACAGAAGTCTTCATAGACCAGGCCGTCCAGCCAAGCTGAGCAATCGTGGGAGAAGAGCCTTGGTGAGAGAGGTAAAGAAGAACCCCAAGATCACTGTGGCTGAGCTCCAGAGATGTAGTAGGGAGATGGGAGAAAGTTCCACAAAGTCAATTATTACTGCAGCCCTACACCAGTCGGGCCTTTATGGCAGAGTGGCCCGAAGGAAGCCTCTCCTCAGTACAAGACATATGAAAGCCTGCATAGTGTTTGCTAAAAAACACATGAAGGACTCCCAGACTATGAGAAATAAGATTCTCTGGTCTGATGAGACGAAGATAGAACTTTTTGGTGATAATTCTAAGCGGTATGTGTGGAGAAAAAACAGGCACTGCTCATCACCTGCCCAATACAATCCCAACAATGAATCATGGTGGTGGCAGCATCATGCTATGGGGGTGTTGTTCAGCTGCAGGGACAGGACGACTGGTTGCAATTGAAGGAAACATGAATGTGGCCAAGCACAGAGATATCCTGGATGAAAAACCTCTTCCAGAGTGCTCTGGACCTCAGACTTGGCTGAAGGTTCACCTTCCAACAAGACAATGACCCTAAGCACACAGCCAAAATAACAAAGGAGTGGCTTAAGAACAATTCTGTGACCATTCTTGACTGGCCCAGCCAGAGCCCTGACCTAAACCCAATTGAGCATCTCTGGAGAGACCAGAAAACGGCTGTCCACCAACGTTCACCATCCAATCTGAGGGAACTGGAGAGGATCTGCAACGAATTATGGCAGAGGATCCCCAAATCTAGGTGTGAAAAACTTGTTGCGTTATTCCCAAGACGACTCATGATTGTACTAGCTCAAAAGGGTGCTTCTACTTAATACTGAGCAAGAGTCTGAATACTTATGACCATGTGATATTTCAGTTTTTCTTTTTTAATAAATTTGTAAAAATTTCTACATTTCTATTTTTTTCAGTCAAGATGGGGTGCAGTGTGTACATTAATGAGAAAAAATGAACTTTTTTGAATTTACCAAATGGCTGCAACGAGTGAAAAATTTAAAGGGGTCTGAATACTTTCCATACCCACTAGATATTCACTCTCCTCTGTTCCCCATCAAACTTCACAATGTCATGTCTCCGTCCATCAGACCACAATCTATTCACATTCTCATCCCAGTCTTTTTCACCTGCCCCTTATTCCAAGATAGTAGAAACTTCTCACATCTAGACACTCACACTCTCTGGCACTCTTATACCGCTATCCGCCATATCTTCACCCACAACACAGTCACTGTTTTCTATAGTGCCACACTCAGCTATTGACTAGGTTGCCCCTTTTCTGCATAGCAGAAGGTGACAAATCAATAAAGATGACTGGCACACCAATCGCACAAAAAAAGCTCTACCAAGAACCCACAGTTTTGAAGACTTTCCCATTTTCAAGTCTGTCCTCACCTCTGCTAAAAACAAAGACTTCACAACACTTAACTCCCTTGTCAGTCCACCATTGCCCTCCCAGACCTCCTTAATTTCTGCAGAAGACTGCCGCACATTTCAAGATCGCCCAAGTCAGACGAATGCTTTACTGTTCAACTACCACAACCCCTTCATTTAACAGACCAGTCCCCTTCTCCCATAACCTGCCTTCCCACTTCACTCTCCTCATACCTCACTAAAAGCACATTTAGAATCTTCCCATTCCATGTCACTTCCTCACCCTAAAGTCTCTGTTGGTGTCTTTTAAGGCTTTAGCCTGTGACCCCTAACTCTTCACATCGATATCTTTGGCCTGGGACAATTCAAAGTCCCATGGCTTCCCTACCACGTATATGCTGATAACATTGAAATCTACCTTTCTGGCTCAAATATCACATCTCAGCTTGCGAGAATCCCAGATCATTTATCAGCCATATTCTCCTTCTCACCATGCTTTCTAAAACTCAATGGAGGACAAACACAAACGCAATCCTTTCTCCATCACACACAATCTTCCCTACCAGATCTAACTATCACAAATAAATATAATGCTTTCTCCTGTATCATAAGTCCATTGTCTCAGCGCAAGCCTCGCTACTGCCCTGTCCTTTAACCCTTTCACCCCCCCAAGCCTGTCTTCACCTTCATAACCAGGACAAATTTTACATTTCTGAACAGTGTCACTATGTGGTAATAACTCTGGAACGCTTCAATGGATCCCACTGATTCCGAGAATCTTTTCGTGACATATTGTACTTCACGATATTGGTAAAATTTGTTTGATATGACTTGCGTTTATTTATGGAAAAAATTGGAAATATGGAGAAAATTTGGAAAATTTAGCAATTTTCAAACTTTTAAGCCCTTAAATCAGAGTTATGCGACACAAATGGTCAATAAATAACATTTCCCATATGCCTACTTTACATCAGAACAATTTTTGAAACAATGATTTTTGGTTAGAAATTTAAAAATTTACCACATCACATTTGAAGTAACTTTGAGGGGTCTGTATGGCGGAAAATACCCAAAAGTGACACCGTTCTAAAAACTGCACTGCCAAAAGTCCTCAAAACCACATTTAAGACGTTTATTAACCCTTCCGATGCTTCACAGGAATTAATGGCATGTGAAGGAAAAAACAAACATTTTACTTTTTTTCACACAAAATGTTTTTAGCCCCATTTTTTTAAATTTTCACAAGTGTAACAGGTGAAAATGATACCCCATATGTGGGGAATACTGCTTGGGCATATGGCAAGGCTTGGAAGGGAAAGAGAATCGTTTGTCTTTATGATTGCAAAATTGGCTGGTATCATTAGTGGATGCCATGTCGTGTTTAGAGAGCCCTTGATGTGCTTAAAGCAGAGAAAATCCCCCTCACAAGGGTAAAATGGAAACTTGCACCATGCACAGCTCAGAAGGGAATGAAAATGTTTCTTGTTTTTTGTTTTTTTTGAAAGCTCAGAAGGGAAGAAGAGCCAAATTGCAGTTCAGATTTTCCTGTAGTGGTTGGAGGGTGCCATGTCACATTGGCAGAGCCACTGAGATGCCAATTCAGCAGAACCCCCAATAAGAGACCCCATTTTACAAATTACACCTATGAATTCGTCTAGTGGTGCAAAGAGCATGTTGACACTATGTGTCTCACAGAAATTCATACCATTGGGCTAGAAAGAAATGTTGTTTTAGCCCCAAATTTTACAAGGGCTAATAGGAAAAATTTGACCACTCAGATTGTTGTGCAATTTCTTCTGAGCATGCCAATACTCTACATTTAATCGGGAACTACTTTTGAGGTACAGTGCAAAATCAAGAAGGAAAGAAACATCATAATTTAGTGCAGGTTTCACTGTTAAGGTTTGCGGGTGCCATGACTTACTGGGAGAGCCCCTAAAGTGCCAGAACAGCAGAACCATCTAAAAGTGACCCATTTTACAAACCACACCTCTCAATGAATTCATCTAAAGGCGCAGTGATCGTAGCATCACAAAATTTTATACCAATTGGGCACAAAAATTTAGTTTTAAGCCCAGATTTTACATTTTCACAAGGGAAAAAGGGTAAAAAATGGCACCAAAAGTTGTCACACAATTTCTGATGAACGTGGAAATACTTTATATGTGGCTGTACAGCACTGCTTAGCCACACAGTGAGACTCAGGGCGGAGCGCTATTTGCTTCCTGGAGTGCATATTTTCTTAGAATAGTTTGCAGACTCCATATACAGGGCCCCTAAATGCTATAAGAGAACATCCCCCCTCAAGTGACATTTTGGAAATTATACCCTTTTAGGAATGCAGAATCCGTTGTATTTCTTTTGGGGGTCAAGGAGCTGTAGCGCTTTTCCAGAGACTTTGTGCTACCAGTAAGGTGAAAGCCCCCTATATTTCTATTAACGGATGATGGACCAGAGTGGGGACTTGCTTTTTTTTGTGGACTGAGTTGAAGCTTTTATTGGGAACATTTTACATAACGTTTGACATCACAGTTATCCAGCGCTCTACATGGAGCTCTTATTGGGTTTTCCATATAAATCTCCGAGTGCCGTGATTCAGATGAAATCCTCAAGGAATCCAATCACTATAATGAGGCAGCAGAATTACTCTGCACTTTATGCACGTCTAAAATAAGAGATTGCTTCCACAATGCTTTAATATAGGGACTCTTCAGCCAGGGGTTCAGTCTGCATCACGTATTTCAGAGAGGTACTAATGTAAGCACAAAGCACAGGATAAATGTGAACCGAACCTTACTGTGATCTCTGAGAGGCAGAATGAACAAAACAGCAGGTAAACAATTGGTTTTACTTTTTACACCGCTCTTTGTGCAATATAAGGGGTTAGCATACTTTATTCCTCGGGTTGGACGCTTTTTTTTTTGCTGCAAAAACAGGTTTTGGCATCATATTTTGAGAGCTATTTTTTTCATATTTCTGCTGACAGTCATACAAGATCTTGTTTTTTGCCGGACGAGTTGACGTTTTTATTGGTACTATTCTTGGGCATATGACATTTTTTGATCGCTTGCTATTCCGATTGGAGACAGAATGAACAAAAAACAGCAATTCAGAAATTGTTTTAACCCCTTCACCCCCAAGGGTTGTTTGCACGTTAATGACCGGGCCAATTTTTACAATTCTGACCACTGTCTCTTTATGAGGTTATAACTCTGGAACGCTTCAACGGATCTTCGCGATTCTGAGATTGTTTTCTCGTGACATACTGTACTTCACGTTAGCGGTAAAATTTCTTCGATATAACTGCGTTTATTTTAGAAAAAATGCAAATATGGCGAAAATTTTGCAATTTTCAAACTTTGAATTTTTATTCCCTTACAACAGAGAAATATAAATATGTCACACAAAACAGTTAAGAAATAACATTTCCAACATGTCTACTTTACATCAGCACAATTTTGGAAACAAAATTTTTTTTTTTTTTAGGAAATTATAAGGGTTAAAAGTTAACCAGCTATTTTTCATTTTTACAACAAAATCTACAAAGCCATTTTTTTTAGGGACCACCTCAAATTTGAAGTCACTTTGAGGGGTCTATATGGCAGAAAATACCCAAAAGTGACACCATTCTAAAAACTGCACCCCTCAAGGTACTCAAAACCACATTCAAGAAGTTTATTAACCCTTCAGGTGCTTCACAGGACCTGAAGCAACGTGGAAGGAAAAAATGAATAACTTTTTAGTCACAAAAATTGATCTTTTACAAACTTTTTTTATTTTCACAAGGGTAAGAGAAAATGGACAGAAAATAAAAAAAACATTTTTTTTCCACAAACATGATCTTTTAGTCCCCAACTTTTTATTTTCCCAAGGGTAACAGGAGAAACTGGACCCCAAAAGTTGTCAAATTTGTCCTGAGAACGCGGATACCCAATATATGGGAGAAAACTACGTATGGGCACACGTCGGGGCTCAGAAGGTAAGTAGTGACTTATCTAGATGTGTGGTGAGACTATGAAGCCACAAGTGCTTCACAGACGTACAGCCGTAAAAACAAAAAAAAAAAACAACTTTTTTTTTTTACAAAAATGATATTTTCGCCCCCAATTTTATTTTCCCAAGGGTAACAAAGAAATTGGACCCCAAGACTTATTGTGCAATTTGTCCTGAGTACGCTGATACCCCATATGTGGGGGTAAACTACTGTTTGGGCGCATGGCAGAGTTCAGAAGTGAAGGAGCACCGTTTGACTTTTTCAACGCAGAATTGGCAGGAATTGAGATCAGATGCCATGCCACATTTGGAGAGCCCCTGATGTGCCTAAACAGCGAAAACCCCCCAATTCTAACTCCAACCCTAACCCCAACACACCCCTAACCCTAGTCCCAACTCTAACCATAACCCTAACCACAAACTTAACCCTAACTCACCCCTAACCCTAATCCCAATCCTAACCCTAATCCTAACTTTAGGCGCAACCCTAACCCTAAAGGGAAAATGGAAATAAATACATTTTTTTAATTTTATTATTTTTCCCTAACTAAGGGGGTGATAAAGGGGGTTTGATTTACTATTCATAGCGGGTTTTTATGATTGGCAGCTGTCATGCTAAAAGACGCTTTTTATTGCAAAAAATTGTTTTTGCATCACATTTTGAGAGCTATAATTTTTGTATATTTTGGCCCACAGTCATGGGGAGCGCAGCTGATCGCTTGGACGTACTATCCCGTCCATGGTCAGATTGTCAGGGGTTTTATGGACGGGATAGTACGTCCAATGGCAGAGAGGGGTTAAGGGGTATTTTTATGTCACTCAGCGTGTGGTAAAATTGGTAAGTTGATAAGATAGATTGATAAGCTTTATTCTTTGTCTCAGTACGATTACAAATATACCACATTTATATAATTTTGTTATGTTTAGTCGCTTTTACACAAACTTTTATATACATAAAAAAAAATAAAATGTATGCATTGCTTTCTTTTGAGAACTAAAACTTATTTTTCCACTGATGGAGCTGTATTGGGGCTTGGTTTTTGAGGAAAAAGATGATGTTTTCAGCTATACCATTTCTATTGGCATTCATAGTTTTGATGTTTTATTCCATTTTTTTTTGGGGGTATAATGAAAGCTGTAACAGCAGCACTAGCGCCCCTGCATGGGTCCCCTTCCTCCTCCCTGCAGTGATTGCCAGCATCTTAACATCCCTGACTTCTGCTTCCTCCCAGGACCTGCAAAGGCAGGCAAGTCTCCTGGTAGTGTGCTTAGTGCATGAATGCTTCCTGCCTCTTAAAAAAGCCATAGCGCGCACTGCTAAAAACGTTTGTGTTTGATATATAAAGACATTCTCCTCTATTGGGAGGTGCCTTAGCAACTTTAGTCCGCATATATCCCGCTAGCTAGTTGTAAGGTCCCCATACCTGTGCTCTCTGAACCTGTGCGCTCTTTCTGCACCTGCTCCAGTCAGTCCTGCTGAACCCATACTCTTAGTCATCCCGTCTGTGCCTAGTCCTGCTCCTGATTTGTCTGAACCTGCACCCGTGATCCTGTACCTGTGGCCATCCTGTTTTCATGTACCTGTCCTGCTTGTGCCTGATTCCTCATCAGCCTACCTGCTGCATTCTTCCTGCTTAACCAGTTCCTAACCGGTCCGGCTTCTCTGCCCCTTTTTGAGTCAGCTGCCACGGCTCCGAGGTCCAATCTTGAGCAGCACCTGGTGTCCAAGTGGAGCCAAGTCAAACATTACTATGCTTCATAACCTATCAGTACTGCAGACAAAAGTTAGCTAGATCATGCACTGTACATGATCTAACTAACTTACTAGAGCCTGGGGACCCGGATGTCGTCATAACTACATTGAGTAACCATGACAACGATCAAACACTAGCGATGACTTTGCCGGGGGCACTGATCGGAGAGCAAGGAAAGCCCCCTACTAAAGCCTGACTTCTAAATGCTGCGATTGATATAGATTGCAGCATTTAGCGAGTTAAACTACCAGGAGCGGTGTGGGCATGCTCCTAGCATGAAGTGCCTGACGTCAGCGGTCATAAAAGCTGAACAACAAGCGGTGATCACACGTGCAACAGCTTCTGTGCACGCAAAATCGCCTTGACGTATCCAGAAATCCAAGGTCGGCAAGTACTGAAGCATGAATATGTCCAAGGTTTTGAATGGGTTAAATCACTAGTCTAAGCTCGCATTACTTTCTACTGCCTCCAACTTAAAAATATTTCCAGAATTCATCCCATCCTCAACCCTGGATCTACCGAAATTACTGCAATATATTTCCTCTATGGCCTCCCAACACACACAAACACCTACCTAGTCCATTCTTTGTTTTGTTTTCAATGTTTTATTTATTGAGAATCAGTAGGTGAAAAGCATCAGCATAAATATATTATACAATCAAACATGAGAGACAGAAGAAGCAAATAGTACAGTATTCATAGTCATACATGCCTCGTAGTTACACATGACCTTCAATAATTTCCATGTTTACGAAAATGAAGATGCAAACGTCTATCAAAATATCATTAATAAAGAATTGTGATTTTTGGTTACTATTAATCGACAAATGAACATAATGATTTAACTGAAGCTCTGGAGTGTCATGGGTGAGTTAATTAACTAACCAAATGCAGAACCAGAGCACAAAAAAGGGGAGGAAACCTAAAGTAGACATCAAGAGGATGGGAGGGAGAGTGGGAACCAGGGATAAAGGTAAAAGGGACATGGTCCATTGGCACATTGGTCATGTTCAATATCAAGGCGCAGAATCAGACACACACAGGGATATGAATTTATCTGAATTCCTATATGTCACCCAAGGACTCCAGACCTGCGAGAAGGGAGAAAGGCTGTGTGGCTAATGCTGCTAATTCTTCGGTGTGATACAGTTGGTCAATCTTAAGTAATAGCTGATTTATGCTTGGAATATTAGACAAGTGCCAAAATGATTCTACAATTTTAATAGCCATGAAAATACAGAAAAATCTTTGTAGGAGAAGGTGTGTCCAAACTTTTGGTTTGTACTGTATAAGAAGCTTACCGGCTGTTAAGATGAAAGAGACCAGTTTAGATAAATGTTTATTATTTGGAATTACTGGTAGATTAAGGAAAACATGTTCAGGAGTTAGTTTTATATGTTTACGCACCACTTCATCTAAGGTTTGAGATACAATGTTCCAAAGTTTTTTTTTGATGTGGCAGTGCCACCAAATATGAAGATATGAGCCTCTGTCCCTTTCGCACCTCCAACATGTATCTGACGTAGTGGGGAACCACTTATGTAACAGGAGAGGTGTTGTATACCAATGAATTATTATTTTGTAGCTATTTTCTTGGGCTCTCACACATTGTGAAGGGCCATATGAAGATTTATAAATTAGATTAATTTGGGAATCAGAGAAAGAGTGGCCTAATTCTTTTTCCCATCTCAGCAGAAAGGCTCTTTTCGGAGGTAATTGTTTTAAAAGCAGCATATTATAGAGAGCAGAAAGTACTTTTTTTGTTTGGGAAAATAAACTTTCAAAAGCGGTTAAAGGCCATGTTAGGTCGCCATTGATCATAGATTGGTGTTTTCTTAAGAAACTCAATTTATAAAGGTGTAATGAGACATTGTGGGCAGTTCCTTCATGTCTTGGAAGGATATAATAGTCCCTTCACTATATAACTGGTCCAACAGGGGTGATTTATCATTTGAAATATGTTTCGCCAGATCCAGGGTCATGACGTCTGATACCCTAGTTAGTGGTGAGGGAGACGGGGACAGATAAGGGGCCACAGACTTCCAACATTTGACCGCCGTCCTTGTAAGGAGGTTTGGAAAGATAAATTTAAGTGACTTCACAGGGGAAAGGAAAATAGAGTGTAGTTAAATCAGGGACATCTGTTCTTCCAAAGTAAGCCAGGGTTTCTCTCCAGTCTTCCTGACCCACTCCATCACCCCAGATAGGACAGCAGCTAAATAATAGGAATGGATGTTGGGGGCTCCCATGCCACCTTTCCTCCTAGGCAATGAAAGTGTAGGAGTTAAGTCTTGATCTGTGCTTATTCCATATATATTTAAAGAAAGAACAATTAACCTGGGTCAAGAACGTCCTGGGTAGTTCTATAGGTAGCATTTGAAATAGGTAAATTAATTTAGGTAGAAGAATGCTTTTGATTAAATATTTTCTGCCCATCCAAGAGAGATAGGGGGCCTTCTACTTTTTAGTTTAATCTGTTACTAAAGTGAGTAGTGGTTTATAATTTAGGTTAAATAGATCCTTATAGGACGGGCTAATTTTGATACCAAGGTATTTTATATAATTACCATATATACTCGTGTATAAGCCGAGATTTTCAGCCCATTTTTTAGGGCTGAAAGTCCCCCTCTCGGCTTATACGCGGGTCATATACGGGGGTCGGCGATCGGGAGGTGTCGGATCATACTCACCCCTCCGCCGGCGCGGTCTCTGCAGCCCCCCTGCTTCTCCCACGATCTCCGGCTCCTTCCTGCAGTGGTCACATGGCACCGCTCATTAAAGTCATGAATATGCACATATTCATGACTTTAATGAGCGGTACCATGTGACTGCTGTAGGAAGGAAGCGCTGCGGAGAGCGCCGAGAGAAGAGGAGAGGCTGCAGAGACGCGCCGGCGGAGGGGTGAGTATAGCGATATTTACCTGTCCCGTTCCACCGCTGCGTCCTCGTCTTACTCCTCTGGCTGTGAATGATCAGGCAGAGGGCGCGATGACGTCGTTAGTGCGCGCCGCGCCCCCTGCCATATCATTCACAGCCAGAGGAGTCAGACGAGGACGCAGCGTGCAGCGGTGGAATGGGACAGGTAAATATCTCAGGTGCCGGGGTCCTGAGCGAGCGGTGACACCGGCACCTGTCCCCCATAGCGCACTGGTGTCACCGCCTGCTCAGGACACCGGCACCTGGCCCCCAGCGACGAGAGGTGAGTATGTCATTTTTTTTTTTTTGCAGCAGCATATGGGGCATAATTGTGCAGCATATTGGGGCATAATCTGGAGCATATGGGGGCATAATATGGAGCATATGGGGGCATAAGCTGTGGAACATATGGGGGCATAAGCTGTGGAACATATGGGGGCATAATCTGGAGCATATGGGGGCATAAACTGTGGAACATATGGGGCATAATCTGGAGCATATGGGGGCATAATATGGAGCATATGGTGGCATAAGCTGTGGAACATATGGGGGCATAAGCTGTGGAACATATGGGGGCATAATATGGAGCATATGGGGGCATAAACTGTGGAACATATGGGGTATAATCTGGAGCATATGGGGGCATAATCTGGAGCATAAGCTGTGGAACATATGGGGGCATAATATGGAGCATATGGGGGCATAAGCTGTGGAACATATGGGGGCATAATCTGGAGCATATGGGGGCATAATCTGTGGAACATATGGGGGCATAATCTGGAGCATATGGGGGCATAATATGGAGCATATGGGGGCATAAGCTGTGGAACATATGGGGCATAATCTGTGGAGCATATTGGGCATAATCTGTGGAGCATATGGGGGCATAATCTGTGAAGCATCATATGGGGGCATAATCATTTTTTACCCCAGGCTTATATGCGAGTCAATAAGTTTTCCCAGTTTTTTGTGGCAAAATTAGGGGTTCGGCTTATACACGGGTCGGCTTATACATGAGTATATACGGTACACGGCCAGTGAAAGGGAAATTGTAACTTAAAGCTGTTTATAGTATTAGCAGGTATATTTATTCCCAGCGCTTCGGACTTAGATGGGTTTATCTTGAAATTAGACAACTAGCCATATCTCTCCAGGATCCGCATGAGAGCCAGTATACCTTTGTGAGGACAAGTCATAGTGATTAATAAATAGTCAGCAAAGGCCATGGTTTTATGAGTTATTCCCTGTACTCTCACACCCTCTTTATCTTTGCACATATTGATAGCACTGATTAGGGGTTCCATCGGCACTATAAATAACAATGGCGATAGAGGGCACCCCTGTCTTGTACCGTTATGAATCGTAAAAGACTTGGTGAGGGTATTGTTAAATTCAATTTTAGCCGATGGGTGAGAGTACATTTGTAATATGGCCGCTATTAGTACTGAAGGAAAATTAAAACTATTGAAAGTTTCCAGTAGGAAGATCCAATCCACTCTGTCAAACGCCTTCTCGGCATCAGTGCCAAGAAGCACAAGAGGCGCCTTATGAAGGCTAGAATATTGCATTAAATGAAGGAATCTCCAAGCATTTTCCTTACCCTCCCTACCCCTAATGAAGCCGGTTTGATCTGGAGAAATCAAATTTGGCAAGTAATTTGCTATGCGTTTTGCCAGTATGCTGGTATAAATTTTCAGATCCACATTCAAAAGGGAGACAGGTCTGTAATTATTACAGAGTTCTGGATCCTTGCCCTCTGTGGATTAGAGTTATATGAGCCCCGTAGCACTGCATTACATAAATCGAGAAAGTGAGGTTCGAGTGTCTCGGAAATTTTTTTATAATATATAGCAGGAAGTCCATCAGGACCAGGAGCTTTCCCTGCGGGGCTGTTTGCCAGAGTGCATCGGATCTCATCCCGAGTAATAGGATTAGAAAGGGATTTTTATTGTTCTATTGTAAGTTTGGATAGATTAAGGCTGGATAGGAAGGACTGGATTTCCGCCCGTTTTTTTTCCTTATCTGAGTCAGACTCATCTGATTGTAAATTATATAGATTCAACTAATATTTTAGGAATTCATGTGAGATTTGGTCAATATCTGATATTCTATTGCCATCATAAGCTTGGAGGCTTTATCGCCATGAACATACATACGATTTCTCCAACTGAGATTGTTTTGCAGACTGCTTATTAAGCAGATCTTTTAATTGTAAGCGTTTGGCTGTCAGAGCCTCCAGACTTTGACGCAACAAAGTTCTTTTATGTTGTGTTTCTAAATTCACTATCTCTTCATAAAGGTCTCGTATTGTTTTTTTGCGCTGTTTGTTGAGGTGTGAAGCAACGGAAATCAATTCGCCCCTGATCACCGCTTTATGGGTCTCCCACACTATCGGAAAGCTCACCTCTGAAGTGGTATTGTTCTTGAAAAAGCCTATTAAAAGTATTATGTATTCGTTGTTTATTAATGTCTGAAGTTAGGATTGAGTCGTTTAGTCTCCATGAGCGATATACTGAGTAAGGTTTTGAAGCTGAGAAGCGTATGGAGACTATTGAGTGGTCAGAGTGTATTGAGGGGAGTATCTCTGCTTTAGAAAGATTTGGTATCAGAGATCTTGATAGAAAAATGTAATCAATTCTGTGGTAGGAATTGTGAGGGTGGGAAAAAAGATGTAGTCGAGGTCATTAGGGTGTACATGCCGCCATACATCAACCAATGAGAGATTATGAAGAGATCTCTTTATACTGATAATATTTTGATATGAAATCTGGCATTTCTTTGTGGATGAGTCCAATATGGGGTCCAGAGGTATATTGAGCTCTGCTCCAATAATTGGGATACCCTCTAAGAAAGTACGAAACTGGTTTAATTTGGAGGTAATCCATTTAATTAGGAGCATATAGGTTGCCGATAGTAACTAACGTTCTCGCTAGAAGACCTTTTATGAAAATATATCTCCCGTCAGTGTCAGCAAATAAGTCAGTTAGCAGAAATGGCGTATTTTTATCAAATGCGATTGACACTCCCCTAGAATCTCTCTGGGGAGATGTGGCATGATACCACTGGTTATAATGGGATTTATCAAAGGAAGGAAGTTTCTTGATTTGGAAATGGGTTTCTTGTAAAAGAATATTTAAGTTATCTTTTCTGAACCAATTCAATGTCTGTGCCCTTGGGATAGGTGAGTTTAAACCCCGCGTATTGAAGCTTGCTAGTTTAAAATTACCCTGATTAGTCTCCATAGAAAATATGGTATGTGTTTGGATCTTTAATTTGCAATGTTATCAAGCCGGACCAAGAAGGTAAGGGGAGGGATGGTGTCAAAGAATACTTGCAGAATTAGGATGTTAGAACTATCATAACAAGGGTGGTACACCAGTCTAAGCTGGTACGTAGCCAGAAAAAAGAGGAAAAGAAGACCACTATGGATAATGCACAACACCATAATATAATTATAGAAAATAGGAATTTTATTGACACTACAAGATAAAAACATTTAAAAACAATATAAACCCCGCATGGTGCCCGCTACCATCACAATGGCTAATATACAATACAGAAATAAGGCAATGTTCCACAAAAAAATATAATATATGGACATTGGACTGGACTTTGGATTCTAGTATGGACTGTTCTTCTTGATCAATTCAAGATCCTATGTGAATTGGACTCTACCAGGGTTTACTGCGTGGATCTGGTCTTCAATCTGCTCAAGATCCTAGGATTACTGGACTTTACATTGGACTTTTATTTGGAGCTGTTCCCTCATGTGGTCTAGATCCTTTATGGAATTTCTATGTCTATATGTAATCTGTTTGTTTTTTTTTTTTAATTTTTTTTATTTTTATTTTTTATTTTTATTTTGACGTTTATATTTATTTTTTTTATTTATATTTTCATTATTTTTAATTGTTTATGTTTTGTGTAGCATTATTTTCATTTATTATTTTTGATTTTTTTCACTTATTGATTTTTTTTAATGTTTATATAATTTAACCCCTTAACGACCGCCGATACGCCTTTTAACGGCGGTCATTAAGGGTACTTAAACCACAGCGCCGTTAATTAACGGCGCTGTGGAAAAAGTGAATAGCGCCCCCCAGCGGCGCATTTTCTCCGGGGTCTCGGCTACCGGGGGTAGCCGAGACCCCAGAGAACATGAATCGGGTCGGTTTTTACCGACACCGATGTTGCGATCGCCGTTATTAACCCTATAACGGCGACCGCAACAAGAAAAAAAAAAAAAGTTGTGCCATTTAATTTCTCTGTCCTCTGATGTCATCGGACATCAGAGGACAGAGAAAAAGGGTCCCCAGGACCCCCATGTGGCCCCCAATAAGATCCATGTGGCCCCCGGGCCCTCCGGTGTCCCCCGGTGCCGGCGCCATTAAGACAATGGCGGGCGCATGCCCAGTGCGCCCGCCGCTATGTGCCGCTGTGCTGTGGGGATGGGCAATATTCTCTGGGTCTCGGCTACCGTGGGTAGCCGGAGACCCCAAGAACATGATCCGGGTCGGTATTCACCGATCCCGGTTTGCGATCGCGGCTGCAGCATAGCCGGCGATCGCAAAAAAAAAAAAATTTCTCTCCCGCTATGTGATCGCACAGCAAGGGGAGAAAATGAGGTCCCCCGGTCCCCCCCATATACTACCGGTGTCTCCGTCCTCATGCCGCAGGCCCCAGATCCCGGCTTCTTCTCCCTGCAAAAAAAAAAATGGCGGGCGCATGCGCAGTGCGCCCGCCGATCTGTTTTGGCGGCAGATTCAAATTTTTTTTCATTCATTCTCATAAAAGTACATTTTGATCACTGTGATAAACTATCACAGTGATCAAAATAAAAAAAACAGTACATAACCCCCCCATTTATCACCCCCTTAGTTAGGGACATATAATAAAAAGTAGAAATTATATTTATTTTCATTTTTCTGTTAGGGTTAGGGTTATAATTAGGGTTAAGGTTATAATTAGGGTTAGGGTTAGCATTAGGCTGGTTTCACACATCCGGTGTGCGCCTGACGGCGCCCCCGGCATTTAGCCGCAGCGCCGCATCAGAAAATCTGATGCGCCGCATGCGTTTTTTTTTGCATTGACTTGCATTAGCGCCGGATGGCGCCGCATGTCAATGCGTTGCATGCGGTTTTGTCCGGATGCGGCGCAAATGTACATTGCGGCGGCCGGACAAAACGCTGCATGTAACGTTTTTTGTTTTTGCCGGATGGTTTCTGATGTCTCCGGGCATCAGAAACCATCCGGCAAAAAACCGCATGCGGTCGCCGGCGGCGCATCAGGTTTTCTGATGCGGCGCTGCGGCAAAATGCCGGGGGCGCCGACAGGCGCCCGCCGGAAGTGTGAAAGCAGCCTTAGGGTAAGGGTTATAATTAGCGTTAGGGTTAGGCTGGGTTCATACTGCGTTATGGCAGTCCGTTAGACGGACTGCGTTACACCGCGGTATAACGCGGTGTAACGCAGTCCGTTAACGCTGCCATTCACCCCCATTTGAGGGCGCATCGCGACGCATGCCGTAAAGCGGCATGCGTTTGCGACGTGCCATCATTCAGTGACGGAGCCTCGGACGCGGGCTGCAGCGTTTGGGCTCCGTCACCGCTAGCGCAGATGAATCATCTGCTGATTCCTCTGCGCTAGCGGGTATAACATAATGCGATCGCGTTATGCTATACCATTACCAGCCCGTCAACGCTATGTGTTGAACGGGCTGGTAAAACGCAAAATGAACCTAGCCTTAGGGTTAGGGTTATAATTAGGGTTAGAGTTACAAATAGGGTTAGGGTTATAATTAAGGTTATAATTAAGGTTAGGGTTACAATTAGGGTTGGAATTAGGGTTGGGATTTAGGTTAGGATTAGGGTTGGGATTAGGGTTAGGGGTGTGTTGGGATTAGGGTTGGAGCTAGAATTGAGGGATTTCCACTATTTAGGCACATCAGGGGGTCTCCAAACACGATGTGGCGTTCAAAAAGTCAAATGGCGCTCCCTCCCTTCCGAGCCCTGCCGTGCGCCCAAACAGTGGTTTACCCCAACATATGGGGTATCAGCGTACTCAGGACAAATTGCACACCAATTTTGGGGTTCTAATTTCTCCGATTACCCTTGGGAAAATAAAAAATAGCTGGCTAAAAAAATCATTTTTGAGAAAAAAAATGATTTTTCATTTTCACGGCTCTGCGTTTATAAATTTCTGTGAAGCACTAGGGGGTTCAAAGTGCTCACCACACATCTAGATAAGCTCCTTAAGGGGTCTAGTTTCCAAAATGGGGTCACTTGTGGGGGGTTTCCACTGTTTAGGCTCATCTGGGGCACTGCAAACGGAACATGACCCCCACCAACGTCTGCATTCCAAAACGTTATTACTTCCTTTACAAGCCCTGCTGTGCGCCAAAACAGTCCCTCCCCCCACATATTTGGTATCAGCGTACTCAGGACAAATTGGACAACAACTTTTGGGGTCCAATTTCCTTGTGAAAAATCAAAAATTTGGGACTAAAAAATCATTTTTGTGGAAAATTGATTTTTTTTTTTCACACCCAGGCATTATAAACTTTTGTGAAACACTTGGAGGTTCAAAGTGCTCACCACAGATCTAGATAAGTTCCTTATGGGGTCTAGTTTCCAAAATGGGGTCACTTGTGGGGGTTTTCCACTGTTTAGGTGTCACGCTGTCTAATGATATGTATACAATGTCAGTAAACTATTAATACAGGAACAACACTCTATACAACAACTAGTATAGCAACATCAGCATGTAAGTATAGAATAGATTTACCTGACACGATATCTGCTGAACTCAGGGTTAATCTTGAGGACTTGATGAGCTGAAACAGGAAAGAGGTGGACCGGGATCTAACCTGACCCTAAACTGGGGTCCTAACTAATCCCTCACCTTGGAGGTACTGATAATGGTTCAGAGGTCCAAGTCACCAACCTAACCCTGTCTCCTATCAGACCCTGAACCCTGTAATCAGTCCTAAGAAGGATCCTGACTACCACCAAAGGGATATGGGCTGATCTTAGCTAAATACACAGATTAGACATATAAGACAGACAGGATAACACTCGCTTGCATACACACTCAAACACCAAAGGAACATAAATGGTCTGGGAAATAAACTCTAACCAAGTTGAGCTTAGAACAACTAAGGAGCTCACAACTAAAGTCTATACAGATTCATTCCTATCTGTGGTCTGCATGAAGGTTTCACTGGCAACTCCCCAAGCAGACAACCAGGAATTTAAAGGAAACCAATCAACAAATAATCAATTGCAGCCGGGAGAAACTGCACCCAGTCCCAGCACCGAGCACAGACAGAATTAACTCCCTAGCTGCCAAACACAAAGAAACAGCAGCTCAGCTGTGAGAAGTCAAAATGTGCAACCGCGACGATCTTCGTGGCAATGCACACGACATTATGCTCATCTGGGGCACTGCAAACGGAACATGACCCCCACCAACGTCTGCATTCCAAAACGTTATTACTTCCTTTCCAAGCCCTGCTGTGCGCCAAAACAGTTTCCCCCCCCACATATTTGGTATCAGCGTACTCAGGACAAATTGGACAACAACTTTTGGGGTCCAATTTCCTTGTGAAAAATCAAAAATTTGGGACTAAAAAATCATTTTTGTGGAAAATTGTTTTTTTTTTTTTTTTTTCACACCCAGGCATTATAAACTTTTGTGAAACACTTGGGGGTTCAAAGTGCTCATAGCGGATCTAGATAAGTTCCATAGGTGGTCTAGTTTCCAAAATGGTGTTACTTGTGGGGGTTTCCACTGTTTAGGCGCATCAGGGGCTCTCCAAACGCGACATGGTGTCCAATCTCAATTCCAGCCAATTTTGGTTTGAAAAAGTCAAACGGTGCTGCTTCCATTCCAAGCCCTGCCGTGCGCCCAAACAGTGGTCCCCCCCCATATATGGGGTATCAGCATACTCAGGACAAATTGTACAACAACTTTTGTTGTCCAATTTCTCCTGTTACTCTTGTGAAAATAAAAAATTGGGGACTAAACGATCAGGTTTGTGGAAAAAATATGATTTTTTATTTTCACGCCCGGGCGTTATAAACTTCTGTGAAGCACTTGGGGCTTCAAAGTGCTCACCACACATCTAGATAAGTTCCTTAGGGGGTCTAGTTTCCAAAATGGGGTCACTTGTGGGGGGTTTCCACTGTTTAGACACATCAGGGCCTCTACAAATGCGACATGGCGTCCAGCCAATTCCGCGTTGAAAAAGTCAAACGGAGCTCCTTCCCTTGCGACCTCTGCCGTGCGCCCAAAAAGTGGTTTACCCCAACATATGGGGTATCGGCATGCTCAGGACAAATTGCACAAAAACTTTTGGGGTCTTGTTACCCTTGGGAAAATAAAAATTGGGGTGAAAAGATCATTTTTGTGGAAAAAATATGATTTTTTATTTTCACGGCTCTACGTTATAAACTTGTGTGAATCACTTGGAGGTTCAAAGTGCTCACCACACATCTAGATAAGTTCCTTAGGGTCTAGTTTCCAAAATGGGGTCACTTGTTGGGGGTTTCCACTGTTTAGGCACATCAGGGGCTATCTAAACGCGACATGGCATCCAGCCAATTCTGCATTGAAAAAGTCAAACAGCGCTCCTTCCCTTGCGACCTCTGCCGTGCGCCCAAAAAGTGGTTTACCCCCACATATGGGGTATCAGCATGCTCAGGACAAATTGCACAAAAACTTTTGCGGTCTTATTACCGTTGGGAAATTAAAAATTGGGGTGAAAAGATCATTTTTGTGGAAAATTTTTTTTTTTTTTTTTCACGGCTCTAGGTTATAAACTTGTGTGAAGCACTTGGAGGTTCAAAGTTCTCACCACACATCTAGATAAGTTCCTTAAGGGGTCTTGTATCCAAAATGGGGTCACTTGTGGGGTGTTTCCACTGTTTAGGCACATCAGGGGCTATCTAAACGCGACATGGCATTCAGCCAATTCTGCGTTGAAAATGTCAAACGGCGCTCCTTCCCTTGCGACCTCTGCCACGCGCCCAAAAAGTGGTTTACCCCCACATATGGGGTATCGAAGTATTCAGAAGAAATTGCACAACAAATTTTGTGGTTCATTTTTTCTTTTAACACTTGTGAAAATAAAAAAACTTGGTTCCGAAGTAAAGCTTTTGCAAAAAAAGTTAAATGTCAATTTTTTCCTTCCACATTGCTTCAGCTCCTGTGAAGCACTTGAAGGGTTAATAAACTTCTTGAATGTGGTTTTGAGCACCTTGAGGGGTGCAGTTTTTAGAATGGTGTCACTTTTGGGTATTTTCTATCATATAGACCCCTCAAAGTGACTTCAAATGTGATGTGGTCCCTAAAAAAAAAATGGTGTTGTAAAAATGAGAAATCGCTGGTCAACTTTTAACCCTTATAACAAAAAAAAATTTTGGTCCCAAAATTGTGCTGATGTAAAGTAAACATGTGGGAAATGTTATTTATTAAGAAATTTGTGTGACATATCTCTCTGATTTAAGGGCATAAAAATTTAAAGTTTGAAAATTGTTAAATTTTCAAAATTTTCGCCATATTTCCATTTTTTTCATAAATAAACACAAGTCATATCAAAGAAATTTTACCACTAACGTGAAGTACAATATGTCACGAAAAAACAATCTCAGAATCAGCGGGATTCGTTAAAGCGTTCCAGAGTTATAACCTCATAAAGTGACAGTGGTCAGAATTGTAAAAATTGGCCCGGTCATTAAGCTGCAAAATGGCTCTGTCCTTAAGGGGTTAATTGTTGGCTTTTTTGTTTATTTATTTATTATTATTGTTTAGTATTATTGTTTGTTTTTATGTTTTTCAATTTTCATTATATCTAATTTTAATACTATAATTTCATTTTTATTATTTTGCAGTTGATTTGTCTTCTTTCTATTTATTCATTATTCACACTGCCAGTGCCCAGGTCCTATTCCCTGCTTTTTTCCTAATATATTCAAACATCCCTTTATGTCTGCAACATGTCTGGAGCTCTTTCCATTCATTGTAATGGTCTTGTGTCACGCAGTTCACTTGGGGAATACAACCCCTGCTGCTTCATATTGTGTCCTGTTACTGCGATCCCCTGCTCCCGGGAGCTGCGCATGCGCCCCCACATCGTTTCTATAGTGACCACTGTGCAGCGTTATCTGACGCATGCGCTGTGCTCACTATGGGCAGAGACGTCTGCCGTTCTTTTACTTAACCGCGTCATCTCCGGTCTCCTTCCTGGGACCATCGCACACCTGCTGGTGATTCTCCTTAATTTGGATCAGGTATTTATAGGAGCCTTTTTGACTTTACTTGCTACATTCCCCTGACGAAGCCGTCCCTGTAACGGCGACACGCGTTGGGTCCCCCCGCCGCTGGGTCCTGCTTCCACCAAGGCCGCATCATATGGACCTTTATTCAGCACTTGCCACTATTTGGCTGCATTTTAGGATCCTTCATCCAGGATTTGCTGCACGTGAGCCCTATTGTGTTTATTTTTGGCTCTTTGCAGTTACTGCAATTGTGCACCCTGGGTTTATAGGACCCTTGGTATCCCTGACATTTTATGCTCATTTATTTCAATGACAGCTTGTTTCTGCCCAATTCTCTTAGACCCACTGGGGTTTTAGGACAATATTCTAAGGTCAGGGTTTACCTCTAAGTTCTTTGGGTGGGTCATTCTGCCCAGGCTCTTCACATCGATCTTGTAGGGCAATATTATGCTGCAATTTTAGGCTCTTGTTCACACAGGCTCAATTTTGGGCAATTAATATTGGTTTAATTCATTGTGCTTTCTCACTAGTGTTTTTGTAGAAAAATATTTAGAGTTGAGAGTCCTCAGTGGTTGATACCTAACTGAAAAGATGGTAACAAATTGCAAGCTTTCGAGACTACTCAGGTCTCTTCATTAGGCTAAACTAATACAAAATCTGAAGAATCACAAGTGTTTTTGTATACATATATATTATATTTTTTTGTGGAACACTGCCTTATTTCTGTATTGTATATTAGCCATTGTGATGGTAGCGGGCACCATGCGGGGTTTATATTGTTTTTAAATGTTTTTATCTTGTAGTGTCAATAAAATTCCTATTTTCTATAATTATATTATGGAGGTGTGCATTATCCATAGTGGTCTTCTTTTCCTCTTTTTTTTGGTTATGACATAGGACCATTTTTTTTGCACCACTTGTGTACTGTGATTTGTATTTTTGCTGTGCACCATCATCTCTAGTTAAGCTGGTACGTAGAACATTAACGAAAACCATATTAATATGAACAATTAACAGCAATAAGGGCGGGGGAGTAAGTGCAATGGTGCCAGTATCACGGGTCCCGTGGATAGACAATCTGATCCTTTCCCAACAGGCTATGCCTGTCCACTCACCCAGGGATAGGGGAAAGACCAGATGCATAGGGCAAGCCCCCCGGGAGTTTATAAGTATAAGCTATACTCAACTCACGGGTAAAGTCATTTGTAACTGTCAAAGGCAAACAGCTGACAATGCAATTTTGCATTCCTTCCTGAAAAAAGAACAACATTAAACACAGGTAAACAAAGCAGTTAGATATGGCGGAGTCTAGGCAGTCCCGCCATTTCTGATCAGCAAGGCCTGGAAAGAAGAGAAAAAACAAAAAACTGTGGCCCGGACGTCTCCCGGCCCCAGACCAGTGTATCATCCAGTCTTTTCATCTGGAAGTGCAGATTGAAGCTTTGCATTGGTTTTGATTGGGTTTCGATTGGACCAAGTTCCAAGGCGCAGGTCGAGTCAGAGGTTGCGCGCCTGACCCACTCCCGTCCCACCTCATCCCTAACTTTGCCACAGTCTTCATCCCTACTCTCACACACCTCTTCAACCTTTCACTTACAAATCGTGTCTTTCCTTCATCTTTCAAACATGCCTCAATCACTCCCATCCTCAAAAAGCTCTCCCTCGACCCATCCTCGGTGTCTTTCGCCCGATATCTCTTCTCCCTACGCCTCAAAACTACTGGAACAGCATGTATATCTCGAACTGTCCTCCCATCTCTCCTCCTGTTCACTCTTTGACAGTTTACAATCCGGCTTCCGACCACATCACTCAACTGAAACTGCCCTAACTAAAGTCACTAACGACCTGCTAACCGCCAAGAGCAAGCGACACTACTCTGTCCTCTTTCTCCTGGACCTGTCTTCTGCCTTTGACACCGAGGACCATTCCCTCCTGCTACAGATTCTCTCATCTCTTGGCATCACAAACTTGGCCCTGTCCTGGATCTCATCATACCTAACAGACCGAATATTTAGTGTCTCACTCTCACACACCACCTCCTCACCTCGCCCCCTGTCTGTCGGTGTTCCTCAAGGCTCAGTCCTAGGACCCCTACTCTTCTCCATCTACACCTCGGCCTGGGACAGCTCATAGAATCCCACAGCTTGCAGTATCACCTCTACGCCGATGACACGGAGATCTACCAATCTGGACCTGACCTCACCTCCCTACTGACCAAAATCCCACAGTGTCTGTCTGCTATCTCCGCCTTCTTTTCTGCTCGCTTTCTCAAACTGAACATGGACAAAACAGAATTCATCACCTTTCCCCCACCTCATCCTTCCCCTCCACCAGACCTATCCATCAATGTCAATGGCTGCTCGCTTTCCCCAGTACCGCATGCTCGGTGCCTTGGGGTGATCCTCGACTCTGCCCTCTCTTTCAAACCACATATCCAAGCCCTCGCCACATCCTGCCGGCTCAAAATCAAAAATATTTCCCGGATCCGCTCATTCCTCAACCATGAAACCACAAAAACACTAGTGCACGCCCTTATCTCCCGTCTCGACTACTGCAACCTCCTACTGTCTGGCCTCCCTTCTAGCACTCTGGCACCACTCCAGTCCATCCTACACTCTGCTGCCCGACTAATCCACCTGTCTCCCCGCTATTCCCCAGCCTCCTCCCTATGCCAGGCCCTTCACTGGCTTCCTATTGCCCAGAGGCTTCAGTTCAAAACCCTAACCATGACATACAAAGCTATCCACAACCTTTCTCCTCCATACATCTCTGACATGGTCTCCCGCTACCTACCCACACGCAACCTTCGATCCTCTCAAGATCTCCTTCTCGACTCCCCCCTCATCTCTTCTTCCCACAACCGCATACAAGACTTCTCCCGGGCTTCCCCCATACTCTGGAACTCCCTGCCGCAAAACATTAGACTTTCACCAACAACAGAAACCTTCAAGAAGAACCTGAAGACCCACCTGTTCCGACAAGCCTACAGCCTACAATGATCCTCAGTCTACTGAACCATCGCAGGACCAGCTCTACCCTTTCCTAGTGTATCCTCACCCATCCCTGTAGACTGTGAGCCCTCGCGGGCAGGGTCCTCTCTCCTTCTGTACTTGTGTGTCCCTTGTCTAGCACGTTTATTGTACCTGTCTATATTTTCCCTTTTCATATGTAAAGCGCCATGGAATAAATGGCGCTATATAAATGTATAATAATAATAATAATGAATGATACGCCTCCAGATCTGGGTATTTCTCCAAAGAGATCCCCAGCTCTTTACATGCCTCCTGAATCTCTGCCGAGGTCCTGCCATGGATACGCTTATCTTTGGAAGTTATTGCGATGCCAAATGGGTGTAACCAACGATATTGGCATTGGTTGCGACGCAAGGCTTCCGTAAAAGGTTTCAATATACGTCTCTTGTTAAGTGTCGATGCCACTAGGTCTTGGAAAATTAATAATGGAGAATCTTCTAATAAAATATTTTCCACTTCCCTTGATCGTCTTATAATTAAATCTTTAGTGCGATAGTCCAAAAAACGGCAGATGATGTCTCATGGAGGGTCTCCTGGTTTAGGTTGTGGTTTTAACGACCTGCGGGCTCTCACTATCTCCATGTGTGTAAGGTCATCTTGGGACAGTAGATTAGAAAATATTCCTCTCAAAGTAGCGGGCAATGCTTCAACTGCAACTGTTGCCGGGATGCCTTTTATCCGTAGGTTGTTTCTTCTTTCTCTATTCTCATGGTCCTCAAGAAAAGAATAAATTTAGTTAATATGATCTCCCTGGCTATGTGAGCATGCTACAACTTCATTGGTTTGCTGAATTTTGATGGAGTTAGAAGCTTAGAGTGAGTCCACCCTGTGGCCTATTGTGAAATTTCTTGCTTGATGTCAGATAAATCTTTAACCACCTGTTCTAGAGTTTTAGCTAGTATTCTTTTCATGAAGGATCTGGATACTGGTTGATCCCCAACAATTCTTTCTTCCATTTCGCTTTCTATTTCAGAGTCAGAGTTACTAGGAGAATGTGAATCCATAAGCTCTGGGGGTTTGGACTTATATATAGCAGCTTTTGTTTGCTTTTTGTGAAGAAACTTATTCATGCCCACTTGAGCCAGGGAAAAATTAGATTTAGGAGAGCCTCCTGAGGCGGATTTGCCAATCTTAACCATTGTAAAACGTATACATTTAGCCTTGCCACATAGTTATCTTGGCACCAGTCATATTCCCCCCTTGGATATATTCAGATAATAAAGAGTTACATTTTTGAGGAGTGGGTAATCAAATGAGTCCTTTTATTTTGAGATAATTTTTGGATGCAATTCTTTAAAAGACCACCAAATGCCGCTGTTGACGCAGCAATAAATCAGGCTATAGGAAAAATACTGAGTCTTTAATCCTATCTCTGCCAGTTATGGAGTCCAAACTTGCAGAGCAAAACGAGCCAAATCAAGCACAGCCGAGGGTGGTAGCAAGGGGAACACTGGGGCGAATCACCACGCTTCGGTGTATGTTTTGTACTGCTCTTCTGCGGCCCCTCGGTCTAACAAATTGATTAACTTATCAAGGGAGATGGATATCATTCAGACTGTATTGCAAAGAACCTCTCCAGTTTCCAGCATCTGTAAGTGCAGCAATCAGGATATATTGGCCATTGGCCGTATTGCTGATGCCCGCGCGCTTTCCTGGTCAGGGATGATTATCTAAGTTGCTTCTGGCTTCACACAAAGTATGTAAAAGTCTTAATTAGATAAAGATATCAGTGCTTACATTGAGGCAGGGCTCAGTTCTGTTACATAAGGGCAAATATAGTTACTCACTCTCAAGAGGGGAGGGGGAGCGTTCTTCCTGGCTTTAGCTGTATGAAGGCAGCACGGCAGACATCTTGGGTAGAGAGGCTCCCAGCAATGCAGTTATCTTCTATGGTAGAAAACTCCGGTTTACTTGATCCCAGAAGTCTGCTTTTGGTCTCAAAATGCTCCTGGGACTAGTGGCAATAATCCCACAGTGGAACAGGATGAAGTGGAACCCCAAAGATCACTTTTATGTTGCTTTTCAGGGAAGTCTTGTGGAGCTCCAGACTTCAGCTTCCTCACATTGCAAGAGTTCAGGCCACCCTCCAGTCCATTCTTAACCCCCTTCATGCCACAGCCTATTTTCGCATTTTTTTGCTCCCTTCTTCCCAGAGCCATAACTTTTTGTATTTTTCCGTGAATATGGCCATTTGATGGCTTGTTTTTTGCAGGATGAGTTCTACGTTTAAACGACACCATTTCTTTTACCATATAGTGTACAGGAAAATAGAAAAAAAAATTCAAGTGCGGTGAAATTGCAAAAAAAAGTGCAAGTCCACAATAGTTTTTTTTTTACCAAATGCTAAAACTGACCTTCCATTATGATTCTCCAGGTCAATACGAGTTCGTAGATACCAAACATGTATGAGTTGTTTTATTTAAAGGGAATCTGTCACCCCAATTTTGCCATATCAACTAAAGATATGGCTGAATAGTGCGTCCCATAACAAAGCTATCGGTATTTACCTTATATCATGATACCCCCATTTTCATATCAAAATACCTTAATAAAGTTCATATTTGGCGCTGTCAATCAGGGCGGTCAGGTCCGGAGGGTGGCGTTTTCTATGTCTATGTGAATCCCACAGATGGCGTTCGGCTTCCCGCAATTGCACATTTCAAATTCGGCCCCGCGCATTCGCAGTGTGCTTTGCCCAACAGTGGGCAAAGCATAAAATCATTACAGCGCATGCGCTACTCTTTCCTTGCTCCGGAAGTCGTCCAAGGCAAGCAGTCAATTCCGGGGCAAGGAATTTGAAATGTGCAATTGCGGGAAGCCGAACGCCGTCTGTGGGATTCACAGACGGCCCTACGCAAGTGATGCCGAGGGGCGGAGGACATAGAAAACGCCACCCTCATGACCTGACCGACCTGATTGGCAGCGCCAAATACGAACTTTACTAAGGTATTTTGATATGAAAACGGGGGTATCATGATATAAGGTAAATACCGATAGCTTTGTTATGGGATGCACTATTCAGCCATATCTTTAGTTGATATGGCAAAATTGGGGTGACAGATTCCCTTTAAGTGGTGAATATTTTTTTCCTTTGTTAAAGTTTGCTACATTTTTTTTTTTAAATGTGTAATTTTCTCCAGTTTTCAGGATTTGGGGCTGGGTGAAGGCTTATTTTTTGTGTGCCCAGTTGACGTTTTTAATGATACTATTTTGGTGTAGCTACAATAATTTGGTCACCAGTTATTGCATTTTAGTTTAATGTTGCAACGACCAAAAAAAACCGTAATTCTGGCATTTTGACTTTCTCGTTACGCTGGGCAGTACTCATAGCAATCCGGCAATGACAACCCACAGGGGTCTGCTGCAGACCCCGGGTTGTTATGCCAACCCTTCTGCGACCTCCGGTTATGTGACATGGGTGCCGATTAGTGACGGGCTTTCGGCGCGATCGTGTTAAATGCCGCTGTCAGAGATTGTCAGCTGTTCAAATCAGTTGACCTGTTCCGGAAAAGATGTGGGCTCAATGACGAAGCCTACAGTCATGGACAAAAGTTTTGAGAATGACACAAATATTAATTTTTACAAAGTCTACTGCTTCACTTTTTCTAATGGCAATTTGCATATACTCCAGAATGTTATAAAGAGTGATCAGCTTAACAGCAATTACTTGCAAAGTCAATATTTGGCTAGAAAATGAACTTTATCCCCAAAACACATTTCAACATCATTGCAGCCCTGCCTTAAAAGGACCAGATAACCTCTTTTCAGTGATTGCTCCATTAACACAGGTGTGGGTGTTGATGAGGACATGGCTGGAGATCAATCTGTCATGATTAAGTAAGAATGACACCACTGGACACTTTAAAAGGAGGCTGGTGCTTGGCATCATTGTTTCTCTTCTGTTAACCATGGTTATCTCTAAAGAAACACGTGCAGTCATCATGGCAGTGCACAAAAATGGCCTAACAGGGAAGAGTATCGCAGCTAGAAAGATTGCACCTCAGTCAACAATCTATCGCATCATCAAGAACTTCAAGGAGAGAGGTTCCATTGTTGCCAAAAAGGCTCCAGGGCGCCCAAGAAAGACCAGCAAGCGCCAGGACCGTCTCTTAAAAGTGTTTCAGCTGTGGGATCGGGCTACCAGCAGTGCAGAGCTTGCTCAGGAATGGCATCCGGCAGGTGTGAGTGCATCTGCACGCACTGTGAGGCGGAGACTCTTGGAGCAAGGCCTGGTCTCAAGGAGGGCAGCAAAGAAGCCACTTCTCTCCAGAAAAAACATCATGGACAGACTGATATTCTGCAAAAGGTACAGGCAGTGGACTGCTGAGGACTGGGGTAAAGTTATTTTCTCTGATGAATCCCCTTTTCGATTGTTTGGGACATCAGGAAAACGCCTCATTCGGAGAAGAAAAGGTGAGCGCTACCACCAGTCTTGTCTCATGCCAACTATTAAGCATCCTGAAACCATTCATGTGTGGGGATGCTTCTCAGCCAAGGGAATCGGCTCTCTCACAGTCTTGCCTAAAAAGAATGGACTGCTATCAGTCAGGAATTGGTCCAGAAGTTGATTGAGAGCATGCCAGGGAGAATTGCAGAGGTCCTGAAGAAGAAGGGTCAACACTGCAAATATTGACTTGCTGCATTAACTCATTCTAACTGTCAATATAAGCTTTTGTTACTCATATGTTTGCAATTATATTTCTGTCTGTGATAAAAACATCTGTCAAACACACATAAAAACCAGAGGGCAGCAGATAATGTGAAAATATAATATTTGTGTCATTCTCAAAACTTTTGGCCATGACTATATATGCATTTTTCATGTAAACCCTCTTGACATTGTACAGCACCATAAAATCAATGGTACTCTAAAAATAAATAGCCAGGATTAAACTGCATGTCTCCACATGTATCCTGCACATTCTGAACCTCTATTTTCACTACGCCTCAGGCATCACAGGCTCAAATTTGACCATACTTTTACAATTATAACTTTGGCTCCTTCAAACAATTTTGCATCAGTGTGTATGTATTGTTGGAAAAGGCAACGCAGTGTTGAATTGCAAAAGTTGAGCATTGGAGTAGCATATGCGTTGATTTTGTCACAATGGCAAAGTTAACATAACAAAGGTGACCAGATTATTAATTTAACAAAAAAAGTGATCTATTTTACCATACCTGACATTTTTCAAGTTGTCGCACCTTTACAAGCAGTTTCTCAACTTCAGTGTTCTTCTGTGCAACCATTGACTGTAGCCTCTCCAGTTGCTCTGGATCAATATGAGAACCTTTTAACTGCAACAGAGTTGCTATCTGAACCTAAAGATAGAAATTAACCAAAATATTGAAAAAATGTAGCTTATATACCGTAGTTACTACTTAACACATGGTAAGAAATTTAAAAGCCTTTACAAGTCTGTTACACTCCACTTGCCATAAAACATGTTGGAAACGCAATGTAAAAATGGAAACAGTAAATTTAATTCAGTTCTAAACTTGAAACAATGCATACTATATAGTTCAGCTCACTAAAATATGATTTGGGCACGAAGGATTTTAGTTATCAAAATTAATAAAATACTTTAATATATTCACTTTTGAGAAGAGATGGATAAGGGGTGAAATGACTAACTGGTACAAGTACATAAATGGTTCATACTGTTACCTCGTCTCCCGGTACTTACCTGCACGCAACCTCCGATCCTCACAAGATATTCTTCTATACTCCCCTCTTAGGCTGGTTTCACATTTGCAGTTAAGTCCACAGCGTTTATGCCGCATACTTCTGCATGCGTCGTGTTTTCCTATCTTTAACATTGGTACATGCGATTGGATGCTTTTTGCCGCGTTTGACAACGCATGCGTTGTTTCATCGTCAGCGGCTGGGCGCGGTAAACGCAACATGTAGCAATTTTGGAGGCGTCAATTTTCCACCTAAAAATGTATGCGGTTGTTTGCGGAAGGAATGCGTCGAAACAATGCATTTCAGTCTATGATAACACATGCGTTCGCAAGCACACGCGTTTATTGACGCACGTGTTTTTCCAGAGTAAACCTGTCTAAACACTAATTAGCCACCCCCCACACACAAACAGATTAAAACAGGGAGTGGGCATTTGCAGTCCACAACTCTGCAGACTGGGAACAAGAATCTCTGAACCTGTGAAGACTCTCCACTTTAGACAATTTGAGTATAAACGCCAATGTCTGTCTTTTCTTTTTTCTCTCTTTATATGTAGTACTAATTTCTGTCTCTTTTTTTCTTGCACCATTCATCAGAATGTCGTTTTCTTCAGAGGAGCGCCCTGACCCTGAACATGGTGAACAGGAAAGTGAAGTGAGTACTCACCTCTTCAGATTGGTAAGTATTCTCTGTCACATCTACACATGTGGCAATTTTTTTTTTTCTTTTTCAGAACAGTTCTTCAACTGCAGCCGAGGCCGAGAAGGAGCAGCATGGACAAGTTTGTGTGGCAAGGCGGTGTGTAAGTATAACTGACTGAATGTACTCTGTAAATTGTATCCTGACTGTACTATTCTTGCCTGTTTATTTCTTCACTTTGCTTATTTCTTTACCTTTTTGGTCTTGCCTATTTTTTTTTCCTTGACTTTAATTATTCTTGCCTGTTTTCTTTCTTTTCCTTTTTTTTTTTTTTATCTCTCCAACAGTAATGTCTCTCTTTCTTTTCTAGGTTCCAGAACGGGATGAAGACCTCATTGACAATTACATCGTCATTTCCCTGGTCCATGAGTGAGTCCCGTTGTGGGACACCCGGGTTCCGCAGCACTCAGACAACGTGACGATCCGGTGACTATGGAATGAGGTGGCCCAAGCGATAATGGATGGATGGGACGACGCCCCGGCTCGGGTCCGCAAGGCATTTCGTAAGGATTGTAATGCGGTGTAATGCAGCAGTGACCTTGGCCGGGATCACACTCCTGAGAGTTTCACTCATCACACACAGTTGTGTGATCCTGGCTAAAGGTGCATGGTCTAACCATTTTTTTTTAAACAGTGCTCAAAGTCAGAACACTTTGGCGGTCGATGAAGGATTGCCCTTATGGGCCTGTACAGTGCTACTGTTTGGCCACATGGCGAGGCTCGAGAGGGAAGGAGCGCTATTTGACAAACAAAATTTCATAGAAATATTAGGGGACTACATATTCAGAACCCCTAAGTGCCAGAAGACCCTTAATTGACCCCAATTTGGAAATTACATCACTGAGAATTTATATACAGGTGTTTTGAATATTTTGACTCCATGCGTGTTTTAAAGAAAAAGGATGAATGAAAATTGAAAATGCCCAGCTTGTGCTTCAGGAAACACACAGCCAGAAAATATAGTGAGCTTTACTCACTACAGTAACACCAAAGATGTGGAAGCTAACAAAAGTGTGGCCGACTGTGGCATCAGCAGTGCTTCCATCTGTCTCATTATAGGCAAATTTCTATCAGGGATTCCATCTGAATCACATATTTCAGAGATTTACACAGAAAGCACAGTGTAAGTGCTCAGCTCAGAATAAATGTGAGCCAAGCCTTACTGCGATCAACAAACAAATCACAGTAGGTGAAAAAAATAATTTGGTTTACCATATTTTTTATGCCATTACTCATGCGATATAAGTGATTAGATGACTATTTGTTAGGTTGCTGCGATTACAGAATGTTTGGCTGATGTCAAACGAAGACACGCTTTTTTTTGCAAAATAGAACTTTTCACAAATATTTTGACAGCTACAATTTTTTTTTATTTTATTTTTTTTTATTTCTGCCAAGAATCATGTGTTTTATTACTGTGGGATGAGTTGATATTTTTATTGGTACTAAATGTCTCTCTGCTGTTTGGAATATGCGTTCCACCACTCTCATCAGGGTCTCAGACCGTGTTCCACCTTGGTGGTTGATATATGCTACCGTCAACTGGTTGTCTGAGAGAATCCTGACGTGGTGACCCTGCAGGTATATAAATAGTTCTTTAAAATTGACAGCTCTACAGTGGAAAGTTCCTTAAAGTTAGAGGAACTCTATCAAGGGATCCCACTGCCCCTGGACCATGATCTCCCCCATACAGGCCCCCCAACCCGAGGGGCTGGCGTCTGTGGTTATGACTCGGGATATGTGATTTTCCCAGGGAACCCCAATTGATAAGTTAAGTTTGCTGAGCCACCAACTTAAGGATTTTACGGTAGAAGGGTGTAAAGTCATTTTCCTATCTAATGAGTCCAGGATCCTGTCATTATCCATAATATCCCTCTGAAGAGTTCTGGTGTGGAGCTGAGCCCATCTGACAGCTGGAATGCAAGCTGTTAAGGAGCCTAAAAGGGACATGGCATGTCTGAGAGTCATAGTTGGCCTATTCACTGCTGTTGGCGAGTTTGGACAATCTTGTTGGTTGGCAGATGACATTCTTGAACCTCTGAGTCTAAGATAAGCACAAGGAATTGCTGGACTCTCAAGGGTTGTAAACAGGACTTTTCCCGATTTATCAACCAACCTACGTGTTCTAGGATGGATATGGACCTTTCCAATTGAGACCTGCAATGGTCAGCAGAGGTTCCAATAATCAAGAAGTTGTCTAAGTATGGTACAATCAAGATGTCATACTCTCTTAGATGGGCCATTACTTCAGAAACCAACTTTGTGAATACCCGAGGGGCCATTGAGAGCCCAAAGGGTAAAGCTTTATATTGAAAGTGACGGATTACCCCACTCATGGAAACCGCCACCCTCAAAAACCGTTGGTGATCCGCAAAAACAGGTACATGGTAGTACGCGTCTTTTAAATCTAAAACCACCATAAAACAGTTTTGAAACAATAATTTTATTGCTGTGCCAACAGTGTCCATTTTAAAGGGTCGAGCTACCAGAAATTTATTCAGACCCCGCAGATTAATGATGGTTCGATAAGAATTATCTGGCTTCTTTACCAGAAATAAGGTAGAGTAAAACCCTTTACCCTCCTCTAACGCTGGTACCGGTAATCAAACTTTTTTGCAGCACAAATCTGTTATCTCCGTTTTTAGGGCCAATAGTTGATTTTGAGAGGAGCGAATAGGAGTTATCCTAAATTTATCCCCAGGGACTGAACTGAAGTCCAGCTTCAGACCTGCTAATATAACCACTCTCACCCAACTGCTGTTAGTGATTTTGGCACAGGATAGATAATAAGCTGACAGTCTACCCCTATGGGGGTTGCTAATCATTGACAGGGTCTTTTCCGTTCTCCAGAAGAACGCCCGAACAAGAACCCGGTACCTTTCTTCTTCCTGTCCTCCCATTTGGGACGGTCTCTGGTCGGCCTTCTCTGACCAAACTTCCTCCTATTAAACGGCCGTTGATATGATGAGGACGCTAGGCTGGGAAATTTCTTTTTCTCGTCACTTGCTTTTTCCAACAGCTCGTCTAGGACAGGCCCAAATAGATATTCCCCTTCACAGGGTATGGCACACAGTTTGGACTTCGTTTGTATGTCGCTCGGCCAGCATTTAAGCCACAGCACCCTGCGGGCCGCATTGGAGAGGCTCGCTGCCCTAGCTGCCATTCTGACGGAATCTATTGAGGCATCCGAGAGAAAATCTGCAGCCCCCTGTATTGTTGTTAGAGCACCTAAGATTGAGTCTCGGGGAACCCTTTCTTTCAGATGATTCTCTAGTTGGTCCAGCCAGACCATCACAGATCTGGCCATACACGTTGATGCCACTGCTGGTCTTAAGGAACCTGCCGCCATCTCCCAGGTTCCTTTAAGAAAGATGTCCGCTTTCCTATCCAGGGGATCCTTAAGGGCCCCCATATCCTCGAAGGGTAAGGCAGATTTTTTCAAAGCTTTGGCAACCGCGGCATCTAACTTGGGCGCTTTATCCCAAACACTAGTATCCGGCTCATCAAAGGGATATCTTCGTTTAAGGGCCGGTGGTAGGGAGCCTTTCTTTTCCAGTTTCCTCCATTCGTGGAGGATTAGATCCCGGATTTTCTTATTCAAGGGAAAGGCCCTTCCCTTTTTTGATCCAAACCTTTGAACATCATATCCTCTACTGACATTTCTAGTTTGGCCTCCACTATCCCCATCGTACCCCTGACCACTTTCACTAGTTTGTCCACACGGTCTAGGGGCAGACAGAAGCGGCTGGAGTCCTCGTCCGACGAGGAAGGCGATACGGATGGCTCAGGGGATTCCTCATCTCTCCTCCAGTCTACCGATGAGTCTGATTCTGGAATATCTCTCTGCTTGGGACTTCCTGCAGGTGTCATCGATCAGGTCCTTCAGATTTAGGGTAAAGTTGGGGGTCTCCTCCGCCACCTGAGGAAAATACCAAACGGGGGGGGAAGTCTAGACTGCTCTTGGCTAGAGCTACTCCCACCTCCCCTTGCCTGAGACCTTACCGTCTGCTGTATACAAGGGGGGCATAATCTTTTTGGACAGTCCGGAAGGGGGCATCCACAGAGGGCGCATTCCCTGTGCCTTGATTTGTCTGTGCATTTCTTCCCTAGAATGATAGTATAAGGGGGAGTCCCGTCACTGAGTGAACTTTCACGAAGATCACTTACCAGTGTCTGCCGAAAATAGGTACCGGAATCTGAGGGAGAGAAGATCTGGATGAAGCCGTCCCCTGTCGACTGGAAGAAGCTTTCTGACCTGACTGGTTCCGGTTGGTGTCCCGGGCTTTCTGACGATTCTGGGATGCCTGGGACTTCTGGGATTTTTTCACTGCAGATTGCTCTGGGGCTTGGTCTGGCTGCATAGGTTGCAGCTGCTCATCCTCCATTATAAATAAATGGGCCAGAAGAATGGGTCCCCCCAGGGGTGAAACTAGCCTCTCTGCTGCCTGAGGCAAACTGCAAAAAGGCGCCCTCCCCCATTGTAAAATAAGTACAAATAAATCTGGTTTACTCTTACTAGCCTAACGTGACGCACATGTGAAATACATACACTTTTAGGGTATGTGCAGACGCTGCAGAATCTGCTGTGGAATTTTCCGCGCAGATTTTGCTAAATCCGCAGGTAAAATGACCTGCGTTTTACCTGCGGATTTAGTGCGGATTTGCCGCGGTTTTTGTGCAGATTTCTCCTGCGTTTTTAGACCTGCGGAATCCTATTTAGCGCAGGTCTCAAAACGCTGCGGAACTGCACAAAAGAAGTGACATGCTGCGGATTTAAATCCGCGCGGAAAAATCCGCAGCATGTGCACTGCGTTTTTTTTATTTCCATTGAATATAATGGTACTGTACATCACTTGCAGTTCTGCTGCGGATCTGCAGCGGCAAATCCGCTGCGGATCCGCAGCAGAATCCGCAACGTGTGCACAGACCCTTAAATAGGAGTATGCTTGAAACATCGATTTTTATATTTGTTAAAGTTCTCTATAAGTAGTACACCTTGTAAACACACGGCTTCACTCCGTAAACCTTGTACACATGCGGCTTTGCACCATACACATGCGGCTCTGCTCCGTACACACACGGCTCAAGCACGGAGCCCTGTGTGTATGGAGATAAGCGGCTCCGCTCTGTACACCTCGTACACACACGGCTCCGCTCCGTACACACGCGGCTCCGCTCCGTACACCTCGTACACACGCGGCTCTGCTCCGTACACTTCGCACACACGCGGCTCCGCTCCATGCACCTCGTACACACACGGCTCCGCTCCGTACACTTCGTACACACACGGCTCCAATCCGTACACTTCGTACACACACGGCTTTGCTCCGCACACCTCGTACACACGGCTCCGCTCTGTACACTTCGTACACACACGGCTCCGCTCCATACACCTCATACACATACGGCTCCGCTCCGTACACCTCGTACACACACAGCTCTGTTACATCCATATTGTAAACCCCTCCTGATCCCACACATAAACTTACCTTCATCCAGCACCATGACAACCAGGACAGCAGACCTGCACACAGGGAGCCTGATCATGTGACCCCTGACTCCTCCCCATCCTGTGACCTCATCACAGGTCCTGTGTGCACAGAGAAGGACAGCACAGCAATGGGACTCCTGGCTGCCAGAAGCTGAAGTGGAAAGGTGGGAGGGCAGGAAGGGGTGCATGGGGGGCGTGGCTGATTCTCACTGCCAGACACATAGCACCATGCGCAGGAGTGTAAGACTCAGCAGGGAATAGGGAGAGCCGGCACCACACCATGTGCTCTGAGTTGCGCTCTGCCGCTCCCTAGCTGCCGCCGCCTAAGACAGAAGGCTCAACTCGCCTCATTATAGGTGCGCCACTTGCTCCCCCTGCTTGGCCGCCTTTTATCTCCCTCCATCCGGTGTACAGCAGCCATGCTCCGCCTCCCCCACAGCCTCCCCTGCCCTACATCGCCCATACAGGGCTTTCGGTCTCCTAGGATGGCGGCGGCCATTTTCTTGGAGTCAGCGCATGCGCAGTTCGCCGTCAGAGCCTGCGACCCGGAAGAGACCTCTGGCTCCGCCCCGGACGTCACACGGCGCCAAGATGGCGCTTTCCATTGCAGCGTTCAGAGGGGGAAGCTACGTCGGTGTGTATAGACTCAGGGTGCCGCTCCCCCGCCCCCGGCGCTCACCTCAATGGAGCCCCCCGGGAATTTTATCAAGGGGAGCACCCAATAATCCGTGCAGCCGCCAGCCTGTGAGGCGCTTCAGGGAGGCTGGGGATATACTTACCCTGGCGTTGCTCCGGAGGCATCGATCCTCTGGACCCTGCTCCCTGCTGACCATCCACAGACGTGCTAACCAACCAGGAGCACAGTGGCGCTTCAGGAACACCGCACTGGCCGAGGTAGGAGACCCCCCCGCTACCTGAGCCAACCTGCCGGGCTTGGGACATCATGCATTCATCTGTAGGATCCGGTCTCCAGGAACAGGAAACCAACTGATGCGTGTGAGGGAGCCGCCCTTTTTGTATCTGTAGGTTTCCTGTTCCTGAAGGGCGGATCCCCTCTCTCGTGGTGCTGTCATGGTAGTCCGAATAAATAGCATTTCAGGAGTACAAAGATCTAAGTAAGAAATGTAAAAAAGAAATCAAGCTAGCAAACTCTACACAGAAGCAAATCGCCAGCGACATTAAAATAAATCCTCAAAATTTTTATAAATACAAACATGCCAAAAAGAAAAAAAATGGTATAGGCCCCTTAAAAGAGGATAATAATAAGATAATAATAGAGGTCAAAGAAAAGGTTGAGATAGTAAAGGGAACCTGTCACCTGTTTTGGCCACTATAAGATGCGGCCACTGCCTTTCAGTGCTTATCTACAGCATTCTATAATGCTGTAGATAAGCCCAGGTCCGATCTGAGAGATAAGAAAAATAAGTTTTATTGTACTCACCCGGGGGGGCGGTCCAATCAGATGGATGTCACAGGTCCTGTTCCGGCGTTTCCCATCGTCTTGCGACGCCACTCTCCTGCTTCATTAATCGCTCCCCAGCATCGCACTCCAGCGCAGGAGTACTTCTCTGCCCTGTTGAAGGCAGAGCTAAGTACTGCAGTGCACAGGTGCCGGGAAAGGTCAGAGAGGCAGAGAAGTACGCCTGCACAGGAGCACGATGCCGGGCAGCGATGAAACAAAAAGAGGAAGACATCGCAAGAAGATGGGAGGGGCCGGACCCGGACCTTCGACACACATCAGACCGGACGTTGCACCCCTGGGTGAGTATAATAAAAAATATTTTTCTTATCTTGCAGGTTGGATCGGGGGGCTTATTTACAGCATTACAGAATGTTGTAGCTAAGCCCTGAAAGGCAGTGGCCGCATCTTATAGTGGCCAAAACAGGTGACAGGTTCCCTTTAAACAGGCTCTATTTATCCGTGTTCACCATTCACCTAAATATGAGAATTGGGGAGTGCTTACTGCACAAACCGGAATGTATGCGTTCCAATTATGGTAGATAGGATGCCTGATGATCTCAAGGCTGGTATTTAGTGAATGGAGCGCAATATTTTCCACAGACCGAATATGATGTCACAGGTCGGCCGGATATCGCTTTTGGAGTGCATTTGCGTTCCAAAGACCAGAAATAGGAAGTAGAGGTGCTTCTGAATGCACTGTGTTCCAAAAGGATGGTGGTGTGCTTTTCAATGAAAGTAATACATGGATTTTAACGGATATTGTGGCATTACTTTGGGGCTAGGACTAGCCTAAATGATACTGATTATATTAAGAGGTTTGTCCACCATTTAAGTACCTGACCATAAGCATAATAGTGCCTGCTACAAGACACAGCTTAGGAATTTCCCATTACACTCTGCACAACTATCAGATGTTGTCTTGCCCCCATTTCATTTATATGCACTGTAGGGATGTGGTCTCGCTTGTGTGCGACCGGAGGTAAGCAGGAGGGCGACTCTTCTTGCTTCTTTAAGCAAGTTTATTAACCCCTTAATGTCCACTGACGTGCACAGTCCGTCATGGCAAGGTGCCAGTTCCGGCACCAGGACGGATTGTGCACGTCATGCCTTTGATCTACCACTGCGTGTAAACACGCAGTGGTAGATCAGTGACGACAGCTGTCATAGACAGCTGACAGGCACGGCAAGCGGTGCGGGGACCTTTGCCGTCGGTCCCCGCACCCACAGCGCTGTGATTGGTCAGTCAATCTGACTGACCAAACACAGCAGCGATCGTGCAGGGGAAGCTGAAATTTCAGCTTCTCCAGCGCGATCAGTGCAGGAGCCGGCGCTGCAGTGGCCAGGCTTCCTGCACTGACAGCCAGGAGCGGAGCCCCCACCGCCCCTGGCTGTTAACCCCCTGACTGCTGCGATCCAGCGCGATCGCAGAGCTCAAGGGGGGAGGCAGAGGGTCGGGAGCTCCCTCTGCCTCAGATCGGCGCCCTGCAATGTATTTGCAGGGCCCGATCTCTACCTTGATGACCCGGGGGTTGTCATGACAACCTCCGGGTCATCTAGCTATGGGAAGCTGCTGTGATCATGTCACAGCAACTTTCCCCAGCTGGAGCATTGCAATACATTGTAACTGCAATAAAAAGTAAAAAAAGTGAAAGTCCCATAAAGGGACAAGTTAAAAAAAATCATTTTTTTAAAAAAAATTGTAAAAAAAATATTAAAAAATAATTAAAAAAAAAATCCCCTAAAAAATATACATTTTTATGTAATAAAAAAAATAAAAAACAAAAAAAATACACGTTAGGTATCGCCACGTCCGTAAAAATCCCATCTATAAAAGCGTAACCCTAGTTAACCCCTTCAGTGAAAGCCGTAAAAAAAAAACACAACAAAGTAGTAAATTATACTTTTTCCAAGCGGTATCATCATACCGCTTGGAAAAAGTGCAATAACACGCAATCAAAAAGTCAGATATAAATAATCATGGTACTGCTGAAAACGTCATCTTGTCCCGCAAAAAACAAGCCGCTATACAGCATCATCAGCGAAAAAATAAAAAAGTTATAGCTCGCGGAATAAACTGATGCAAAAATAATTATTTTTTCTATAAATTTTTTTATTGTGTAAAAAACGCCAAAACAGAAAAAAAAATATATAAATGAGGTATTGCTATAATCGTAGTGATCCGAAGAATAAAGCTCCTTTATCAATTTTACCACACGCGGAACGGAGGAAAAAAAAAACAATTCCTGAATTGCTGGTTTTTGTTCATTCTGCTTCCACAAAAATCGGAATAGGAAGCGATCAAAAAACGTTATGTGCCCGAATATGGTACCAATAAATACGTTAGCTCGTCCTGCAAAAAATAAGCCCACAGATAACTGTTGGTCGAAATATGGAAAAATTATAGCTCTCAAAATACGGCGATGCAAAAATTTCTTACAAAAAATTATTCCAAAAAAAAGCATCTTTTAGAGTGTGACAGAAGCTAAACATGAAAAAAGGGTATAAATCTGGTATCGCTGTAATCGCACCGATCCGAGGAATAAAGTTGCCTAATCACTAATACCGCACGAGGAACGGCGTAAAAAAGAAAACCAATTCTTCACCTTTTGTAGATTTGTTCATTGTGCCTCCCAAAGATCGCAGTAAGGCGATCACAGTGGTTCCCCCCCACATATGGGGTATCAGCGTACTCAGGACAAAATGCACAATAGCTTTTGGGGTCCTATTTCTCCTGTTACCCATAGAAAAATAAAAATTTGGGGGCAAAAAGGTCATTTTTGTGGAAAAAAATATGATTTTTTTATTTTCACGGCTCTACGTTATAAACTTCTGTGAAGCACTTGGGGGTTCAAAGTGCTCACCACACATCTAGATAAGTTCCTTGGGGGGTCTAGTTTCCAAAATGGGGTCATTTGTGGGGGTTTCTACTGTTTAGGCACATCAGGGGCTCTCCAAGCGCGACATGACACCCGCAGACCATTCCATCAAAGTCTGCATTTAAAAACGGTGCTCCTTCCCTTCCGATCTCTTCCATGCGTCCAAATAGTGGTTCCCCCCACATATGGGATATCAGCGTACTCAGGACAAATTGCACAATAGCTTTTGGGGTCCTATTTCTCCTGTTACCCTTATAAAAATAAAAATTTGGGGGCAAAAAGATTATTTTTGTGGAAAAAAATATGATTTTTTTATTTTCACGGCTCTACGTTATAAACTTCTGTGAAGCACTTGGGGGTTCAAAGTGCTCACCACACATCTAGATAAGTTCCTTGGGGGTCTAGTTTCCAAAATGGAGTCACTTGTGGGGGGTTTCTACTGTTTAGGCACATCAGGGGCTCTCCAAACGTGACATGACACCCGCAGACCATTCCATCAAAGTCTGCATTTGAAAAAGGCGCTCCTTCCCTTTCGAGCTCTGCCATGCGTCAAAATAGTGGTTTACCCCCACATATGGGGTATCAGCGTACTCAGGACAAATTGCACAATAACTTTTGGGGTCCTGTTACCCTTTGGAAAATAAAAATTGGGATGAAAAGATCATTTTTGTGGAAAAAATATGATTTTTTAATTTACGGCTCTACGTTATAACCTTCTGTGAAGCGCTTGGGGTTAAAAGCTCTCACAACACATTTAGATAAGTTCCTTGGGGGTCTAGTTTCCAAAATGGGGTCACTTGTGGGGGGTTTCCACTGTTTAGGCACACAGGGACTCTCCAAATGCGACATGGCGTCCAATCTCAATTCCAGCCAAAAAAGTCAAATGGCGCTGCTTCCCTTCCGAGCTCTGCCATGTGCCCAAATAGTGGTTTACCCCCACATATGTGGTATCAGCGTACTCAGGACTAATTGCACAATAACTTTTGGGGTCCTTTTATCCTTTGGAAAATAAAAATTGGGATGAAAAGATCATTTTTGTGGAAAAAATATGATTTTTTAATTTTACGGCTCTACGTTATAACCTTCTGTGAAGCCCTTGGGGGTTAAAAGCTCTCACAACACATTTAGATAAGTTCCTTATGGGGTCCAGTTTCCAAAATGGGGTCACTTGTGGGGGGTTTCCACTGTTTAGGCACACAGGGACTCTCCAAATGCGACATGGCGTCCAATCTCAATTCCAGCCAAAAAAGTCAAATGGCGCTGCTTCCCTTCCGAGCTCTGCCATGCACCCAAATAGTGGTTTACCCCCACACATGGGGTATCGGTGTACTCTGGAGAAATTGTACAACAAATATTGTGGTTCATTTTCTCCTGATACCCTTGACAAAATTTAAAAAAATTGTGTCGAAAGAAAAATTTTGGGAAAAAAAGTTAAATGTTCATTTTTTCCTTCCACATTGCTTCAATTCTTGTGTAGTACCTAAAGGGTTAATAAACTTCTTGAATGTGGCTTTGAACACGTTGAGGGGTGCAGTTTTTAGAATGGTGACACTTTTGGGTATTTTCTGTCATTGACCCCTCAAATTCACTTCAAATGTGAGGTGGTCCCTAAAAAAAATGGTTTTGTAAATTTTGTTGGAAAAACGAGAAATCGCTGGTCAACTTTTAACACTTATAACTTCCTAACAAAAAAAAATGTTGGTTCCAAAATTGTGCTGATGTAAAGTAGACATGTGGGAAATGTTATTTATTAACTAATTTTTGTGACATATCTCTCTGATTTAATGGCATAAAAATTAAAAGTTTGAAAATTGCAAAATTTTCAAAATTTTTGCCATATTTCCATTTTTTTCATAAATAAACGCAAGTTATATTGAAGAAATTTTACCACTATCATGAAGTACAATATGTCACGAGAAAACAATCTCAGAATCGCCAAGATCCGTAGAAGCGTTCCAGAGTTATAACCTCATAAAGAGACAGTGGTCAGAATTGTAAAAATTGGCCTGGTCTTTAACCTACAAAATGGCTTGGTCATTAAGGGGTTAAGACTTCATAAACTTGCAGTCAAACAGAAAACAAAACAGCCTTCTCTGGCACAAAGTAACAAAAAACAGCTATAACGTCCTGGTACTCTAACTGAGTAGTCTCTTCAGCACACACACTGGAGGTCTCCTCAGAACTCCCACACTGGAAGTTTCCACGCCTCCAGCCACTCTCACCTGTGGTCAGCATTAGGCTCATTTATATATACCAGACATTCAGCTAACACAGAGCACATGACAGGTCACATGGCAGTGACCTCATCACAGGTCCTCAAACCACATACAAAGGTATAGTGAAGTCTTACTATCGCTACAGCACCTATCTACTGGATTTTTGTATTTGCCATTATTATTGGGCTACAGGTTGTAAAGGAATGGTTTCTGTGACCACTTTCATTGTTCTTTCACTATAAACAAACCGGGGTGATATGATAGATGTCTCTATTCATATCTGTTGTTTTCTTTTTTTTTGTATATATTCTTTATTTAGAAAATTTCAATAATACAACAGGAAAGGAAAAAAGGGTAAATGTTTCCAGAAATAGTAAAAGAAGAAAAAAAAGAAAAAACATTCGTAATAAATCACAACGATAACGCTACAAGGCTGTGTTTTTGCAAACCAAAAGGGTTGTAAGAAGAGTTTAAAAAACAAGGGGCAGTGGTGGGGAGGGACACAGGAAGGAAAGGGGAGGGTAGGGAGTCAGAAAGTCCTGCTTAAAATATAAAGATTAACTAAGCGATTTGGGAGATCAAACTCAAATCAAGGCATGAACATTACAGAACAGGCTATATGTAAAAGAAAGGAATAACAAAAGAAACTTATAGGGAGACAGAAATTAAGGATTACAGTTACCGGTTGTGCTTATTTGGTGATCCTCTGAGGCGTTCAACCAGGCTATCCATGCGTTTAGAGTCTTTAGGTATTTAGATCCTGAAAGTCTAATTTTCTCGTATATACCGATTTGGTTGGATTCTTTTATCCATTCTTTGCAGGTAGGGGTCTCTACATCTTTCCAGTGTCTTGCTATAGTTATTTTAGCTGCGTTGAGCAGGTGAGGTATCAGTGAGCCTTTTTTAAAGTGTAAATTTGAAGGATCCAGATTAAATAGAATGAAACGTGACGTTAATGGGATGTCTACGTTTTAGGTTTTCTTTATATGCTCTCTAACTTTCTCCCAAAACCTTTTAATTTTTGTGCATTCCAGACAAATGTGAGATGGAGAACCCTTCTCTTTGGTGCATCTCCAACAAAGAGGGGAGATTGAGCTGTCTATTTTATTCAATATGTCAGGTGTTTTATACCATCTTGATATGATTTTATAGTTAAGTTCTTGGAATCTCACTGAAGACGTTAGGAAGTGGATGTTTTTGAAAACTGTATGAATCTCTTCTGGGAGAAATTTTGTATTTAGTTCTAATTCCCATTTTTTTATGAAATCTGGGATCTCCTGTGTTTGGGTTAGATTTTTATTTATATATCTGTTGTTTTCTATTTGGTAGTTTGGTACGGCTGATCCAATCATTATTATTTGCTGAATTGGTTTGCCTTATTGCTGTATTATACGTGGACACTGGTTATCACTACTTTGTCCTCTATATACAGTAATATTTGTTTACTTCTATAGTCTGAACACCTATTATGGTATAGCTGACTGTTTTATGGGCATTAGGCCTCATGTGTTAGCCTTTTTTCTTTTTTTAAGCAGCACTCTTATTGTTAATTATTAAAAGTTAAGTTTTGTACCTCACTCTTGTGCAGCATACAGATCATTCAACAAGGCAAAAATCAAAGTTCACCACCTGATATAACTAGTATAACACAAGAAGTATGACTGCGTCTGAGCAAATTAAACACTGACAAATTCCCCAGCCCAGATGGCATTCATTCACGGATACTGAGGGAACTGAGCAAAGTAATTGACAGACTACTGTATCTTATATTTTTAAACTCTCTTGTAACATGGGTGGTCCCACAGGATTGGAGGATGGCTGATGTGGTACCAATATTTAAGAAAGGTAAGAAGGTGGATCCAGGCAACTACCGTCCGGCAAGCCCGACATCACTAGTGTGCAAAGTTTTTGAGGGCATCATAAGATATGACCTGCAGAAATATATTGTAGATAATATACTGACAAACAGCATGGATTCATGAAAGATATGTCTACTCTTGTCTAACTAACATATTAGATTTCTATGAGCAGGTAAGGGCAAATCTGGATGTTGGCAATGCGACTGATGTGATTTATCTGAACATTGCAAAGGCATTTGATACTGTACAATATAACAGCCTTATACCGAAGCTACAGAAGCAAGGCCTCTGGGAAACAATATGCAGATGGGTATGGAATCGGTTAAATGACAGGAAAAAGTCGTCATGAATGGTACCTTGTCTAAATGGGATATAGTCAGCAGTGGAGTACAGAAAGGGATCTGTGCTAGGACTGATTCTTTTTAACCTCTTTATTCTCAATCCCATACACAATGTCATTAATAAAGTGTCAGTCTTTGCCGACAAAACCAAACTGTGTAGGATACTAAAATCTGACCTTGATGTGCAAACACTTGGCAAATGAGATTTAATGTAGATAAATGTAGAGCAATGCACCTAGGACTGAGTAATACTGAGTAATACTATTTGCTGCATATACATTAAATGGGAGTATACTTTGGACTACAGAACAGAAGAAGGACTTGGGTGTATTCTGGTTACAGGTAAGCTGATCAGCAGTACTCAATGTCAAGCAGCAGCCGCAAAAACAAGCAAGATTTCAAGGTGTATAAAATGAGATAAAATATTGCGATCCCAACATATTGTTACAATCCCTTTACAAATCACTTGTGAGGCCACAAGCTGATTGCGGACGGGTGTCAGCGGATTATCACAGCTGACACCCGGCACTATGTGCCAGGAGCGGTCACGGATCGCTCCCGGCACAATAACACCTGGCACACCACGATCAGACATGATCGCGGTGTACCAGGGGCACAGGGGAGCATCACGCAGGGAAGGGGCTCCCTGCGTGCTCCCCTGAGGCCCTCAGAACAGCGCGATGTGACCACGCTATTCTGAAGGCCTCTTCACTGCAGGACCCCAGATCCAAGATGGCCGCCGGGTCCTGCAGGGAGGCGGATTCCTCAGTGCCTGCTCAGAGCAGGCACAGAGGAAGCGTCCTGCACTGCCTGTGAGACCAGCGATCTGATAAAATACAGTGATGTCCCACCCTGGGACAAAGTAAAAAAGTTAAAAAAAAATCAAAATCACAAGTGTAAAAAAAAAATTTCAAAATAAAGGAAAAAAAAATTCCACAATAAATTAATTTCTTCCTGTAAATAAAAAAAAACAATAAAAGTACACATATTTGGTATCGCCGCGTCCGTAACATCCCCCCCTATAAAACTGTCCCACTAGTTAACCCCTTTAGTGAAGCCCTTAAAAAAAAAAGCAAAAAAATCACTGCTTTATCATCACACCACCGAACAAAAAGTGGAATAACACGCGATCAAAAAGACCAATATAAACATGGTACCGCTGAAAACGTCATCTTGTCCCGGAAAAAACAAAGCCGCCATACAGTCATGGACAAAAGTTTTGAGAATGACACAAATATTAATTTTAACAAAGTCTACTGCTTCACTTTTCTAATGGCAATTTGCATATACTCCAGAATGTTATAAAGAGTGATCAGCTTAACAGCAATTACTTGCAAAGTCAATATTTGGCTAGAAAATGAACTTTATCCCCCAAAACACATTTCAACATCATTGCAGCCCTGCCTTAAAAGGATCAGCTAACCTCTTTTCAGTGATTGCTCCATTAACACAGGTGTGGGTGTTGATGAGGACATGGCTGGAGATCAATCTGTCATGATTAAGTAAGAATGACACCACTGGACACTTTAAAAGGAGGCTGGTGCTTGGCATCATTGTTTCTCTTCTGTTAACCATGGTTATCTCTAAAGAAACACGTGCAGTCATCATGGCAGTGCACAAAAATGGCCTAACAGGGAAGAGTATCGCAGCTAGAAAGATTGCACCTCAGTCAACAATCTATCGCATCATCAAGAACTTCAAGGAGAGAGGTTCCATTGTTGCCAAAAAGGCTCCAGGGCGCCCAAAAAAGACCAGCAAGCGCCAGGACCATCTCTTAAAAGTGTTTCAGCTGCGGGATCAGGCTACCAGCAGTGCAGAGCTTGCTCAGGAATGGCAGCAGGCAGGTGTGAGTGCATCTGCACGCACTGTGAGGCGGAGACTCTTGGAGCAAGGCCTGGTCTCAAGGAGGGCAGCAAAGAAGCCACTTCTCTCCAGAAAAAACATCATGGACAGACTGATATTCTGCAAAAGGTACAGGCAGTGGACTGCTGAGGACTGGGGTAAAGTTATTTTCTCTGATGAATCCCCTTTTCGATTGTTTGGGACATCAGGAAAACGCCTCATTCGGAGAAGACAAGGTGAGCGCTACCACCAGTCTTGTCTCATGCCAACTGTTAAGCATCCTGAAACCATTCATGTGTGGGGTTGCTTCTCAGCCAAGGGAATCGGCTCTCTCACAGTCTTGCCTAAAAACACAGCCATGAATAAAGAATGATACCAGAATGTCCTCCAAGAGCAACTTCTCCCAACCCTCCAAGAGCAGTTTGGCGATCAACAATGCCTTTTCCAGCATGATGGAGCATCTTGCAAAGGTGATAACTAAATGGCTCGGGGAACAAAACAGAGATTTTGGGTCCATGACCTGGAAACTCCCCAGATCTTAATCCCATTGAGAACTTGTGGTCAATCATCAAGAGACGGGTGGACAAACAAAAACCTAAAAATTCTGACAAAATGAAAGCATTGATTGTGCAAGAATGGACTGCTATCAGTCAGGATTTGGTCCAGAAGTTGATTGAGAGCATGCCAGGGAGAATTGCAGAGGTCCTGAAGAAGAAGGGTCAACACTGCAAATATTGACTTGCTGCATTAACTCATTCTGTCAATATAAGCTTTTGTTACTCATATGTTTGCAATTATATTTCTGTCTGTGATAAAAACATCTGTCAAACACACATAAAAACCAGAGGGCAGCAGATCATGTGAAAATATATATTTGTGTCATTCTCAAAACTTTTGGCCATGACTGTACAGCATCATCAGCGAAAAAATAAAAAAGTTATAGCTCGCAGAATAAAGCGATGCAAAAATAAATATTTGTTATATAAAATTGTTTTTATTGTATAAAAGCGCCAAATATAAAAAAAAATTATATAAATGAGGTATCGCTGTAATCGTACTGACCCGAAGAATAAAACTGCTTTATCAATTTTACCACACGCGGAACGGTATAAACGCCCCCCCAAAAGAAATTCATGAATTGCTCATTTTTGTTCATTCTAACCTCCCAAAAATCTAAATAAAAAAAGATCAAAAAATGTCACGTGCTCAAAAATGGTACCAATAAAAACGTCAACTCGTACCGCAAAAAATAAGACCTCACATGACTCTGTGGGCCAAAATATGCAAAAATTATAGCACTCAAAATGTGGTGATGCAAAAAGTCTTAGTTACTTACCGTTAACGGTATTTTTCGAAGTCCATGACAGCACTACAGAGAGAGAGGGGATCCGCCCCTTAGGAACAGGAAACCTACAGATACAAAAAGGGCGGCACCTCTCCCACGCATCAGTTGGATTACAGAGCATAAGAGGACTACCAAGGTTAAATGGTATACAGCAAAAACTTTATGCATCACACAGTAACATTAATCAATTGTTATTACATGTGGACTTATTAAGAGGAAGAAGTGGCACATAGACACAAACGGGTGGGAATGTAAGGGTGCTGTCATGGACTTTGAAAAATACCGTTAACGGTAAGTAACTAAGACTTTATTCGAACGTCCATGACAGAGATTACAGAGAGAAATTTCAGAGGATAATGACAGACTTAGGGAGGAGGTCTAGCCCATCTAACCTTGAGAATAGTCGAAAGAAGGTCTGAGAAGTCACCAATCTAACCTGTAATGAGTGTAGAACGTGTGTGCAAGACCACGAGCTGCCTTACATATCTGGTAATGAGACTTCTGTCTCGCTTGCCCATGAGTCGCCAAGCTCAGGATTGGATGCGCCCTTAGCCTCTCAGGGCGGCTTGCCGCGAGGGTGTATGCAAGAAATTGCTCCCTAATCCAAAAAAATTTGGCTTTATGTTAATCTACGGCCTTGTAATTCCCTGAAAAGAGACAAACATGAATTGTCCCTTTTCGGTCAGTGACTGCCAAATATTGCAGGAGACATCTCTAACATCTAGAGATAGGAGTTTATCCTTTTGATTAGCATGGATTAGGGATGAACGAAGAAGCAGAAAATTTCCGGTGTTCGTGAAAGCGAAACTCCTTAAGTAGTATGCGGTATCGAGTCTAATATACTCTAAATCAGGACCGATGTAAGGAGGCACTAGATAGACTGGATGTCATCTTACCCTCCTACCGAAGTTAATGCTACCAGGAATGTCCGGTTTAAGGCAAAAATTTAATTGAATGCTGGAGATATAGGTCAAAAGGGCTCTGTTAAAGCATGAGAACAAGGTTCAAATCCCATGGCATGATTCTACCTTCACTATGGGTCCTCGACCTACCCCAGTTTATGAATCTACTGACCCAGTAATTATTTGGATTGCAATGAAGAGTGCCCCCAAAGCTGAAACTTCCCTTAAGGTTCTTGCGGAAGACCTAAGTCCGACCCTTTGTAGGAATTCAGAACTGGGTTATCGGTGTTGGGTCCCCTCTACCCCCCCGATCTCGAGAAATTTCTCCAAGTCCTAGCTAGATTCTAGTTGTAACTCTTTCTCCTCTTAAGGAAAGTATTAATTACCATTAGCAGAAACCCCATATCTCAGCGCGACCGTCAAATTCCGCCGCCTCAGTGGAGGCCCCCTACTCGAGATGTCATATACTTCCCTGGAAGCAATCGGGAATTCCGCAGACCCCGTCGGCTATCGTACCATTCCTCAGATGAAAACATCTCTCTCTCATGCCAGAAGGGAGCGACTACATTAAACCCTCGCCCTCCCTTCATGACCTTCCTCATACTAGGGAGTAAGACAAGAGGAAGCTTAGGCTCATGAAATCCCACTTTAATAGAGACGCGTCCCACTGCCAGAGGGCGTTCTTTGATCAGAGCAAACTGTTCACTTTCCTTTGCTTTTGGTACAAAGAGATCATATCCCGCCCCATTTCTGCACAATCAGTGCAAGATGAAGTCTTTACCCCACTCATCTCCTTGACTCAGAGTATTGCGGCCTTAAGAAGTCCGCCTTGTATTTCTTCTCCCCTTATATTAAGCCGCATTAGAGAAAAAAGTGTCGTTCTGCTATCTAGTAGGCGCCCTCACTTCATGAGAGGACCGGAACGAGTACCACCCCGGTGGTTGACGTAAGCGACTGTGACACGATTGTCGGAGAGCACTCGAACGTGGTGACCCTGTAGATAGACAAGGAGCTTTTTAATCGCTAGCTCTACCGCCGTTAACGCCTTCATATTAGAAGACATTTGAATTTGATCCTGCTCCCATAAGCCCTGAACCATAACATCCCCCATATGAGCCCCCCACCCAGAGGGCTAGCATCTGTCGTGACTATCCGGGATATTTCATATTCCCAGGGAACCCCCTTAGACAGGTTCGTATCATCCTTCCACCAATCCAGGGATCTTATAGTAGCCTGGGACAAGGATAGCTGGCCTTCTAGGTAACCACCTAGAAAATTTTGATACAACAAGACCTCAGCTTGCAGCGTCCTTGTGTGAAATTGAGCCCACCGAACCGCGGGAATACAGGACGAGAGGGAGCCCAAAAGAGACATGGTCTTCCTAAGCGACATGGAGCGGTTATTGGAAGCGTTTAGGACTTGGTACCGTAAGCGAATCAACTTGTCTGACGGTAAACTACAGTTCTGCTTCCGTGAATCCAGAATTAGCCCTAGAAACTGCTGGACCCTCATCGGATTCAAACGAGACTTTTTGGTATTTATTAGCCATCCCAGCCGCTCTAAGGTAGATATTGCTCTTTGCAGTTGCTCTAGGCAAAGCTCTGCCATCTTTCCAATGATAAGAAAGTCGTCGAGGTAGGGGACTATAAGCATGTTGGATTCACGTAAGTGGGCCATGACCTCCGACATAACTTTAGTGAACACTCGTGGGGCAACCGCCAAGCCAAAAGGAAGGGCGCTATATTGAAAATGTCGCAGCGATTCCCCCATCTGGATTGCTACTCTGAGGAAACGCTGATGCTCCATATGGATCGGTACGTGGTAATAAGCGTCTTTCAGATCCAACACCACCATAAAGCAATTTTCAAACAGAAGCTTTATTGCTGAGCTGACCGTTTCCATTTTAAATGGGTGAATAATCAGGAATTTATTGAGGGCTTTCAAATTAATAATTGTTCTAAAAGAACCGTCCGGTTTACGGATCAAAAACAGAGGGGAGTAAAACCCTTTACCCCGCTCTGCTTCCGGCACCTCCACTAAGACTTTCTTAGCGCAAAGCTCCTGAACCTCCAACTCTAGAGTGGCCTGCTCCGATGGGGATGATCTGAGGGGGGTAATTTTAAAGTTATCCCGAGGTACCGAGGAGAATTCTAACCGCAGCCCTGTAGCTATGAGGTTAAGGATCCAGCTACTGCTTGAGATTTCCGACCAGGCCGGGTAGAAGGCCCTCAATCTGCCTCCTACTGGCATCGCTAGTCATTGCGAGGGTTTTTTGGTTTCTCTAGGCGGACCCCTAAACATAAACCCTGTACCTCTTTGCCTCTTTTCATCCCATTTGGCTCGCTCCCTGGACGACCTTCTGCGGCTGAACCTCCTTCTGCTGAAAGGTCTCTTATAGGAAGGGGTTGATAGACTGGGAAACTTTTTCTTGTCGTCCCCTGCCTTTTCCAAAAGTTCGTCCAGGACCGGGCCAAAAAGATATTCGCCGTCCCACGGAATGGAGCAGAGGCGAGATCTGGCTTGAATATCGCCCGGCCAACATTTCAGCCACAACGCCCTTCGTGCTGCATTGGACAGACCTGCCGCTCTGGCAGCCATTCTTACTGAGTCCGCTGAGGAATCAGCCAGGAAAGCCGCCGCGTTCTGAATTATCGGCAAGGTCTTCCGAATTGACCCTCTAGAGGTTCCATCTGCTAACTGGGATGCTAATTGGTCTAGCCAGACCATCATTGATCTGGCTGTACAAGTGGCTGCAACCGCTGGCCTCAGGGCACCTGCCGACATCTCCCATGTCCCTTTTAAGAAGAGTCTGCCTTCTTGTCTAGTGGATCTTTCAAAGACCCCATATCATCGAATGGGATGGAGGATTTTTTGGAAGCTTTCGCCACTGCTGCATCTAGCTTTGGGGCCTTATCCCATCTACCTGTCAAGGGATCTTTAAAGGGATATCTCCGTTTAAACGCTTGGGGTAAGGAGCCTCTTTTTTCAGGCTTCTTCCACTCTCTGTCTATAAGGCTTTGGATGCTACTGTTTAGCGGAAAGGATCTGCGTTTTTTTGGATCTAGACCACCGAACATCAGATCCTGTACTGAGAGTTCTGGTCTTGCCTCCTCAACCCCCATGGTGGACCTAACTGATTTGACAAGTTTGTCCATCTGGTCCAAGGGAAAACAAAATCGAGTAGCGTCTTCTGTAGAAGAAGAGGAAGAAGCCGAAGAGGAAGGCGAGGAGGGTCCTGAAACAACTTCACCCTTGTCATGGGCGGCAGGTGAATCTGAATCAGACAAAACTGGTACAGTTCTACGCCTGGAAGATTCTCCGTGTCTTAAGGACGCTTTCATCTCCGCTCTTATTATCTCCTTCAGGCTCTCTGTGAAATCTGGAGTCTCCTCCGCTATCTAAAAAGGGAAGGGGAATAGGGGGGGGTTACTATCTCATCCCAGGCCCTTCCCCGTTTAATGCCCTACCGTCTGTCTCGTTCACGGCTGGCATAACCTTTTAGGGCAAGCGTCTGGCAGAGGGCAAGCACAAAAGGCACATTCCCTGTGCTTGCTTTTCACCGAACACTTCTTCCCCTAGTAACGGAACACAGAATGGGGGAAACTGCATTACTGGGTATTCTAAGTCTGACAATCTCTTACCCAGTCCATACAGCCGTAGGTACCGGATCACGGGGAGGGGCCTTTTTCCCAGCTGCGGAACTTCTGCGGCTGGCGCTCCTGGCCATTGAAGAGGAGCGCTCTGTCTGCTGCTGCTGCTGGCTCTCCTGTTGCACAGAGGGAGCTTCTGCAGTGTCCATCGTCAGAAAATGGAGCAGAAGCGCTTTACCTCTTCCCTAGGCTCATTATATCCTCCCCCGGATATCCGGGTCAGCTAGTGTGGCCAGGGGTCCATCCCCTCCTGCTCCCCGCCCCACAGCCCTGCTGCACCTCCCCGCCGTCCCCACAGCAGGCGCCGTCTCATGATGCAGCCGCCAAAAATTTCAAAAACGCCGGCCGGTGTCACACTTCCGGTTCCGGCGGTGGAGACTCCGCCCCCTTTGTCAGCGCTCCCACAGACCCAGCCGTACCGTTGCAGGCAAGTATAGTCTCCCGCCGCATCGCCCCTCTAGCAGGGACGCGAGCGGGAGATCTCAAAAAGCCCAGCCGCGCCGCTGCAGTAGCGTCGCGCGGCTAAAATTAAAAAAAACCCCGCCGCGCTGTCCATAGCAGTGATGCGCAGCGGGAAATTCAAAAAACCCCCGCCGCGCCGTCCATAGCAGCGACGCGCGGCGGGAAATTCAAAACCACCCGCCGCGCCGTCCATAGCAGTGACGCAGCGGGAAATTCAAATTTCAAAAAAAATTTTTTTTTTTTTAATCTCACGGCTGCACCACCTTAGCCGGCCCCCACCATGACAGGACCACAGGAGAAGACAGGGAGTAGGCACCGGGACCAGGGAGAGGGGGATACTTACCAACCGGCGCTGGCTGGGAGACAGGGATCCTCTGGATACTGCTCCACCTGCTCCGCACACTGTCGTGGAATCCTACCCGGACCCACCGTGGCGCTTCCAGGGGCTCCGCACCGGCCGAGGTAGGAGATCCCCCCCGCTACCTGGGTCGACCGGCCGGCCTGGGTCCTCCTGAAGATCTTCATCTGTAGGAAACCCGTCCTTCAGGAACAGGAAACCAACTGATGCGTGGGAGAGGTGCCGCCCTTTTTGTATCTGTAGGTTTCCTGTTCCTAAGGGGCGGATCCCCTCTCTCTCTGTAGTGCTGTCATGGACGTTCGAATAAACTATTTTTTGCAATAAAAAGCGTCTTTTAGCGTGACAGCTGCCAATCATAAAAATCCGCTATAAATAGTAAATCAAACCCCCCTTTATCACCCCCTTAGTTAGGGAAAAATAATAAAATTAAAAAAATGTATTTAATTCCATTTTCCCATTAGGGTTAGGGTTGCGCCTAAAGTTAGGATTAGGGTTAGAGTTGGGTTTAGGGTTAGGGGTGTGTTGGGGTTAGGGTTGGAGTTAGAATTGGGGGGTTTCTGCTGTTTAGGCACATCAGGGGCTTTCCAAATGTGACATGGCGTCTGATCTCAATTCCAGCCAATTCTGCATTGAAAAAGTCAAACAGTGTTCTTTCACTTCTGAGCTCTGCCATGCGCCCAAACAGTAGTTTACCCCCACATATGGGGTATCAGGGTACTCAGGACAAATTGCACAATAACTCTTGGGGTCCAATTTCTCCTGATACCCTTGTGAAAATAAAATATTGGGGCGAAAATATCATTTTTGTAAAAAAAAAAAAAAAGATTTTTTATTTTTACGGCAGTAAGTCATAAACTTCTGTGAAGCACTTTGGGGTTCAAAGTGCTCACCACACATCTAGATAAGTTCCTTGTGGGGTCCATTTTCCAAAATGGGGTCACTTGTGGGGTTTCCACTGTTTAGGCACATCAGGGGCTCTCCAAATGCGACATGACGTCTGCAGATCATTAAATCAAAGTCTGCAATCCAAAACGTTACTACTTCCCTTCCGAACCCCGACGTGTGCCCATACAGTAGTTTTCTCCCACATATTGGGTATCAGCGTACTCAGGACAAATTGGACAACAACTTTTGGGGTCCAATTTCTCCTGTTACCCTTGTGAAAATAAAAAGTTGGGGACTAAAAGATCATGTTAGTGGAAAAAATTACTTTTTTATTTTCATTCTCGGGCGTTATAAACTTTAGTGAAACACCTGGGGGTTCAAAGTTCTAACCACACATCTAGATAAGTTCCTTGAGGGGTCTAGTTTCCAAAATGGTGTCATTTGTCAAGGGTTTCCACTGTTTAGGCAGATCAGGAGGTCTCCAAACACGACATGGCGTCCAGCCAATTCTGCGTTGAAAAAGTCAAACGGCGCTCCTTTCCTTCCAAGCTCTGCCATGCACCCAAACAGTGGTTTACCCCATATATGGGGTATCAGCGTACTCAGGACAAATTGAACAATAACTTTTGGAGTCTTGTTACCCTTGGGAAAATAAAAATTGTGGTGAAAAGATCATTTTTGTGGAAAAAATATGATTTTTTAAATTTTACGGCTCTACGTTATAAACTGTGTGAAGCACTTGGGGTTCAAATTGCTTATCACAGATCTAGATAAGTTTCTTAGGGGGTCTAGTTTCCAAAATGGGTCACTTGTGGGGGTTTCCACTGTTTAGGCACATCAGGGGCTCTACAAATGCAACATGGCGTCCAATCTCAATTCCAGCCAATTTTGGTTGGAAAAAGTCAAATGGTGCTCCTTCCATTCAGAACTCTGCCGTGCACCAAACAGAGGTTCCCCCCCACATATGGGGTATCAGCATACTCAGGACAAATGGACAACAACTTTTGCTGTCCAATTTCTCTTGTTACCCTTGGGAAAATAAAAAATTGGTGACTAATAGATAATTTTTGTGGGAAAAAAATAGGATTTTTTTTAATTTTCATGCCCGTGCATTATAAACTTGTGTGAAGCACTTGGGGGTTCAAAGTGCTCACCACAGATCTAGATAAGTTCCTTAGGGGGTCTAGTTTCCAAAATGTGGTCACTTGTGGGGGGTTTCCACTGTTTAGGCTCATCTGGGGCATTGCAAACGGAACATGACCCCCATCAACGTCTGCATTCCAAAACGTTACTACTTCCTTTCCAAGCCCTGCCGTGCGCCCAAACAGTCCCCCCCCCCCACATATTGGGTATCAGCGTACTCAGGACAAATTGGCCAACAACTTTTGGGGTCCAATTTCCTTGGGAAAAATCAAAAATTTGGGACTAAAAAATAATTTTTCGTGGAAAATTGTTTTTTTTCTTCACACCCAGGCATTATAAACTTTTGTTTAACATTTGGGGGTTCAAAGTGCTCACACCAGATCTAGCTAAGTTCAATAGGAGGTCTAGTTTCCAAAATGGTGTCACTTGTGGGGGGTTTCCACTGCTTAGGCGCATCAGAGGCTCTCCAAATGCGACATGGCGTCCAAACTCAATTCCAGCCAATTTTGGTTTGAAAAAGTCAAACGGCGCTCCTTCCCTTACGAGCTCTGCCGTGTGCCCAAACAGTGGTTTTCCCCAACATATGGGGTATTGGCGTACTCAGGAGAAATTGCACAACAACTTTATCTGTCCATTTTCTCCTTTTACCCTTGTGAAAATAAAAAAAAGTTTGTAAAAGATCATTTTTGTGACTAAAAATTAAATATTCATTTTTTCCTTCCACGTTGCTTCAGCTCCTGTGAAGCACCTGAAGGGTTAATAAACTTCTTGAATGTGATTTGAGTACCTTGAGGGGTGCAGTTTTTAGAATGGTGTCACTTTTGGGTATTTTCTGTCATATAGACCCCTCAAAGTGACTTCAAATGTGAGGTGGTCCCTAAAAAATGGCTTTGTAAATTTTGTTGTAAAAATGAGAAATCGCTGGTCAACTTTTAACCCTTATAATTTCCTAACAAAAAAAATTTTGGTTCCAAAATTGTGCTGATGTAAAGTAGACATGTGGGAAATGTTATTTCTTAACTATTTTTGTGAGACATTTCTCTGTTAAGGGAATAAAAATTCAAAGTTTGAAAATTGCAAAATTTTCGCCATATTTGCATTTTTTCAAAAATAAACGCAAGTTATATCGAAGAAATTTTACCACTAACGTGAAGAACAATATGTCACGAGAAAACATTCTCAGAATCGCGAAGATCCGTTGAAGCGTTCCAGAGTTATAACCTCATAAACAGACAGTGGTCAGAATTGTAAAAATTGGCCCGGTCATTAACGTGCAAACCACCCTTGTGGGTGAAGGGGTTAAAAAATGGAAATATGGCGAAAAATTTGAAAATTTTACAATTTTCAAACTTTTAATTTTTATGCCCTTAAAACAGAGAAATATGCCACATAAAATAGTTACTAAATAACATTTCCCACATACTTTACATCAGCACAATTTTGGAAGCAATTTTTTTTTGTTAGGAAGTTATAAAGGTTAAAAGTTGACCAGCTATTTCTCAGTTTTACAGCACCATTTTTTTTTAGGGACCACATCACATTTGAAGTCACTTTGAGGGATCTATATGATAGAAAATACCCAAAAATGACACCATTCTAAAAACTGCACCCCTCAAGGTGCTCAAAACCACATTCAATACGTTTATTAACCTTTCAGGTGCTTCATAGGAATTTTTGGAATATTTAAAAAAAAAAATGAACAATTTACCTTTTTTTTCACAAAATATTTCAGATCCAATTTTTTTTATTTTACCAAGGGTAACAAGAGATTGTTGTGCAATTTGTCCTGAGTACGTTGATACCCCATATGTGGGGGGAACCACTGTTTGGGCGCATGGCAGAGCTCCAAAGGTAAGGAGCACCGTTTGACTTTTTCAGCGCAGAAATGGCTGGAATTGAGATCAGACGCCATGTCACGTTTGGAGAGCCCCTGAGGTGCCTAAACAGTGGAAACCCCCAATTCTAACTCCAACCCTAACCCCAACACACCCCTAACCCTAATCCCAACCCTAACCACAAACCTAACCTTAACACACCCATAACCCTAATCCCAACCCTAAATGGAAAATGGAAATACATTTTTTTAATTTTATTATTTTGCCCTAACTAAGGGGGTGATAAAAGGGGATTTCATTTAGTATTTATAGTGGGTTTTTATGTTTGGCAGCTGTCACACGCTACAAGACCCTTTTTATTGCAAAAAATAGTTTTGCATCACCACATTTTGAGAGCTGTATTTTTTCCATATTTTGACCCATAGAGTCATGTGAGGTGTTATTTTTTGCGGGACCAGTTACCATTTTTATTGGTACTATTGGAGGACATATAACATTTTTTGATCGCTTTTTATTACGATTTTTGGGAGGCAGAATGAACAAAAACCAGCAATTCATAAATTTCTTTTGGGGGGTGCTTTTATACTGTTCCGCGTGTGGCAAAATTTATAAAGCAGTTTTATTCTTCGGGTTAGTACGATTACAGTGATACCTCATTTATATTTTTTATGTTTTGTCGCTTTTATACAATACAAACAATTTTATATAAAAAATAATTATTTTTGCATCGCTTTATTCTGCGAGCTGTAACTTTCTTATTTTTTCACTGATGCTGTATGGCGGCTTTTTTGCGGGACAAGATGACGTTTTCAGTGGTACCATGTTTATTTATATCCGTCTTTTTGGTCGCGTGTTATTCTACTTTGTGTTCGGCAGTATGATGCTAAAGCATTGTTTTTTTGCCTTGTTTTTTTTTTTTTATTAAGGGGTTCACTAAAGGGTTAACTAGTCAGACAGTTTTATAGGGCGGGTCGTTACGGAAGCGGAGATACTAAACATGTGTACTTTTATTGTTTATTATTTACATAATAATAATGTGTTTATTGGGGAAATATTGTTTTTTTTTAACTTATTTAGGGATTTTTTTAAAAATATTTTTACACGTTTATTTTTATTTTTTTTACATTGTCCCAGGGTTGGACATCACTATATAGTGTCAGATCGCTGATTTGACACTTTGCACAGCACTGTATCAGATCAGCGATTTAACAGGCTGTGCAGGAGACTTGCCGGCACCTGCTCTCAGCAGGCACTGACAAGCCACCTCCCTGCAGGACCCGGAAGGACTCCGCGGCCATCTTGGATTCGGGGGCCTACAGGGAGGAGGCCCTCGGAACAACGCGATCACATTGCGTTGCTCTGAGGGTCTCAGGGAAGCACATAGGGACCCCCCTCCCTGCGCGATGCTTCCCTGTGCCACCGGAACGCTGCGATCATGTTAAAGTACCGGGAACAGTGTGTGACCCCTCCTGGCACTTTGTGCCAGGTGTCAAGCTGTGAGAATCAGCTGACACCCGGTCACAATGAGCTGTGCTCCCCCCGTGAGCGTGGCTGATCACACATGACGTACTATTCCGTCCATGGGAATTAAGTCCCAGGTCACATCGATGGAATAGTACGTCTAATGGCAGAATGGGGTTAAAAAAAGGGATGGTTTCCTCAATACACATAACATTGCGGGTTATAGATAAAGAATACCCAGGTGCAAGGAAAATGGATAGGGGAGCAAACAGCCACCAAATATCACAGGAATGCACAAATGTCGCTAGGCAATGTAATATAATGATGTAAATTCTTTATTCAGAAAAATATATACAATATTGCACAGAAAATAGTAAAAATCAATAATAAATACTTAAAAAGAGGGGAACCACATATAAAATGGCCAAATAGTAGAACCAAATTCAAATATTCAGGTAGAGTGATATACGCATATGGTGATGAATAGTCACCAATATAATAAATTAAAATAACTGTGCCATATATAGATAAATTAATGACAAAATTAACAATTGGTGGAGAAAGGTTGAACTTGAAAGACATAGGTCTTTTTTCAACCTATGTAGCTATGTAACATTCACATATACACATTCAACCCTGCTACATATGCACATATACACAGCCTTGCTACATATGCACATATATAAACACACAGTACTGCAACCTTTTTTTCACTCAAGACTTTTCAACTCCTTTGGCATGGTTAAAAGTTATTTTTTCATTCCTATTACTTTCGGGATATTACTAGCACTGTTTTGCCATCCAGCTTGTCCTATTGCAAGACGATTGTGAACACCACAGCAGTGTTTTTATACTTTTCTACGTTAAATAAGATTTAGTTCAGGTGATCACCTAATCAGAAACACATTAAGTAGAATGAGGTGTACTCTGGTTGGAATTAAACTGACATGGGATACATATACACACACACACACACACACGTGTGTAATTATATCTATATATGTATTCATATATACACACATATATATATATATTATATATATATATATATATACACACACACACACACACACACACATAAATACACACACGCACAGCCCTGCTACATATGCACATATACACTCACATAGGGCCCTGCTACATACAGAGGCATATAAAAGTTTGGGAACGCCTGGTGAAAATTACTTTTATTACGAACAGCTAAGCAATTAGAAAATAAAATGATCTCTAAAAGTCCCAAAGTTATAGATGACAAATTTCCTTCATATTTTAGGGAAAAAAAATATTTTTTTTACATTTTAAAAGTGGCAAAAGGAAAATGGGCTGATGCAAAAGATTGTGCCTCCTTGAAGATTTGTGTGCTCATAACTTTGACCAAGGTTTCAGACCTTAATTATCTTGTTAGGGTTATGGCTTGTTCACAATCATGCTTAGGCCAGTGATGAAAATTTTCCAGCTTTACACAAAGCTGGTCTCTTCTAACCTTGTGCCAAAAAACAGCAGAAAGGGAAAAATAGATTCAATGAAATTTAAACAAATTATTGATGCAAAATTAACACCATCTGTAAAAAAGCTAAAAGTTGAAAAAAGGATGGCTTCTACAAACGGATAATAATGCTAAACAGTGAACACACATCAAAATCCACAATAGACTACCTGAAAAGGCCCAAGTTGAACGTTTCACAATGGCCCTCATAGTCCCCTAATCTGAACCTCATTGAAAATTTGTGGTAAGCTCTAAAAAGAGCAGTGCATGAAAGACTTGTCTGGCTACAAAAAGTGTTTACAAGCCATGATACTTTCAAATGGGGGTGCTACTATGTACCAACCATGCAGGGTGCCCAAACCAGGCCCATTTTCCTTTTTGTAATTTTCAAAATGTAAAAACTGACAATTTATATTTTTTTTCCCTAAAATACAAAGGAAACGTGTCATCTTTAACCCCTGGAGGTATTTTCTTTTTTGCGTTTTCATTTTTCGCTAACCTTCTTCCCAGAGCCATAACTTTTTTGTTTTTCAGTCAATATGGCCTTGTGAGGGCTTGGTTTTTGCGGGACGATTTGTACTTTTGAACGACATCATTGGTGTTACCATGTTATGTACTAGAAAACGGGAAAAAAATTCTAAGTGCGGTGAAATTGCAAAAAAGTGCAATCCAGTAATTTGTTTGGCTTTTTTACTAGGTTCACTAAATGCTAACGGTATGTGTACACGTTGCGGATTTGACTGGAATTTTCTGCGAAGATTCTTCCTCTCTTAGCAGAAAACACAAATAAAAATCCGCGCGGATTTGATGCATTTTTTTCAATGCGGATTTGTATGCGTTTTTGTAAGCTAAATAAAGATATATTATTAAAAAAAAAGAAAAAAGAATTGTGATGTCATCTTTGTCCATCCTCTTCTTTTACATACTCCATTGAATACCATAATAACATCACATACCAAGTTCTAAAATAATGTTTACACACACAAAACAAATATATGTGAATATTTATCTAATATATAAAGCTGAATGTATGTATGTGTGTATGTTTGTCCGGGATTGGAATCCGCACCGTCGCACTTACGGGCATGAAATTTTGCACGCCCGCACGTCTCGACCCCGAAAGCGTCCTAGGCTATGTTTTGAATCAAAATTTTAACCCCGCGCGTTCCAAATCGCCAAACAATTTTGGCCCTATCTACATAATGGGGAGAAAGCTGAATGCTTGTGTGTATGTCCGGCATAGGAATCTGCATTTACGGGCATGAAATTTTGCACACCCGCACGTCTCGACCCCGGGAGCGTCATAGGCTAGGTTTTGAGTCGAAATTTTAACCCCGCGCATTCCAAATCGGCAAATAATTTTGGCCCGGGATAGGAATCTGCACCGTTGTACTTACGGGCATGAAATTTTGCATGCCCGCACATCTCAACCCCAGGAGCATCATAGGCTATGTGTTGAATGGAAATTTTAACCCCCGCACGTTCCAAATCGCCAAACAATTTTGGCCCTATCTACATAATGGGGAGAAAGCTGAATGCTTGTGTGTATGTCCGGCATAGGAATCTGCATTTACGGGCATGAAATTTTGCACACCCACACGTCTCGACCCCGGGAGCATCATAGGCTGTGTTTTGAGTCGACATTTTAACCCCACGTGTTCAAAATTGCGCGCATTAAAAACACACACATGTCTGGTATTTTTATCTTTTAAAAATAAATATCTGATTAATAACCAGCCAAACTACAAGACCAATTTGTTATAAATTTGCCATATAGGGAAATAAGACAGATGTCAGTCACATGAGCTGTATATTATTTGTATGTGTGAGGTAATATATACTGCCAGAGGGGAATGTTTTCTGTTGGCTGGAGAATTATCAGGCTGCCTATAGCAACCAATCACAGCTCAGCTTCTATTTTGCGACAGGACATTAATATGACCATATAGGGAAATAAGCCACATGTCAGTCACATGAGCTGTATATTATTTGTATGTGTGAGGTAATATATACTGCCAGAGGGGAATGTTTTCTGTTGGCTGGGGATTTATCAGGCTGCCTATAGCAACCAATCACAGCTCAGCTTCTATTTTGCCATAGGTCATTAATATGAGCTCTGTTTGGTTACTATAGGCAACAGAGGACATTGTCAGTATAAGAAAGCTTGTGTGAGGTAATAGGATTTCAGTTACTATGCTTGGCCAATGTTGGTGTAATGACTGATGTAAGTCACATCACCTGTATGTGGGAGGATATATATATAGTAGCAGCCACAGCTTTGTCCTTCTATGTTGCTATCCTGATGAGGGCACAGTTAAGTACATTAACCCGGGCGAAGCCGGGTACTACAGCTAATATAGAATATACTTAGAAAATAACAGTACTTAGGGTATGTGCACACGATCAGGAATGGCTTTGCTGCTTAGCGCACAAATTGGTCAATTCAGGTTGACAGGACGACCATTCTCAGGAAGGACTCCAACCACTTATATCAGATATGCATTTTTGGTTTGCATATAATAGTCATATCAGCTTGCACCTGTTCAGACTTGCATAATTCTTCATCAAGAGGTGCTAGCCCTGTTGTGGGCAACATATGAGGTCACTGGATGTTGCTCACTGCATGATCACGGGAAGGTAAGAGGAATATTTTTTTATTTTATCTGTGTTACAGAAAAGAGTCAGGACGAGGAGACATAGGGGCCTAGGATGGGAGTCATAGGTGCCTAGGATGGGGGACATAGGGACCTATGATGGGGAAACATATAGACCCATTGTTTACAGAGCTCCTGTGTATAATGTCACCAGTGGTAATATTTGTGTTATTAGTATTGTATTTTTATTCCTAGTATATCTATATAGATGAATAAAAAGATAGATATATAGATATATATACCGTATTTTTCGGACCATAAGACGCACTTTTTTCCACCAAAATTTTGGGGGGAAAATGGGGGTGCGTCTTATGGTCGCAACATACCTAAAAGTCCGGTGGCGGTCCCAATGCAGCTTCCCTGTGGTGCGGTGGTGGTGTCGCTGGCATTTCGTCTCCCGAGATCTCAGGACAAGATCTCGTTGCCGAGATTTGAATGAGTATGTGGCGGCCATCTTTCCGGAGGCCCCTGGCGACCATCCTTCAGCACGGCACCGCGTCGCAGCTGCGGGGGCTTTCCGTCTAGGACAAAATGCTGGCTGAGCCCCCCAAGCAGCACAGAGCCCCGCTGCTGCCCCGACACCACCACCACACCACAGGCTGCATCGGGACCGCCACCAGAGGCCCCTGGCGGCCATCTTTCAGGACGACACCGCGTCGCAGCTGCAGGGGCTTTACGGCTAGGACGAAATACCGTCGGAGCCCCCTACGCAGCCCAGAGCTCCGCTGCTGCCCCGACATCACCGCACCACAGGGAAGCTGCATTGGAACTGCCACCGGATTTGTGAGTATATTGCCACCCCACAGAGCACAGCCACCCCACAGTGCCCAACCACCCCACAGAGCACAGCTACCCCACAGAGCACAGCTACCCCACAGAGCACAGCCACCCTACAGAGCACAGCCACCGCACCAGCATGGACCACCGAACGACCCCAGTGACCACTCCTCTACCTGTGCTGATCCCTTCGCTGGTAAGCAGAATTCGGACTGTAAGACGGACCCCCATTTGACACATTATTTTTTTTCCCGATTTTCCTTCTGAAAATTTGGGGTGCGTCTTATGGTCCGATTGCGTCTTATAGTCTGAAAAATACGGTAAATAGATATTAAGAAAAAAACAGGCCGCACTCCAAAAATTAAAGTTAAAAACAGTGGCTTTACTGATCCATATCTGCTAATGGAACAGTAAAGCCACGGTTTTTCACTGTAAATTTTGGAGTGCTGCCTGTTTTTTTCTTATTTTTGAGGTTTGGACATCACCTTAACAGGTTTTATTTCACCCGGCTTCTTTTGGTAGTGCTGCCAAATTTTCTTAATTATATCTATAGATAGATATATCTATAGATATATGTAAATAGATAAATAGAATATATCTATCTATAGATACATCTGTCTATTCATATATCTATCTATAGTGCAGGGTATTGAGGTGCGAGACTCGTGTGAGTTTCTCGCAAGTGTGACCCCGGCCTTAAACGCATTATCTGTTTAATTTAAAAAAATGGCTTGGGCTCCCGTGCAATTTTCAAAACCAGAACAGGGAAAGCAAGCGACTGAGAGCAGATGTTTATAGCCTGGGAAGGGGTAATACCCATGAATCTTCCCAAACTATTAATATCAGCCCGAGGCTGTCTACATAGCCTTTACTGGCTATTAAAATAGGGCCCCCCCCAAAAAAAAATGAGGTGGGGTCCCCCTATAATTAATAGCCAGAAAAGGCTATGCAGACAGCTGCGGGCCGATATTAATAGCCTAGGAAGGGACCATGGATATTGCCGCCCCGGCTAAAAACACCAGTATTCAGCCGCCCCAGAAATGGCGCATCTCTAAGATAAGCTAATTCCGACACTTAGCCTCTTTCTTCCCACTGCCCTGTAGCAGTGGCATAAGGGTAATAGTTGGGAGGCTGATGTTACCTTTACATTGTAAGGTGACATCAAGCCCAGCTTAGTAATGGAGAGGTCTCAATAAGACACCTCTCCATTACTAATCCTACAGTTAAGGGGTTAAACAAAGACACAGCCAGAATAAAGTATTTTAATGAAATGAAACACAACACAGTTTCCCATATTTATTATATGCCTAATTCACCGAAGCCATCGATCCCCTGCAAAAAAAATTAAATAATATACCAACACAAATACTCCATGTTCTGATGTAATCCATTTAATAACGAGTGTCCCAAGACGATCTCCCGTGTAGAGCTGTCACATCGGGAGATGTGACTGCTCTACAGGGCCTTCAATGACACACTGACAGGAGACAATGGCTCCTGCAATTGTTATCACTGAGGGTTCACTGGAGTTCATGCTCTCACTTGACAGCACTGCTGCGTGAGAATTTTCCCACGCAGCAGGGCCACAAATGACAGGATGAACTCCGGTGACCTCTGACAGCGGAGTGATAAACTGCGGGAAGATACCTTCCATCACTGTATCACAGGAGGCCCCTGGAGAGCGATTTCCCAATGTGACAGCTCTCCCCAGGAGATCATCGTGGGACATGATGGATGACATCGGAACAGGGAGTATACGGTTGGTTTATTTATTTTTTTGCAGGGATCGAGGGATTCGGGGACTGGCTGTTTGGTGAGTATGTGAATGCTTTGTTTTGTTTGTTTTTTTACACTTAAACTTGAACACAGTAGCCGGATGATGGGACTACTATCCAATCATCGGCTAATGCTGTCACTGTTCTATGTGGAAATAGATAAAGAGCCAGCTCACCAACAATGAGGATCAGGTGCAGGGAACTCCGTAATTGTCAGAACATTTCTGCAGCATGCGCACACCAAATTCAGGATTCCCATAGATTAACGATGGTTGTGCACTACATTGCACATTTTGAGCAATTCCTGCGTGTCCAAAAACACTGCGGAAACACATCAAGATCCGCAACGTGTGCACACAGCCTAAAACTGACCTACCTGCCATGATGATTTTCCAAGTCATTACGAGTTCATAGACAAGAAACATGTCTAAGTTCTTTTTTTTTTCTGAGTGGTGAAAAAAAATTCCAAACTTCGTAAAAAAAAACAAACAAAAAAACATGGCGCCATTTTCCGATACCGGTAGCGTCTGCATTTTTCGTGATCTCGGATTGGGTGAGGGATTATTTTTTGTGTACTGAGCTGATGTTTTTAATGATACTATTTTGGTGCAGACAAGTTCTTTTGATCGTCCGTTTTTGCATTTTAATGCAATGTCGCAGCGACCAAAAAAACGTAATTCTGGGGGTTTAACTTTTTTCTCGCTAATCCTTTTGTTTATAGATCGTGAAATTCTGAAAGCGGCGATATCAAATATATGTTTGATTTTTTTATTGTTTTATTTTGAATGAGGCGAAAGGAGGGTGATTTGAGCTTTTTTTTTTTTTTTTATATATTTTAAAAACATTTATTTTTATTTTTGGCATGCTTCAATAGTCCCCATGGGAGACTTGAAGCTGCCATAACCCGATCGGCTCTGCTACCTAGAGGCAATGATCAGTTCGCCTCTATGTAATAGAATTAATCACTTGCTATAAGCGCCGACCGCTTGTTAAATGCCGCTTCAAGCCAAAATTGGCAGGAATTGAGATTGGACGCCATGTCGCGTTTGGAGAGCCCCTGATGTGCCTAAACAATTGGAACCCCCCACAAGTGACCCATTTCAGAAACTAAACCTCCTAAGGTACTTATCTAAATCTGTGGTGAACACTTTGAACCCCAAGTGTTTCACACAAGTTTATAACGTAGAGCCGTAAAATTAAGAAATCATTTTTTCCACAAAAATAATCTTTTCACCCGAATTTTTATTTTCCCAAGGGTAACAAGACCTCAAAAGTTATTGTGCAATTTGTCCTAAGTACGCTGATATGCAATATGTGGGAGTAAACCACTGTTTGGGTGCATGGCAGAGCTCGGAAGGGAAGGAGTGCAGTTTGACTTTTCAACGCAGAATTGGCTGGACGCCATGTCGTGTTTGGAGAACACCTGATGTGCCTAAACAATGGAAACCCCCCATAAGTGACCCCATTTTGGAAACTAGTCCCCCTAAGGAAATTGTCTAGATCTGTGGTGAGCACTTTGAACCCCCAAGTGCTTCACACAAGTTTAGAATGCCGGGGCATGAAAATAAAAAAGCCTATTTTTTTCCCCAAAAAATGATCTTTTAGTCACTAATTTTTTATTATCCCAAAGGTAACAGAGAAATTAGACCCCATAAGTTGTTGTGCAATTTGCCCTGAGTATGCTGATACCCTATATGTGGGAGAAAACTACTGTACGGGCACACATCGGGGATCGGAAGGGAAGTAGTGACGTTTTGCATTGCAGACTTTGATGGAATAGCCTGCAGGCATCATGTCGCGTTTGGAGAGCCCCTGATGTGCCTAAACAGTGGAAACTCCCCACAAGTGACCCATTTCAGAAACTAAACCTCCTAAGGTACTTATCTAAATCTGTGGTGAACACTTTCAACCCCAAGTGTTTCACACAAGTTTATAACGTAGAGCCGTAAAATTAAGAAATCATTTTTTCCACAAAAATAATCTTTTCACCCGAATTTTTATTTTCCCAAGGGTAACAAGACCTCAAAAGTTATTGTGCAATTTGTCCTAAGTACGCTGATATGCAATATGTGGGAGTAAACCACTGTTTGGGTGCATGGCAGAGCTCGGAAGGGAAGGAGTGCAGTTTGACTTTTCAACGCAGAATTGGCTGGATGCCATGTCGTGTTTGGAGAACACCTGATGTGCCTAAACAATGGAAACCCCCCATAAGTGACCCCATTTTGGAAACTAGTCCCCCTAAGGAAATTGTCTAGATCTGTGGTGAGCACTTTGAACCCCCAAGTGCTTCACACAAGTTTAGAATGCCCAGGCATGAAAATAAAAAAGCCTATTTTTTTCCCCAAAAAAATGATCTTTTAGTCACTAATTTTTTATTATCCCAAAGGTAACAGAGAAATTAGACCCCATAAGTTGTTGTGCAATTTGCCCTGAGTATGCTGATACCCTATATGTGGGAGAAAACTACTGTACGGGCACACATCGGGGATCGGAAGGGAAGTAGTGACGTTTTGCATTGCAGACTTTGATGGAATAGCCTGCAGGCATCATGTCGCGTTTGGAGAGCCCCTGATGTGCCTAAACAGTGGAAACTCCCCACAAGTGACCCCATTTTGGAAACTAGACCCCCAAAGGAACTTATCTAGATGTGTGGTGAGAACTTTGAACCCCCAAGTGTTTCATAGAAGTTTATAATGTAGAGCCATAAAAAATATCATTTTTTTCCATAAAAATGATATTTTCGCCCCCAATTTTTCATTTTCTCAAAGGTAACAGAAGAAATTGGACTCGAAGAGTTATTGTGCAATTTTACCTGAGTACGCTGATACCCCATATGTGGGGGTAAACTACTGGTTGGGCGCATGGCAGAGCTCAGAAGGGAAGGAGCACCGTTTGACTTTTTCAACGCCGAATTGGCTGGAATTGAGATCAGACGCCATGTCACGTTTGGAGAGCATCTGATGTGCCTAAACAGCGGAAACCCCCCAATTCTAACTCCAACCCTAACCCCAACACACCACTAACCCTAATCATAACCCTAACCACAAACCTAGCCCTAACACACCCCTAACCCTAATCCCAACCCTAACCCTAACTTTAGCCCCAACCATAACGGGAAAATAGAAATAAATACATTTTTTTAATTTTATTATTTTTCCCTAACTAAGGGGCTGGGTGAGTTATTTATAGCAGGTTTTTATGTTTGGCAGCTGTCACACGCTAAAAGACGCTTTTTATTGTAAAAAATATTTTGCATCACCAGATTTTTAATTTTTTTTTATTTAGGAATTTTTTTTTTTTTTTTTTTTACACGTGTTATTTTTTATTTTTATTATTATTTTTTTTTTTAACTTGTTTACTTTGTCCAAGGGTGGGAAATCACTGCATAAGGTCAGATCGCCGCTCTGACACTGTACACGGCACTCTGTCAGATCGTCGATCTCACAGGCACTACTGGAGGCTTTCTCAGCGCCTGCTCTCAGCAGGCACTGAGGTAGCTGCCTCTCTGCAGGACTCGGCGGCAATCTTGGATCCGGGGCCCTGCAGGGAGGAGGGCCTCTCGGAACAGCGCGATCACATCTCGTTGTTCTGAGGGTCTCAGGGAAGCACGCAGGGGGCCCCTTCCCTGTGCGATGCTTCCCTGTAACGCCGGAACACTGTGATCATCTTTGATCGCAGTGTACCAGGGGTTAATGTGCCGGGAGAGGTCCGTGACCGCTCCTGGCACATAGTGCCGGGTGTCAGCTGTGATAATCAGCTGACACCCGGCCGCGATCAGCTGAGCTCCCCCCGGGAGTGCAGCTGATCGCATGTGACGTACTATTCAGTCCTTGGGAATTCCCAGGGCACATGGACGGAATAGTACGCCAGATGGAAGAAAGGGGTTAATATTGATTTCACCCAAAACAAATGCATTCACTGGGAAATGTCATTAACATTTAACAACCCTAGCTGGCCATGTGGTGTCTGACACATAAGCAGACCCATCTTGCTTCATTTTTGAAGGAGGGACTCGTAAAGTCACAGAGCCTATTTTTACTGGTGCATCAGGCGGCATTAATCTTCTTAAACAGTGGGTCTCCTAATCTGTTGTAGCCTATGCTGTGAGTGGATGGGCTAAGAATTATGACGCACCCCAATACCGCTTTCGTAAGAGGTCCTGGAGAGCCTCCATAAAAAATTTTGCATTGAATGCAAGGCCTGCCCTGCTACCAATTCATATGCACCCCAATAAGCCTTTGAAGCCACATAGTGAATGTGCCCCATAAAATCCACTTCACCATATTCATTTTGTACTCCAGTACGCTTTGTTTTACACATTGACAACAATGTCTGTCCTGCTGCAGTCATATGCACCCCATAATGCCTTGGAACCCACATACTGGCTGGGCCGTTTAAAATTCATGTCACCATATTCCTTTTGTACGCCTGTACCCTTTCGTTTCACAGTGACAGCAATGTCTGCACCGCTGCATAGCCATATGCACCCCATAATGTCTTGGAACCCACATAATGGATGGGCCCTGTAAAATTCCAACCATAGATATGCCCTTTCGTTTGATATAGTGGGTCATTGGTGCCATTGGGCCTGATCAAGTTATAAAATGTTTTCATGTTTCTCCTGAAATAAAAGAGATTTCCACTCAACCTTTTTAAATCTTGTTTGGGATGATTAAGAGGGCAGAAAAATGCCAAAAATTTCAAGTTTGAACAATTCCAACTAGAGATATGCCCTTTTGTTTGATACAGTGGTTCCCCATTCATTGGTGCCATTGGGCCTGATCAAGTTAGGCTAGTTTCACACTAGCGTTGCACTGACCTGCGTCAGTCAGCGCACAGCCGCCGCTAAGTTCCGCCCTCGGCCGCGCCTCTTCCCGATCGCTTCGCCTATGGGCGCATGACGCTGCATGTGACCTGCGTAACCTATTTTTAGCATTGGGTACGCAAGCCATGCGCAGGTATGCGTTTCCCAGCGCATGCGTCCTTTTGACAGTGCGCCGAGCGCACCAAAATGCAACACTGTGCGTTGGGCGCAGGTCGGCGCACCGTCAAAAGGACACATGCGCCGGCAAACGCATACCTGCGCACGACCTGCGTACAGCCTGTGAACCCAATGCTAAAGATAGGGTACGCAGGTCGCATGCAGCGTCATGCGCCCATAGGCGGATCGATCGGGAGGAGGCGCAGCCGGAGCTTAGCGGCGGCCGTGCGCTGATCGACGCAGATCAGTGCAACGCTAATGTGAAACCATCCTTATAAAATGTTTTCACGTTTCTCCTGAACTAAAAGAGATTCCCACTCAACCTTTTTAAATCTTGTTTGAGATGATTAGAGGAGCAGAAAAATGCCAAAAATTTCATGTGAACCACTATATCAAACGAAAGGGCATATCTCTAGTTGGAATTGTTCAAACATGAAATTTTTGGCATTTTTCTGCTCCTCGAATCATCCCAACAAACAAACTATGGCATGAGACACTGCCAATTGTACTGTTTAGAGGCCCAGAAAAGCTGTCACCATTATGAGATTTTGTTTGGGTTTAGTCCCAGGTTAGGGGTATGCTTCCCTCAGCAACTGACTATGCAAAATGATATCTTGTCTGCTTATGTAATTGAACTGACCAAAAAACTAATGTCCATTCTCGAGTTTTCTCTTCATTGCCAGATCCAGACTCCGTATCCAGTACGCATTTCTTGAAGCCAGGAGACTGGGTGTTGGTGAAAGTCTGTAAGGAAAACACTCCATTCCAGATTTGATGGTCCGTTTCCAAGTGCTGCTGACGACACTAACCTCTGTGAAACTGGAGGGAAGACCCACTTGGACCCCGCATCGCATTGCAAGAAAGTCCCATACCAGAAGATACACCTAAGCCAGAATGATGCTGTGGATGCCCTACCTGATCGGATAGATGACCTACTTGATGAAGAATACACACCGCTAACTGAGCATGCTGTTGAATAAGAGACTATGATTGCAAAGCCATGCACCCGTTAGGGACAGATCTCCTGACCGCCCATTTGCGAAAAGTCTGTACGGAAGGGGGTGTATGCACTAGGCATGTGTCTAGGCATTTTCCGGTTAAAATATATACATTATCATTAAATGTTATTGTTCATAGAACTTAATACAACTGAACGAAATTATTAAACAGATCATCAAAATATATAAACTATTACATGAATATCTAACTGTATTTAAATAAATCATCGGACGAAAGAAGTACATCGACACTATATTTGTTATTCAGTAAACGTGACAGAAGTACGTCACACTATGACTGACAGAACGTGTTCAGTAAACGTGACTGAACTACATCACACTGTGACTGACAGAACTTGTTTAGTAAACATGAGTGAACTACGCAGGGCCAGCGTCAGCACCCACACATCGTGCCATCACGCCGCAATAATTATTTTCCCCTCCATTTGTTTTCTAACACAGGTTCTGTGACAGTCTCTGTGATGTTGCTAAGGCCGCGGTAGGGTATCCAAGGGGCGTGCCCGCACCACTCCCACAGCAACACCCACTTCCAATCCGGAAGCAGCCGGGCGCAACCAATCAGCGACGCGGGATTTCCGTTACAGACAGAATTAGACGATTATATACTAGATAATCAGTTGCTTAGAATGACCCCATGAACCAGACCAGTGCAAACCAGACAGCTCCTTAGTACTCTCCAGACATCAAAAACAGGAACCAACAGCAAATGGTCCAAGCTGATGTCTCGATTTTTGCTGAATAGCAGAAAAAGGCATAGTTACTCATAAATTGCTAAATCAGCCTTTTTGTTATGCCTTAGCCAGAAACCTTCATGTATTCAGACAGCCAATAACAAAGAAGCTTGATTATATGTTAATTAACTAGCCACCCCTTTTCTATATGCAACTATAAAACTCTGCATGTACAATTATCCATCAGTATTGATGGAATGTTATTTTGTCACCCTATGTGTACATTTTTCATTCTTGAGCGCTCAAAATACTTAGTCTGATTGGGAACGGCCGCAATACACACAAGGATAGAGTTATCCTAACCAAATTTCCATAACATGCAACAAACACACACAGGCTGCTACATGCACAGGTGTGCTAGGCGTGCTACAGACAAGGGTACTACGTGCACACACACAAGCATGCTACAGGTACACAGGAGTGCTACACGTACATACGTCACCATATTCCTTTTGTACTCCTGTACTCTTGTTTACACAGTGACAGCAATGTCTGCTACACACACACACACAGATGTTCCGCACACAGGCGAGCTAAAAGCACACACAGCCATGCTACGAGCACACACAGGTGTGCTACAAGCACACACTGGCATGCTACAAGCACACACTGGCGTGCTACACGCACAGGTGTGCTAGGTGTTCTATACGCACACACACAGGCGTGCTACACACACGCTACACGCACACACAAGGGTGCTATGCGCACACACACAGGCATGCTACAGGCGTACTACACAAGCAATATGCACAAACACAAGAGCGCTGCACGCAGACATTCCAAACACAGGTGTGCTACACACAAACACACAGGTGTGCTACACGTATACACGCCCACCACATGTACAAACACCCAGAGGCGTGCCACACACACACACATGCTACACGTACACACACAGGCGGGCTACATGTACACACACACATAAGCGTGCTACAGGTTCACACATGAGTGCTACAGGTGTGCTATCCACACACGTGCTGCTACAAGCACAGGTGTGCTATGCGCACACACAAAGGCGTGCTACATGTACACACAGGTGTGCTACATGCACACACACTGGCGTGCTACACGTGTGCTACCACATGCACAGGTGTGCTAGGCGTGCAACACGTACAAAGGCACACAGGAGTGCTACATGCACATACAGGCGTGCTACACGTATACACAGGTGTGGTAGGTGTGCTACAGACACAAAGGCGTGCTACACGTACAAAGGCACACAGGAGTGCCACACACACACAGGCGAGCTACATACGCGTGCGTGCACGCGCACACACAGGCGTACTACACGCGAGCACACACAAGCGTGCTGCACATAAACACAGGAGTGCTACACACGTGCTACCATCACAGGTGTACTATATGCGCACATACACACAGGCATGCTACACGCACATAAGCGTGCTGCACGCGCACACACAGGGGTGCAGCACACATGTGCTACCCACACTCATGCTGCTAGACACAGGTGTGCTACACACACAGGAATGCTACGCGCACACACACAGGCGTGTTACACGCGTGCTACCCACAGTCATGCTGCTACGTGCACACGCCACACGTACACAGGCCCGCCACACGTACAAACACCCACAGGCATGCCACACACACGCCCACAGGCGTGCTACATGCGCACACACAGGCATGATACACACAAACACACACGGGCGTGCTAGACGCGTGCAGACACACAGGTGTGCTACGCGTGCACACACAGGCGTGCTACGCGTGCACGCCCACAGGAGTGCTACGCGTACACACGCCCAAAGGAGTGCTACGTGTACACATGCCAACAGGAGTGCTACACGTATACTCGCCCACACACAGGCGTGCTACACACACACACGAGCTGCTACGCGCACATACAGGAATGCTACGCGCACACATACAGGGGTGCTACAGGCATACTACACGTGCAATATGCACAAACATAAGCATGCTACATGCAAACAGATTTTCAACACAGGCGGTCTACACGCACACACAGGCATGCTACATGCACACAGGCGTGCTAAACACACACATACAGGCGTGCTTCACGCACACACACACAGGCATGCTACACGTACAAAGGCACACAGGACTACTAGACACGCACACACAGGCGCGCTACACGTACACACATACAGGGGTGCTACAGGTGTGCTACTCACACACGCCTGCTGCTACACGCACAGGTGTAATAGGCATGCTAAACAGGGGTGCTACATGTGCGCGCGCACACACACAGAGATGCAGCACACGCGCGCACACACACAGGGGTGCAGCACATGCGTGCTACCCACACACTCATGCTGCTACACACACAGGTGTGCTACGCACACACACACAGACGTGCTACCCACACACTCATGCTGCTACATACACAAATGTGCTATATGCGCACACACACAGGCGTGCTGCTACGCGCACATACAGGGGTGCTACAGGCGTACTACACGTGCAATATGCACAAACATAAGCATGCTACATGCACACAGACGTTCCACACACAGGCAAGCTACAAGCACACACAGACATGCTACACGCACACACACACGGGCGTGCTACACACACACGGGCGTGCTACACACACGGGCGTGCTACACGCACACACACAGGCGTTACACACGCATACACACACAGGCGTGCTACACGCACACACAGGGGTGCTACAGGCGTGCTACTCACACACGCGTGCTGCTACACGCACAGGTGTAATAGGCGTGCTACACGCGCACACACAGGGGTGCTGCACGCACACACACGGGTGCAGCACGCGTGCTACCCACACACAAGAGCTGCTACACACAGGGATGCTACACCCACACACACATACAGGTGTGCTGGACGTGCTATAATAACACACAGACGTGCTACACAAACACACACAGGCGTGGTACACGCACAAGCACACACAGGCGTGGCACACGCTTCCCGTCCCATCTTTGGATGCTACATGCACACACAAAGGCGTGCTACAAGTCAATGACAAACTTCATTCATACAGTAAATTTTGGATTGTGAACAAAGACAATGGGGCAGATTCATCAAAACATGCAAGTCACAAAATTGGCATAAGAGGTTTGAAATGCTATAAAATTGCTGCACAAGAATTTTGCAACTTAACATTTTCACACTGGTCATAATGAAGAGGTGTGTTAGAGTCAGATGCTCTCAACTCATGAAAAGCCACATGATACTTCATGAATCAGGAACCAGTGGTGTACACTTTTGTAAGAAATTTGTCACAAATCCTACTCCAGTCCCAGCTGGAGTAAGATTTGTGGCATAGTGAGCGCCATCTCTTATGAATTTCATGAGCAGCAGTCCCCATTATCTCGATCTGCCACAGCTCCACCCATTGTGGTAGCGCAGGTAAAAAAATGGCATGAGAACTACAAAAAAGTAGCTTCAAGTAGAACCAAAATATTGCGACTTTCATCAAAGCTTTTACGCCAGTTAAAAAGCTTTGGTATCTGGCTCATTGTTAACTTCTTTACTGGTGTGCCTAGTTCTTCTAGGCCCTTAATGGTGCACCACCATTTGGAGTGCAGTGGTCTACAAGGAAAAGAAAAACTCTAACCTGCCCATAGCAACCTATCACAGCAAAGCTTTCATTTTTTTTAACAGAATATAAAATGAAGGCTGCTTTATCATTGGTAACAAAGGGCAGCAAAAACAGATTTTCTTTTAGAATTGAAAACTTTTCAAATATAGTTTAAGCAGCACGGAAGAGGCCTCAGAGCCAATGATTACCATATATACTTGAGTATAAGCCGACCCTCCTAATTTTGCCACAAAAAACTGGGAAAACTTACTGACTCGAGTATAAGCCTAGGGTGGAAAATGGGATTATGCCCAATATGCTGCCCATGTATTATGCCCCCATAGATGCTCCATAGATTGTGCCCCATAGATGATCCATAGATTGTGCCCCATAGATGCTCCATAGATTATGCCCCCATAGATGCTTCATAGATTATGCCCCCATAGATGCTCCATAGATTGTGCCCCCATAGATGATCCATAGATTATGCCCCCATAGATGCTCCATAGATTATTCCCTTATAGATGCTCCATAGATTATGCCCCCATAGATTATGCCCCATAGATGCTCCATAGATTATTCCCCCATAGATGCTCCATAGTATAGGCCTCAATAGCTGCTGCAACACAAAAAAAAAAAAAAAAAAAGACATACTCACCTCTTGTCGCTGGGGGCCAGGTGCCGGTGTCCTGAGCAGGCGGGGACACCGGGGCTCTATGGGGGACAGGTGCCGGTGTCACCGCTCGCTCAGGGCCCCGGCACCTGCGATATTTACCTGTCACCGGGTAAACCGCTGCTCGATGATGTCTTACGGGTCCTCCAGCAGTCAATGATCAGGCAGAGGAATATCGCAGCAAGAGGGCCCGAGGACACAGCGGCGAGCAGCGGTGGAACGGGACAGGTAAATATCGCTTAAAATCACCCCTCAGCCGACGCGGTCTCTGCCCTGCTCTTCTTCCACGGTCCCGGCGCCAGTGTTCAGCAGTCACGTTATTCTGCCACCGATATATGTAAGAGACAGCTCTGATCCTTGTGAGTGACAATCTCCGATATAAACAATGGTAGATAGGAACTCACTATAACTTCCTTCCTAATCTTAATCGTGCACAGATATCTTTTTTATTGGCATTACAATACTTTGTGCAGATGAATACATACAATTTCCTTCAGGCAAGAGGTATCAAGGTGGCTTCAGAAGAAAAGACAGAGGTCTAAAAGGAATGCTGTGTTGAAGCTCCTAGCATGAATGATGAGAAACACAGAATGACGAAGCACACAAGATGGATGCCAGAAAGGGAAAAACAGTTGAGAGGAGTGAGAGAGAGAGAGAGCAAAGTATTATGGGAAATAGAACCCAAGACAGTACTAAACAATAACCACTAGGTGGCAGCAAAGTACACAGTAACTATGAAATGTCACATTAATACTGGCTGAGACAGCATACTCCCCGTCTGAAATCTTAGGATTTCACAATATAAACAACCTGTGCGATGTCCTTGAAGAAGAATATCGTAACCTGAAAAATAACAGCAGAAACTGGCAATGCAACAATAAAAACAGGTGTAGTCTAGTAGATGTGAACTGTCTACTGAAGTAATCCAATCGATCACCCATCTTCGGATTGGAGAAGCCGCATTATGCCAAACTGTCTCCAACCCATTTGTAATCCACTGGTCAAGATTTCAGATAAACTCTTTTGAGTTTGCACTCAATGGAGCAGAGAGATCTCTTTCAGAGGACAAGAGTAAGACAACCTCAGATATAGGTCTGGTGAAGGTTTTTGAATTACTTTGCCTTGAGATCTTTACTTCAACCTTTCGTACTCTGCCATCTTCACTTGGGAAAATGTTGGAAATAAGTCCCATAGGCCATACATTTCTTGGTTCTTTCTGGTCCTTCATGAGAACGACATCTCCTACCTGTAAGTTAGGTTTCTCGTGTCGCCATTTTTCTGCGTTCTTGCAAAAGAGGAAGGTATTCCTTTTTCCATCTTGCCCAGAAACAATTAGCCAAATGTTGCACATGTTTCCATTGTCTTTGGTATATGTTACTAGATGTAACATCTTCTTGTGGACTGGTAACTATGGCGAGTTTTTGAGTGAGAAGAGTTGCTGGAGTAAGTATGGTAGGTGACTCTGGATCCACAGACACGGGGATAAGAGGTCTTGAATTGACAATGGCAGTTACTTCGGCCAAAAAGGTAGTTAAGGTCCCATGGGTCAACCTTGAAACACTAGAATCTGAAAGCATAGAATCCAATATCTTACGGGTGATGCCTATCATCCTTTCCCATGAGCCACCCATATGAGAAGCATGGGGTGGATTAAAGATCCACGTGCAGCCAAGATCGGCCAAGTAATCTTGGATTGGGTTTGAGTTAATTTTCAACTCACGACAGGCACCTGTAAAGTTGGTCCCGCAGTCAGATCTCAATAGCTTTACTGGTCCTCTTATGGCAAGGAATCGTCGTAAGGCGTTGATAAAACAGGAAGTGTCCATTGACTCAATGACTTCTATATGTATAGCCCGAATGCTCATACATGTGAACAGTACTGCCCAACGCTTACTATTAGCATGGCCACCTCTAGTACGGCGTGCAGAAACTTCCCATGGTCCAAACACGTCTAAACCAACATAAGTGAATGGCGGCTCGGTGCTTGTCCGATCAGCTGGCAAATCTGACATTAGTTGGTGTTGTAATTTTCCCCTTGCTTTGCGACACTGAACGCAATGGTAAATTAAGTGAGCAATCTGTCTTTTTGCTCCTACGATCCAAAGCCCTGCTGCTCTTAAGGCACCTTCGGTGAAATGCCTGCCTTGATGCTTCACCCTTTCATGATAGTGTCGTAACAGCATGGTTGTAATATGTGCATATTCATGACTTTAATGAGCGGTACCACTGATGTCAGAACACAGGCACAGAGACCGTGGGAGAAGAGCAGGGGGGCTGCAGAGACCGCGCCGGCGGAGGGGGTAAATATACAAGACAGCTGCGCTCCCCCTCCTCCGCCGACCCCCTGGTATATGACTTGAATATAAGCCGAGAGGGGGACTTTCAGCCCTAAAAAATGGGCTGAAAATCTCGGCTTATATTCGAGTATATACAGTATATTATATATTTCACAGAATTTCAGACTGACATCCTATGCACACATTAGTGTATGGACAGTATCAGCCGGACACGAACAACGCAGTGATAGGGGGAGGCTGGCATGACCCTGGGAGGGAGTGACAATATGAGTGAAGCTGGGAAGAGGGGGGGGGGAGGGGAAGAAAGATGAGACGGCTGGTAGTGGCATAAGGTTAAAGGGGAATTGACATAGGTAGAGGTGTGGTTAGGAAGAGACACAAAAAGCTGGCTAGGGGGCGATTGACCCTCTTTGAATTCTGGCAAAGGGATAGCAAGATAGATCTCCGCAACCTCTCCTCTCCCAAAGGACCCCTGAGGCCGCCACGCTCCTCTTACCGGTATGGAGGCACTCGTAGAAAAACTCCAAGCAGCAGCCAGCGTTCATCCCCCTGGCAGGCTTGAAGAGTCGATTAATGGGATCCTGGGGGGTAGCGGGGGTTTGTCCCAGCAAGTCATGGCGATCATCCACACAGATCAAGAGCGGGGTCCAGGAGGAGGCGGGTTGCGGGTTCCCCCATGGGTGGCGGAGCCTCGGGGCAGCGTGGGCCATCGGCGGTATGCCGGCATCAGATGCTGTAAGCTCCGGTGGGCAGGAAGAGGGAGGACAGAGCAGCGAACCCACCGCAAAGCAACCATAGCGCGTGTCATGGGTGACACCATCTTACTTTCGGAATCTTTCGCGAAGGACCCCGGAGAACAGGTCGTCCAGCACGACGCCTGCTTAAAAAAAAATCACAAAAAGGGAGTGTCCAGGGATGTGCCTACGGGGAATGAGAGGCTTAGCCGTCCCGCAGTACAAGGCCCCCAGAAAGGCTGTCCTTTGACATGCCTGTTTGGGCGCAGCGTCGGGTTAGCAGTCCCTACAAAGACCCTCACGGCACGGGTCCCAGTAGGAGCAGGCCTCGGTCAGGGAGGGACCCCATTCGGAGCCCGATGCCCATCGTATGGCAGGACCAGGGCATCTGCCCCAGGGGTGGAAGGGCGGCCAGCCATCCCAGGGGACACAAAGAGAGTATTGCCGAAGGGGCGCTTTCATGGGAACCAAGGTCCCCCCAAATGAGGAACGGTCAAGCAGGACCTTAGAAACAAGTTTTTTGGAACCCGCCTCGCCCCGTGCCTGAGCCCAGTCTGAGCAGGAGGACGACATGGAGGATTCCACAACCACAGCGGTCGGAGGGATGTCAGCACCCTGGTAATTATGATTCTATGCTGTGTCCGCCCCCTTCACAAGGGGATGGGGGTAGTCATGGATCCACAGGAGAAAATGTATTTCCTGATACTTCTACCCTTAATTCACCCAGCAACAAGTTGATATCTCTACTAACAAGCTTGAAAAAGAGAGTTGATCGTTTAGAAGGGTCTGGGCTAGGTCACTTATCTGTCTGAACTAGTCCCTACACTCATCTAAGGGTGGGCAATAGTGTAAGTGAAGGTACCATGGTAGGGTCTGAAGCAATGTTAGGAGGAGAGGAAGAGAATGGTAAATTAGACGACAGGGCGCGGGGAGAAGTATATATTTATTTCTCCGGCCCCTTAGGCTCTCATCTTAAGAGAGAAGTTAGAGAAAAAATTTGGAAACATGAGTATGTTGATATCTTTTCACTATTGCCAATGGATAAGTACAATTTAGAGAGGTTTGGAAAGGGGGGGCGAGTAAAAAGGATGAGGAGGAGGGGCGTCAAGGTCGGTGATACCGCAGACGTTCACAAATTGGTTACAAGCCTTTGCGATCCTGGCCAGTGTTATAGGGGAGAATGCACCAGAAAACTGCTCGCAATTATTGTTATATGGATGCTATTGAGGAAGCTTATAGAGCATATGGGGGGCAAGCGTAGTTGAGAAGATACGATGAGCAATTCAGACAGTGCAAGACCATTCGCCTGACCCTTAGATGGGATCAAAAGGATACTGAGCTCTGGCTAAAGATCATGGCCCCTAATAACAGACATGGGAACCCCTTTCAGGGTGGGCGGGTAATGCCGGCCAAGCAGTAAACAATTCAGGGAGTCAGGTGTCAGGAGGCTTTCCGCCCCGAGGTGTCACGCAGAAATCTGAGCCGTGTTGGCAGTTTAATGAGAGCCAGTGCAAGTTCAGCCTCGGCAGCAGATTCAGGCACCAATGTGCAGTGTGCAACGGGTTCACACATGGGGACAGCAAGTGTTTCAGAAGGAACAGTGGAAGGGCTGGGGGGAACGGCTATGGTCAAAGGGCAAACAACAATCAAGCTTCATGCGATGCTCCCTTATCTAAATAGATACCCCGATAGACCCAAGGCTGACTTTCTATTCAAGGGCTTCACAGACTTTCATAATTCCCTCCCTGACATACCGAATACAAGGAAAGTTAAAGAATCTACATTTGGCTTATCAGCACTCAGAAGTTGTGAAAGAAAAATTAATGAAGGAAGTGCTGCTAGGTCGAATGGCAGGTCCGTTTAAGTTCCCACCAGTTCCAGACTTGGTAGTTTCTCCTTTGGGTATTGTGCCTAAGAAGGAACCGAATAAGTATTGCATGATTCACCACCTGTCTTACCTCCGGGGCAAGTCTGTTAATGACGGCAATGACCCAGAGTTATGTTCGGTTGTATACGCATCTTTTGATGAGGCATTGAAGTGGGTGAGAAAATAAGGAAAAGGTGCTCTAATGGCAAAAACTGATGTGGAATCAGCCTTTCGTACATCCGATTAGTCAGAGATTGCTTGGTTGCTATTGGGAGGAGAACTACTTTGTTGAGAGGTGTTTACCCATGGGCTGTTCCTTGTGTTGTTCAGTGTTTGAGGCTTTTTCTGGAGAGATGTCTGTAAGGGACATCTCAGGTTTGGATTCATTGATTCATTATTTGGATGATTTTTGGTGCATAGGCCAGCCTAAATCGCAGGTATGTGATACCATTTTGAGGAGCCTGGAGTGGGTAGCGAAGGAATTCGGGGTCCCCTTAGCCCCTTTTACGACCGTCCAGCCAACGGCTAGTATTTCTTTTTTGAGTATAGTTATAGATACAGTGAAATGGGAATGTCGCCTACCAGAATAGAAGGTGTCAGCACTTAAGGCAGAAATAGGTAGGGCGTTGAAGCTGAAAAAAGTGAGGCGACGGGAGATTCAGTCCTTGCTAGGCAGCTTAAACTTTGCATGTCAAGTCATGCCTATGGGTAGAATTTTTTTTCTAGATTAGCGGGGGCAACAGCGGGTGTGAAATCGCCACATCATTACGTCTGTTTATCGGCTGAAAAAAAAGCTGATCTGGCAGTCTGGGGCATATTTTTGGACAAATATAAAGGGCGCTTGTTACACCCGGTCCCAGCGCTGGCTCTGCACTCTGTTCGGCTCACTCACCTGTTCCTCTGCAGCAGTCTGTGCGTGGGCTGGGGTCTCATGTCCCATCTGCTCCACGGCGTCCTGTGTCCTCCTCCACTTCCTGGCACGCTGCTGGCAGGCCTCCTGATAGACGGCTTAGGACGCGAGGCCGCGCCCACCGCCTCACTTAAAGGGGCAGCGTGCATTTTTTGAAATAGCTAATTAACCAATGGCTGCACACTCAGTACTATATCTGGTCACTCCACCATTAGGGGAGTGCCGGAGCAACGTGTTCTATCATTGCTACATCCGGTTCTGTTCCTGATCTGTCTGCGCTGCGTTTGCAGTCTCTGTGCTTCGCTGATACTGTTTGTCTCCTCAGATCTTTGCTAACCCGTATCTGGCTAACCCGGACAATCTCAGCTATTACTGGCGCAAGAGTCATCCCGTTCCGCCATCAGCCATCCGTACCCGTGGACCGTGACAAGGTCACTGAAGCCAGCCTGATACCATCTATTCTGGACCAGGACCTTACCCTTCTCTGTCGAGAACTGTTATGTTACGGTAGCTGAGGAGTGCAGGTAAAAAAGGAAATACACCAGAGCAGTTGGAATCTATGAGATTGCAGTACCCTGACTAACCACCGCAACTAGAGGCAGCCGTGGAGCGTTCCTACGTTGGTCCTAGACGCCTCGTCACAGCCTGAGAAACCAACCACACCCAAAGATAGAAATAGGAAAGCTATCTGCCCCGGAGCAGAACCCCAAAGACAATAGAAAGCCCCCAAACATGTAATGGCGGCTAGACAAGAGGAAATACCGACACAGAAAGAAAATAGTATGAGCAAACGCCGGGGCCCAAACTATCTAAATAGAAAAGGAAGGAAGGGTACTTACTGCAATCTTAGAAAACCCTGAAAAACACCAACTCTACTAATTTCAAAATCACCTGAGATCACACGACCTCTACCACCTAAATTAGCTCTCTGGTGTAACAAAAATCAAAACAGCAGCCACTGAAAAAACTGGAAAAAGCAAAAGTATAAAACACAGTGGCTGAACTAAACTGAGAGGGCAGAAGCCCCAGAGGGGACCCTGAAGGCCCCCACAGAAGTGCAGGACAAAATGCAAAAATATAGCAAAAACACAAAAGAAGAAATTGTCTTATCTGATAGCAGGAGATGCAGACACGACACAGCAGGCTACAAGGGAAACTGGAAAGAAGGATTCAGACCAGAACAATTGATCACCAGCAACCCTGATGGGAAAATGACTCCCTTATATAAGACCAGTCGGTAACACCTGATTCCCAGTCCTCACAATCCTCACTAGTACCGCTTGTAACCACCAGAGGGAGCCTCTGCTCAGAACTCATCTCAAACCCATTCACAACAGTACCCCCCCCTTGAGGAGGGGTCACCGAACCCTCATTTGAGCAACCAGGTCGGTTAGGATGAGTTCTATGATACGCACGGATAAGTCTCCTAGCATGGATGTCCGAAGCAAACACCCAAGAATTGTCTTCCTGACCATAACCTCTCCATTTAACCAAATACTGGAGTCTTCGTCTAGAAAAACGAGAATCCAATATTTTCTCAACCACATACTCCAGATTGCCCTCAACCAAAACAGGGTCAGGAGGCACAGCAGCAGGAACCACTGGCTCAACAAACCTCTTCAACAAGGACTTGTGGAACACGTTATGGATCTTAAATGTCCCTGGAAGAAGCAAACGAAAAGAAACAGGATTAATAATCTCCATGATCTTATAAGGTCCAATGAACCTAGGCTTAAATTTAGGAGATGCTACTCTCATAGGAATATTCTTTGAGGACAACCAGACCAAGTCCCCCACTTTAAACCGAGGACCATCAGTCCTATGCCGGTTAGCAAACCGCTGGGCCTTCTCCTGAGAGAGGGACAACCTCTCCACCACCCGGTCCCAAATCTGCTGCATACGCTCAACAACAGAGTCAACACCTGGACAGACAGAAGCCTCCGTCTGTCCTGAAGAAAATCGAGGGTGAAACCCAGAATTACAGAAAAACGGAGACATCAAAGTGGCAGAGCTAGCCCTATTATTAAGAGCAAACTCAGCCAAAGGCAAAAAAGAGACCCAGTCATCCTGATCACCAGACACAAAGCATCTTAGATAAGTCTCCAATGTCTGATTTGTTCTCTCAGTTTGACCATTGGTCTGAGGATGAAATGCCGAGGAGAAAGACAATTGAACACCCAGTTTAGAACAAAAAGTCCTCCAAAATCTGGAAACAAACTGGACTCCTCTGTCAGACACAATGTTCTCAGGAATGCCGTGTAAACGAACCACGTGCTGAAGGAACAACGGCACCAATTCAGAGGAGGAAGGCAACTTAGGTAATGGCACAAGATGTATCATTTTGGAAAACCTATCACAAATTACCCAGATGGTGGTCATTCTCTGAGAAACAGGAAGATCGGAAATGAAATCCATAGAGATATGGGTCCATGGTCTCTTGGGCACAGGCAATGGCATCAACAAACCACTAGAGCGAGAGCAAGGCTTGGAGCGAGAGCAAGTCCCGCAGGACTGCACAAATTCCCTGACATCGCGAGACAAGGTAGGCCACCAAAAGGACCGACTAACCAAGTCTCTGGTACCAAAAATTCCGGGATGCCCAGCCAATGCGGAACAATGAATCTCAGACATCACACTCTTTTTCCATTGGTCCGGGACAAACAATTTTCCAACAGGGCAGCGCTCGGGCCTATCCTCCTGACACCCCTCCAGAGCAAGTCTCAAATTGGGCGAGATGGCGGAAAGAACTACACCCTCCTTCAAAATAACAGAGGGATCAGATAACTCAGGAGAGTCCGCAAGGAAACTCCTCGAGAGGGCATCCGCCTTAACATTCTTAGTGCCAGGAAGAAAGGAAACCACAAAATTAAAATGTGTGAAAAACAAGGCCCACCTGGCCTGTCTAGGATTGAGTCGCTTGGCAGATTCCAGATAGACCAGATTCTTATGGTCCGTAAGGACCACCACCTGATGTTTGGCTCCCTCCAGCCAATGTCTCCACTCTTCAAAAGCCCACTTCATGGCCAATAACTCCCGATTACCCACGTCATAATTACGTTCAGTAGGAGAAAATTTTCGAGAGAAAAAGGCACAAGGGTTACTTTTAGAGGTCTCTGGATCTTTTTGGGACAAAACGGCACCTGCCCCAACTTCAGAGGCATCAACCTCACCTGAAATGGCAGAGAAACATCAGGCTGCCGTAGAACAGGAGCAGAAGTGAATCTCTGCTTAAGTTCCTGAAACGCAGAGACTGCCTCAGGAGGCCAATTCACCACATCAGAACCCTTTCTGGTCAAATCAGTTAATGGTTTAACAATAACCGAGAAATTACCAATAAATTTACGATAAAAATTGGCAAAACCCAAAAATCTCTGAAGAGCCTTTAATGAAGTAGGTTGGACCCAATCACAGATGGCCTGAACCTTGACCGGGTCCATTTCAATAACAGATGGGGACAAAATGAATCCCAGAAATGAGATCTTCTGTACGCCAAAAAGACACTTTGATCCCTTCACATACAGAGCATTCTCTCTCAAAATCTGGAACACAGTTCGAACATGTTTCACATGAGAATCCCAGTCATTAGAAAAAATCAAGATATCATCCAAATAAACAATCAGAAATTTGTCCACAAAATCCCTGAAAATGTCATTCATGAAGGACTGGAAGACGGAAGGAGCATTAGTGAGCCCAAAGGGCATCACTAGGTACTCAAAATGCCCTTCAGGGGTATTGAATGCCGTCTTCCATTCATCCCCGTGCTTAATGCGAATAAGGTTATACGCCCCCCTGAGGTCAAGCTTGGTAAACCAAGTAGCGTTTTTCACCCTGGAAAACAGGTCAGAAATCAAGGGTAACGGGTATTGATATTTCACAGTAATATTGTTCAAGAGATGATAATCAATACACGGCCTTAATGAACCATCTTTTTTGGCCACAAAGAAAAAACCGGCACCTAAGGGTGAAGAGGATGGTCTGATATGACCCTTCTCCAATGATTCCTTGATATAAGACTGCATAGCGTCATGTTCAGGTACAGAAAAGTTAAAAAGGCGACCTTTAGGGAATTTACTACACGGCACTAATTCAATAGCGCAGTCATAGCTCCTATGGGGAGGCAAGGATGCAGATTTACTTTCGCTAAACACATCAGAAAAATCAAACAAAAAGTCAGGAACATCCTGAGCTTGGGGGGAGGCAGAAAAAACAGGAGTGTTGGTATTAACACATTGGCAGCCCCAACTGGTTACAGACACAGATTTCCAATCCAAAACAGGATTATGAGACTGTAACCAAGGGAAACCCAGCACGATAATGTCATGCAGATTATATAGAACCAAAAATTTGCAGCACTCCTGGTGATCAGGTTCAACCCTCATTATCACCTGAGTAGAAAACTGGGGTTTATTCTCAGCCAAAGGGGTAGAATCGATCCCCAGTAGAGGAATAGACTTCTGTAGGGGTATCAAGGGAAACCCACAACGTTTAGCAAAATCATAATCCATCAGGTTAATAGCTGCTCCAGAATCAACGAAAGCCTGAGCAGAAAATGAGGACAGAGAGCATATCAGAGTGACAGTTAATAAAAACTTAGTCTGAACACTACCCAAGACAACTGAGCGTGCAAAATGTCTTCCCCGCTTAGGGCAGACTGAAATAGCATGAGAGGCATCACCACAGTAGAAACATAACCTATTGCGCTTTCGAAACTCATGACGCTGTGCCCCAGACACCACTCTATCACACTGCATGGATTCAGAAGCTGGCTCACAAGGCAACACCACTCCACGCATACTTCTCCGCTCACGCAAACGTCTGTCAATTTGAATCGCTAATGACATAGAATCATTGAGACCAGAGGGGACAGGGAATCCCACCATAACATCCTTTACATTATCCGACAGACCCTTCCGGAAAAGGGCCGCCAAAGCGTCGTCATTCCATTTGGTCAGGACTGCCCACCTACGGAATCTCTGACAGTATAACTCAGCGTCATCAAGCCCCTGATTTAATGCCAACAAGGCTTTTTCAGCTTGATCAGTGACATTAGGCTCATCGTACAATAACCCCAAGGCCTGAAAAAATGCATCAACATCACTCAAAACAGGATCCCCAGGTGTCAGGGAAAAAGCCCAATCCTGAAGATCGCCGCGCAGGAGAGAGATGATAATTTGAACCTGCTGCGCTGCGTTTCCTGAGGACTTAGATTTTAAGGCAAAAAACAATTTACAATTATTTTTGAAATTCTGAAACTTAGCTCGATCCCCCAAAAACAAATCTGGCATGGGAATCCTAGGTTCCACAACAGGCAACCTAGCAAGATATGCAGCAATACTCTGAACCTCAGTGGCAAGCTGATCCACATGGCCAGACAACTGTGCAAACTCCATTGGGAGAAAAGATCCTCCCCAGCACCCAGAGATACAGAGGGAGAAAAAAAAAAAAAAAGCAACAAACAGAAAAATATCTCTGACAACTTTTCTTCCTTCAGAATATTTTTTCCCTTCTGTGAGTACCATACAATTTTTATGGCCGGTGATACTGTTATGTTACGGTAGCTGAGGAGTGCAGGTAAAAAAGGAAATACACCAGAGCAGTTGGAATCTATGAGATTGCAGTACCCTGACTAACCACCGCAACTAGAGGCAGCCGTGGAGCGTTCCTACGTTGGTCCTAGACGCCTCGTCACAGCCTGAGAAACCAACCACACCCAAAGATAGAAATAGGAAAGCTATCTGCCCCGGAGCAGAACCCCAAAGACAATAGAAAGCCCCCAAACATGTAATGGCGGCTAGACAAGAGGAAATACCGACACAGAAAGAAAATAGTATGAGCAAACGCCGGGGCCCAAACTATCTAAATAGAAAAGGAAGGAAGGGTACTTACTGCAATCTCAGAAAACCCTGAAAAACACCAACTCTACTAATTTCAAAATCACCTGAGATCACACGACCTCTACCACCTAAATTAGCTCTCTGGTGTAACAAAAATCAAAACAGCAGCCACTGAAAAAACTGGAAAAAGCAAAAGTATAAAACACAGTGGCTGAACTAAACTGAGAGGGCAGAAGCCCCCGGAGGGGACCCTGAAGGCCCCCACAGAAGTGCAGGACAAAATGCAAAAATATAGCAAAAACACAAAAGAAGAAATTGTCTTATCTGATAGCAGGAGATGCAGACACGACACAGCAGGCTACAAGGGAAACTGGAAAGAAGGATTCAGACCAGAACAATTGATCACCGGCAACCCTGATGGGAAAATGAGTCCCTTATATAAGACCAGTCGGTAACACCTGATTCCCAGTCCTCACAATCCTCACTAGTACCGCTTGTAACCACCAGAGGGAGCCTTTGCTCAGAACTCATCTCAAACCTATTCACAACAGAGAACCCTCCACGGACTCTGTAAACACCTGTTAACCTTTTGGTCCCTCTGGGACAGCTGCCACGTGTCTGGGGTCTAACTGGAGGTAGCACCTGTGTCCTCCGGGTATTCCATTCTGGTCCTGTTCGAGGGGCCTTACTACGGGTACCCGGGGCTCACTAGTTACGCCCCCTTCGGAGCCCCCCGGACCGTGGTCTAGAGGTTCCACATTTAAAAATAAAAACGAATGTGAACTTCACCACCTCTGCCTCCGCTTCCATTCGTTACAGATTGCTCCGGCCATGGAACCCGCTGGATCCCAGAAATCTCCGACCACGGACCTGTACCAGGAGGTGACCCGTTTGGGAGTTCAACAGGACAAGATCACGACTTATCTACGCAGCTTGTCTTCCCGCATGGATTCCTTGGGTTCCTCGTCTGCACCTGACTCTCCTATCAATACTCAGGTACCAGTTCCCATGACAAGTCAAGGTCCCCGTCTGGCGGCTCCTACCCGTTTCCAGGGTGATCTTACTCTGTGTCGGGGTTTTCTCAATCAGTGCACTCTACACTTCGAAATCTTGGGGCATATGTTTGCTTCTGACCGAGCCAAGGTGGGCTTCATCATGTCACACCTGGGAGGAGAGGCCCTCGCCTGGCTAAACCCGCTAAGGGAGAGAGGGGATCCGCTGGTTAACGATCTTCAATCTTTCCTAGAGGCTTTTCGCAGGACTTTCGATGAACCTGGTCGCACCACTTCAACTGCCTCAGCTCTGCTCCGCCTGCGCCAAGGTACTCTCACGGTAGCTCAGTATGCTGTTAAATTCCGCACCCTCTCGTCTGAATTATCGTGGAACAATGAGGCCCTGGTTGCAAACTTCTGGGAGGGCTTATCCGGAAGAATCAAGGATGAGCTGGCAGGACGGGACAGACCTACCCTCTTGGAGGAGTTGATATCTTTGGCAACCCGAATTGACCTGCGTTTTCAGGAGCGTTCTATGGAGATCAAGCGGGACAAAAGGTCCTATCACCTGGACTCTAGTTTGTATAAAACAGGTACCTCGCTTTCCTCCTCCGAGGCCATGGAGGTGGACCATGTAAGTTTGGCCACCCGCCGTCGGGAGTCACGTCGCAAGGAGGGAAGTTGTTACTACTGCGGTAGTTCTGAACATTTGATCCATCTCTGTCCTAAAAAGTCGGGAAACTCCAGTGCCTAGGTCCGGTAGGAGGGGCCAACCTAGGTAGAGAACAGTCCTCTCCCTCTTTACACATCTCAGTCTCCGTGTCCTATGGGGCAATAAAATTTTCCGAACATTGTCTACTGGATTCTGGAGCTGCAGGGAACTTCATCCAGCAGGTGGTTGTGGATCATTACCGCTTACCAGTCCAGCGTCTTCCTGATCCGTTACAGGTGTCCGCCGTGGATGGCAAACCGCTGACCGAGCCCGTCCAGTTTCAAACCGAGTTGGTGGAACTCCGGGTAGGTCTAATGCATACTGAACTAATGCGTTTTTATGTATATCCCGGTTTATCCCATCCCATGCTCTTAGGTTTACCTTGGTTCCAGATGCATGAACCAGTCCTGAATTGGAAAACTGGAGAAGTTCTGCGTTGGGGAGATACCTGCATGAATCGTTGCTTAACCCGGATTCAACCTGCTTCGCCTCCTGATACCCTGCCAGGGTTGCCTTCCGCCTATTGGTCCTTCTCTGACGTCTTTGGGAAAAAGGAGGCTGAGAGACTACCTCCACACAGGTCGTATGACTGTCAGATAGAGCTTCTTCCTGGAGCATCTCTTCCCCGCGGGAGAGTGTATCCTCTTTCACAGGCAGAGACTCAGGCCATGTCGGACTACATCCAAGAGAATCTGGATAGAGGATTTATCCGAAAGTCATAGTCACCGGCAGGAGCTGGATTCTTCTTTGTGAAGAAGAAGGATGGATCCTTGCGGCCCTGCATTGACTATCGGGGTCTGAATCGGGTCACGGTAAAAAACAGGTATCCATTACCTCTTATTTCAGAGTTGTTTGATCGTCTCCGAGGGGCCAAGATCTTCACCAAATTGGACCTCAGAGGGGCCTACAATCTGATCCGAATTAGAGAGGGGGACGAATGGAAAACAGCCTTCAACACCCGTGACGGCCACTATGAATACCTGGTAATGCCATTCGGCCTAAGCAATGCTCCTGCGGTTTTTCAGGAATTTGTGAATGACATTTTCAGGGACTTGCTCTATACATGTGTCGTGGTTTACCTGGACGATATTTTGATTTTCTCTGCTGATTTAACGTCACACCGGAGGCAAGTACGCCTGGTCTTACAAAGACTCAGAGAGAACAGGCTATATGCCAAATACGAGAAATGCCTCTTTGAGCAGTCTTCTTTGCCTTTCCTTGGGTACATTGTATCTTCCACAGGATTAAAGATGGATCCGGAGAAGTTGTCTGCAGTTCTCAACTGGCCTCGTCCGTCTGGGCTAAAAGCCATACAAAGGTTCCTAGGGTTCGCCAATTACTATCGGCAATTTATTCCACACTTTTCCACCCGAGTGGCTCCTATCACAGCCTTAACCCGGAAAGGCGTAAACTCTAAGGAATGGTCCTCCGAGGCAGAAGAGGTCTTCGTTTCTCTAAAAAAAGCTTTTGCTTCCGCACCCGTTCTCCATCGTCCTAATTCAAGTGAGCAATTTTTTCTTGAGGTTGACGCTTCTTCCATAGGTGCAGTTCTGACCCAGAAGTCGTCTACTGGGCGGATGGTCTCGTGTGTTTTTTTCTCCTGCAGAGAGGAACTACTCTGTCGGTGATCGCGAACTGTTGGCCATCAAATTGGCTCTGCAAGAATGGAGACATCTTCTTGAAGGAGCTCATCACCAGGTAATCATATTCACCGACCATAAAAACCTTGCCTATCTCCAAACTGCTTTAAGACTGAATCCCCGTCAGGCCCGTTGGGCATTATTTTTTGCCCGTTTCAATTTTGTACTTCATTTTCGTCCAGCTGACAAAAACATCAAGGCAGACGCACTCTCTAGAGCCTTCTTGCCCCTGAACTGGAGGAAGAACCTCAGTACATTATTGAACCTTCTAAGTTAGTCTCTGTTGCCTCCACTGATCTGGCCCGGCTTCCTCCTGGGAAGACTTTTGTGTCTGCTTCTGATCGTACCCGTGTTCTGCGCTGGGGTCATTCCTCTAAGTTGGCTGGCCATGCTGGTCAGAAAAAGACGCAGCAACTCATCTCCCGTTATTACTGGTGGCCTACCATGGGCAAGGATATCCAGGAGTTCGTTTCAGCCTGTCCTTCATGTGCCCGTAACAAAACTTTTAAACATCTACCAGCTGGCAGACTTTTACCTCTTCCGATACCGTCCGCTCCCTGGCAGCACATTGCGATGGATTTCATCACGGATCTTCCCATTCCTTCTGGCTGCTCAGTGGTATGGGTTGTTGTGGACCGCTTCTCTAAAATGGCTCACTTCGTTCCGCTATCTGGTCTCCCGTCTGCTCCAGAACTGGCCGCTCACTTCATTCAGCACATCTTCCGTCTACATGGATTTCCTCTCCACATCGTGTCCGACAGGGGCGTCCAGTTCACTTCTAAGTTCTGGAGAGGACTCTGTAAAATGGTAAAAATTGAACTAGACTTTTCTTCTGCATATCATCCCCAGTCTAATGGGCAAGTGGAGAGGATCAATCAAATCCTGGCTGGATACCTGCGTCACTTCGTCAACGCTCATCATAATGACTGGGTAGAATTACTGCCCTGGGCGGAATTCTCCTACAACAATCAAGTAAGTGAATCTTCTGCAAAGTCTCCTTTTCAGATTGTGTTTGGACTGCAACCTGGAATTCCTCTTCCTGTTTCGGAAGTATCTGATGTTCCGGCAGTCGATATCTTGTCTACAAATTTCTCGGACATTTGGAGTGAGACCAGGTCGGCTTTGGAGAAAGCTTCCCAACGTATGAAGACGCATGCGGACAAAAGACGTTTGGAGGCTCCCATCTTTCGTCCAGGAGACAAGGTATGGCTCTCCTCCAAGTACAACCGTCTGAAGTTACCATCGTACAAATTGGGTCCTCGTTTCATTGGTCCCTTTGAAGTCTTGAGACAAATCAACCCGGTCTCTTACAAGCTGAAATTGCCTAATTCTCTACGTGTACCTAACTCCTTTCATGTTTCTCTCCTCAAACCAGTAGTGTTGAGTTCCTTCTTTAAGGACCCGGGTACCACTCCCGATCCGGTCTCTGAGAATGATGTTTTTGAGGTAAAACATATCTTGGCCTCTAAGAGAGTAAGAGGTAGGATCTATTACCTGGTGGACTGGAGGGGTTTTGGTCCTGAGGAGAGGTCTTGGGAGCCTGAGGAGAACATCCAGGCTCCTCTTCTTCTTAAAAGATTTCACGCAGGCTTGAAAAAGAGGCGGAGTAAAGAGGGGGATACTGTTACACCCGGTCCCAGCGCTGGCTCTGCACTCTGTTCGGCTCACTCACCTGTTCCTCTGCAGCAGTCTGTGCGTGGGCTGGGGTCTCATGTCCCATCTGCTCCACAGCGTCCTGTGTCCTCCTCCACTTCCTGGCACGCTGCTGGCAGGCCTCCTGATAGACGGCTTAGGACGCGAGGCCGCGCCCACCGCCTCTCTTAAAGGGGCAGCGTGCATTTTTTGAAATAGCTAATTAACCAATGGCTGCACACTCAGTACTATATCTGGTCACTCCACCATTAGGGGAGTGCCGGAGCAACGTGTTCTATCATTGCTACATCCGGTTCTGTTCCTGATCTGTCTGCGCTGCGTTTGCAGTCTCTGTGCTTCGCTGATACTGTTTGTCTCCTCAGATCTTTGCTAACCCGTATCTGGCTAACCCGGACAATCTCAGCTATTACTGGCGCAAGAGTCATCCCGTTCCGCCATCAGCCATCCGTACCCGTGGACCGTGACAAGGTCACTGAAGCCAGCCTGATACCATCTATTCTGGACCAGGACCTTACCCTTCTCTGTCGAGAACCCTCCACGGACTCTGTAAACACCTGTTAACCTTTTGGTCCCTCTGGGACAGCTGCCACGTGTCTGGGGTCTAACTGGAGGTAGCACCTGTGTCCTCCGGGTATTCCATTCTGTTCCTGTTCGAGGGGCCTTACTACGGGTACCCGGGGCTCACTAGTTACGCCCCCTTCGGAGCCCCCCGGACCGTGGTCTAGAGGTTCCACATTTAAAAATAAAAACGAATGTGAACTTCACCACCTCTGCCTCCATTCGTTACAGCGCTCTTTGATGATGGATGACTTATGTTGTAATTCGGACATTGATCTATAGACTGACGCAGCGGGCAGTCCCGGTTTTGGGGCCTACTTTAACCCCTTTACCCCCAAGGGTGGCTTGCACGTTAATGACCAGGCCAATTTTTACAATTCTGACCACTGTCTCTTTATGAGGTTATAACTCTGGAACGCTTCAACGGAGCTTCGCAATTCTGAGATTCTGAGACTGTTTTCTCGTGACATATTGTACTTCATGATAGTGGTAAAATTTCTTCGATATAACTTGCGTTTATTTTTGAAAAAACGCAAATATGGCGAAAAATTTTGAAAATTTTGCAATTTTCAAACTTTGAATTTTTATTCCCTTAAAACAGAGAAATATGTCACAAAAATAGTTAATAAATAACATTTCCCACATGTCTACTTTACATCAGCACAATTTTGGAACCAAGTTTTTTTTTTTTTAGGAAATTGTAAGGGGAGCACCACACATTTGATGTCACTTTGAGGGGTCTATGTGGCAGAAAATACCCAAACGTGACACCATTCTAAAAACTGCACCCCTCAAGGTACTCAAAACCACATTCAAGAAGTTTATTAACCCTTCAGGTGTTTCACAGGAGCTGAAGCAACGTGGAAGGAAAAATGAACATTTACCGTATATATTTGAATATAAGCCGAGATTTTCAGCCCATTTTTTAGGGCTGAAAGTTCCCCTCTCGGCTTATATTCGAGTCATATACCAGGTGGTCGGCGGGGAGGTGGAGCGCAGCTGTTCCATATACTCACCCCTCCGCAGGAGCAGTCTCTGCAGCCCCTGCTCTTCTCCCACGGTCCCGGCGCCTGTGTTCAGCCATCAGTGGTACCGCTCATTAAAGTCATGAATATGCACATATTCATTACTTTAATGAGCGATAACACCAGACAGCTGAACACTGGCGCCGGGGACCGCGGGAGAAGAGCAGGGCAGAGACGCGCCGGTGGAAGGGTGAGTATAAGGGATATTTACCTGTCCCGTTCCACCGCTGCTTGCTGCTGTGTCCTCGGGTCCTCTTGCTGCGATGTTCAGACAGAGGGCGCGATGACGTGGTTACTGCGCGCCGCGCCCTCTGCCTGATCATTGACTACTGGAGGACCTGGAAGACAG